>CM024755.1:5227584-5635310 GCA_014218235.1 Colocasia esculenta | reverse complement strand
TCGCAAAATTCCTCGCTAATCTGTCGCTACTTAGCGACGAATTTGCGACAAAAAATTACGTCGTCAATTAGCGACAAAAATATCTGTCGCTAATCCGTCGCAAATTTGACGCATTTTTAAAATATATATATATAATTTTAAAAAATTCATAAACTCATATAAATATGACATACCCTGTAGGCAATAGACGCGTGCACACATACTAAAAACTTACAATACTACATTAAATGTTCAATCAATCATGTAATAAATTATTTAATCAAATATATATAAAAGTCAAATAAATCCTCCCTGCCCTCATCCCGTCACCGTGTGATGCAACATCTTAAATTAGACGTAAAATATACCAACATTAAACAAATAAGGCTGAAGCATGAGAGAGGAGATGCTAACAACATTGAAATATGATTTTAAATGCAACAATTTATATTTTTATTTTCAGTATACCATAATTATAAAACATTTCAATTGATTTCACAACAGCTGATAACACAACCTGGTCAGTTAAGGGACAATCCAACACTTCTTGAACAACTGTCACTGCACGCTTCACATTCTTCCAAAGCGGCGGTGCTCATAGGAACGACGCCTGATGGTGACACCAGAGCATCCACGGAAACATCATGGGGAGTAATAAGGACGACACCCGAGTCCATGATCTGTGTGTAGTAAGCTAAGGCAACTGCAAAAATAAAGAAGAATATTAGAGACTTGAGGATCATAGACTCTGAAGACATTGCCTCCAATAAGGAAAAGATTGCTCTTTTTCAGTGAGTAGAACATCTCATAGATTTGAGATTTTTACCAAACCATAAATAGGAACATAAACAGAAAATAGAGGAACTACAATAGTATTGACTGAGACGTATGGCTTGCATGGTTCTACCACAATGATGAACTATTAAATTGGTGGTAACACAATGGAATGTGCTCATCTATGGTAATGTGCCTTGAAATCATGACAAAATAGTATATAGACTTCAAGCAAGAATTTGAAATATTCTATCACAAGGAATCGCCAATTCATCTGCCATGAATACAAACAAGCTAAGAAAATGATGGGCACAATATAACCAATGACCAATATTGCAACTAAAAAAGGTGACATGACTACATCTTTAGACATATATTAGAAATACACAACCACAAGTTTGATCTGAGTTTACCGAGGAGGGGCTGCTTCCATTTTTTCTATGGCACACTCTTGGTATTTCCTCAGGAATGTGTCGTAGTAACTTCAGAATCCAACATACAAACATGCATGCAAGATTCACAATGAGAAATTGTTGGATCCGCAGTGTTTTCACACCGACATCTCACTGTCCCGGAAGCTGGGTCACATGACAGAACAGTGAGGGTTATAGTACCATCTGCACACAAGATAGTATTCCCAGGCTTCAAATCCACAGGAAGCTTCTTATAACTCATGGTAATCAAGTTCTCATCTCCTTTGAGGCTGTAATCGATGGATATAGTAATTTCTTGACCCTCCTTCAACTGAACAGGTTTTCCATCCTTCAAGAATCCAGTGCGGATTTCTGGTCCCTGCAGCAGGGTAGCAAGATGTTATTTATAACCTTAGAATGCACACAGTTGGTCAATTATAGCAACTTAATAAGCATTAAATTAGAAGGATACAAAAAAAACATAAGATATCACTAAAAACTAGCACATTCAGTATGAAAAGGATATAGTGACAATGCAATGCATAACTTACATGAGATTGCATATTATGAAAGTAGTACAGAGGGACAAGAACTAAAAACATTCAAAAACCAGTGCTTTGGATCCATGATTTCTGGATTCAAATTAATAACTCAGGACGTCTCAATATTTACTCAAGCAAAATAGAAATTGCACCTCAACATTAATGACCAAATAAAACCAGTAGATAAAAAACCTAAAAAAAGTAAATTTTTATTCTGACGAGATATTAATAGTGTACCATCATTATAGTACTTTTCCTCATATATGCTGAAATCATGACAACTTAATAATCCCTCTGATCTACTTTAGCTTGTAGATGTAACATATCTACGTTTCTCCAAATTCTGGAATAAGTCTGATGCATTTTCAAGCATAGCACGCTATAGTTAAGGAATCAAAGAGGATGTCTAAAGACTCTAAACATGGCATCTCACCTATAGGCATGTTGGTAAGCCAATGGGATTGCTTTCTTGCAATCCACATCAGCTTTATTGGAAGACTAATCTTGCAATAAGCATTTCTCTACCTCAAGAAGTAAAGTTCTGGTTTTCAACACTACTGAATGAGGAGGGGGTTTATAAGTGGCCCCTAAAAATGTGGGGTTTACCAGGTTTAATCAGCCAGGATTCCATGTTATTGGGAAGAGGAAAAGAAAAAATGAAAAACTGTAATGGAAGACACAACAAAAGATTGCTACTTCAAAGTTCAAGTGCAAAGAATTTAGATCCCGACAAATAGTTCCTTTGAGATCAAACCCTGGTAACTGGGATCCCCACGTCCTGGGTAACAGATGAGATGTTGACGCTAGGTTGAAACCAACCCACATAATGAGTATGAGACACTGCAACCCCGCAAAAAAAAAAAAAGGAACTCCACATAATGATTATGAGACACTGCAACACTCTCTAGCGCTAGTCATAGTCTTGATCCTTTCAGAAAATTTACAAGGTTTATGGTAAAATAGAAGAATAACAGGAATTCTTAACTGCATGACACTAATACGAACTTAAGGGCAAAGTTTGAATCCATAATAAGACAAGAAATACAGGGTAGTTATTTTATTATCATATAACATGCTTTTGTTAACATCATAAAAGATTTTTATCCTGGAACACATTTGAAGACAGCATGAAATGTCCAAATAAGACTAATCTATGTTGAGCTATTCATAAGGTATAGGATCATGACCTGTCAAGGTAGGACATAAGGAGGATTGAGAATTTGGAACTAACTGATTAGGTAGACACTGATGTATGTTTTCGTCATATTTCAAAAGCCTATACCCATGTCATAAGTTCATTATAGACAGCATACATGAGAAACAAATTATAAACAAAATTATAGGACTTCTCTAAAAATTTTCTAGTACCAAATTTAACATTTTTTTGGTTCGGTTCCACATCAGCTGAATATGGGTGAGCTATGGGCTTTAGTGAGGTGAGTCTTTCTCTCTGCAACCAATTGGTTTGGGTAGATGCTCTAACTTGATATCAACCATCCTATAGCTGATGTCCTGTCCTGGATTTGGCTGTATTTCAACCTCAGTCCTGTGTCTTTTATGTCATGTCCTCCATGATGTTGATCTGGTCATGAGCTGGCAATTCCCACATGAATGGCATACTGATGAACCACGGGTTTTATGGAAAAGGCATCTCCTGTCATTTAAAAGGGTTCTTCAGTTGGAAATTTAAAATCTTCCATTCTTCTTCAAAAAGATTTAACATCTGTACTTTTGAGCTGGTTTTTCATGTCAAACATAAAGGCCAGATTAGGTATCCTTCCAATAACTAAAAACTTGGTAATAAAATTACTAGTTGAAAATATCATACTACTGGACTTGCTTGAAATATCAGTGCCACCAGAAAAGATTTGGCAGAGTGGGAAAGATTATTTACCAAACATCATAGCGGCTAATTTCCCCCCACCAATAAGTGTTATGAGCATGCAGTTGATAAAGCTCAAGTAGGAAGGGAAATAGTGATATCAACACCGTAAACTGTGGTCAGAAGAAATGCATAGATATAAGCATGAATTGGGAATTTTGGAAATATCCATGAATGTATAAGCACCAGACCACTTAGAAGTCCAAAAAAAAAGACATGATGTCTTTTCTATTTTACCATTCTGCAAAGAAAATAAAATCCAAAAGATTCAGACATGGAGTTCTTGTGTTCAAAATCACCTAGAACACCAAGTTTGCATGAACTGGGAAACACCCGTGAACTCTATAAGAGAGAGACAATTAACCAAAAAGTCTATAAAGAGAGACCAAAGTGTATAAGTGATCTATGATGTGTGTGCTGAACTGAATAAACATACATTGGTCTCATAAGAATACCATAGCTTTTCATGGTTGTGCTGAACTTTTTCAATTTACTTATTCTACAATAACTATCATATCTATTTCATATTTTTTACAAGTTCTCCTTTGTGCAGATGTCACAAAATAGGTGCTAAAAGCATGTGCAATCAACATTGAAATTATATAATAGACTGCTATAAAACCGTAAGCTATAATCTTTTGGATTTTTTACAGTTTCATATGCACATTAAAACTGTAAAGTATAAAATAGCAGGAACATAAGCATAAATCAAATTAACATGCACATTAAAACCTCTAGACATTAAACTATATTGACAGGAAACAACTTAAACTGCTTTAATATGTCAATATGTACATTAAAACCTAAGACCATAATAGGTCAATTTTAGTACTAATTACATATTCATTACACTGTAATTCCATAAAGGTAAATAACAACAGCTGCTACTTTGTCTCTGCACTACTTTAATATGTTAATATGCACTTTAAACCCAAAACAATACATGTAGCTTTAAAACAAAATTATTTTAAAACCATAACATATCAGCTTTTAAAACCAAATTTTGGCATTAACAGGCTTTTGCAGGGTTGCCTGGAGAGGTTGGCCAGTCTTGGCGACAGCTGTGCCAGGGAACCCGAGAGAAGTTGAGGGTCATAGTAAGTACTTGTAGGGAATTGCAGTACTAATTAATAGGTTATTTTTAGTACTAATTACACATTTATTACATTGTGATTCCATAAAAGTAATAATAGCAGCTGCTACTTTGTCTGTTGCCCTGGTTTTTTCTTATGTGCTCAATATTCATTAGTTATTAAGGCTTCTTGTAATCTTGCCTTCTAAAGGCCTTTGACATACTATAAGTTATAAGATTTATAGACAAACCATAGCTTATGAGAGCTAAATAGAATATTTTGGCATTCTATAAGTTATAAGATATAAGAAAAGTCCTACTATTGCTCAATATCTTAATGATTTTTCTTTTACTAAAGCATGTGCAATCAGCATTGAAACTATATATAGACTATTTAATAGACAGAAGCTATAAAACCATAAAGCTATAATCTTTTTGGATTTTTTACAGTTTCATATGCACACTAAAACTGTAAAGCATAAAACAGCAGGACTGATTAAACATATGAACTCTATGATAGATAGACAATTTTGGAAACACCCATGAACTCTAAGAGAGAGACAAATTAACCAAAAAGTATATAAAAGAGAAAGACAAAAGTTTAATAGGTGATCATCCAGGGATGATCTGTGATGGGTGTGCTGAACTGAATAAACATACCTGGTCTCACAAAGATTAAACCCAAAACCATAACATGTCAGCTTTTAAAACCAAATTATTTTAAAACCATAACATATCAGTTTTTAAAACCAAAAAAATCACACGTGTGCCTCAGTATGATGCATCCGACAGCTGGGACCCCTGTGAATACATGTCTAACAACATCCTAAAAAAAATTGGATAAGGATAACATAGATACACGAAAACAATGCTGTCTAGATCAGAAAAATGTTCACAGCAATGATGTAATTTTTACAAAATGGTAATACCTACAGTGTTCATGGAGATATTGAACCCACATGAGGGAAAAAAATTGGAGAAGAATTGGTGGGGGAGGGCATTCGTCATGTTGTTGGCATCAAAGAAAATTTCAGATTCAAAAAAAAAAAAACAGATCAGCGCTTCCTCCAATGCTCTCTAAAATGAAATCATGGTGGCTCAAAATGGTGGGAACCGGCACATATGAATTTACAGATGCCATGCGGTGGCTCTATGATGAAGTTGCCAGAGAGTATATAGAATATACATGTAACCATAATATCATATACATATCATATTAATCTACAACATAATTAATATGTATACCCTTATAAATGTATACTTATACATATATATTATAGATATGTGTTTATGTATATACACACACATAATTACATAGCATTTATAATATATGTAATCATATATATAAATTTACACATTCATCAGCTTCATCATCATCAGAGCCTTATCCCATTATTTGGGGTCAGCAACATGAATCTTGTTCCGCCAAAGATTTCTTCAAGTGCTATATTCATGTTTAACCCAAAAGCTAATATCCTTCCTAATAACATTACACAAACACATTAACACGCATATATGTATATGTTCATTATGAGATATATATATTACCATAAAGATATATATTAATTATGTGTGTACATTAATAGATATTATATGATAATATATATATATATATGTTCAATATGATATATAATGCATATACTACATCATATATGTCTATTATGTGTTCGTGTACTTATATACATAAATATGTAAATTAATGTACACAATCATATTAGACGTATTAATTTGTGTATATACAATATAATTGTATTATTTTTTATATATGTGTAGAGAAATCAGCCAGATGGACTAATGTAAGCCTGCCTCAAAGACAATCATGTTTCAGGCAGAACAGCCTAAAATTTTGATCACATGCTATATAATTGTCAGCAAGCAACAGACTGTAAATTCTATTGAGTATAAAGAAACTAGATATAAACAGGGTTCATGTAAAAGAAACATAATAAGTTTGTCTCATTCTATTGTCTGACCTGAACCACTGACCCAAAACTCAACTTAGTGAGTAGAAAGTCTAGAACTAGTATAGGTACAGAGTGCTCTACCAACACCCAGTATAATAAAATGAGATTGCTTGTACCAGCCATGTACAGGTAGTAGTGATCCCAAAACCATGAGACCAACAAGAGCCAGAGGACACTCAAGAGCGAAATAGCTCTAACATGCGATGTTAATGAACTGGATTGTTCATCCGAAACCCATGCCATGAGTGGAGATATCCAGAATTAACATCATTACAGACTGCACAGAGTGGATGATGAAGACTGGCATTCGACTACAGTGCTTTTGACAACAAACCCTTATGCAATCAGACTGCTGCCCAATGAGCAACCATGCATGTACACATTGTAACAACTTTATGATTATGTGAAGACAGTTGAGCAAATTAAAAATTAAACCCAACTTACAACCTATTCCTCTTCAGCCTATCATTACTCTTCATTTCTTCCCATGCCTTCCCATCTACTTTCCATGTATGGTTTCTTAAATAAGACTTCCCCTGAATCTCCTCATATGGTATATTAACCAAGAGGAGGAAAGAAAATGAATCAGACAATGCTACTAGACAAAGTTCCTAGAATATGATAACTTAAGAAAAGGCTTCAAGTGTAAGCTATTCCTGAGTAAATGCTCCCCAAGTCTTCAATCCAGCAACCAAGCAAGAAAAGAGAAAAAGAAAGGTCAAGGATGAACCTTGGTGCAACTGTAAGGTTGCTTCATAAATTCATATGACCTCCTGCAGACATGAGTTTCAAAGTTCAAAACAGAATCAGTCTTTGCAAGAAGATGGTATAAGAGAGCACACAATTAGCCCTACCCACATCTCGAAGTGGTGGACCTCCTTGTAGCAGTCTCCATTTTCAGTTAAAATATAGACATGCCAGAGGATCAGATTTGACACCTGTTTCTTTTTAGGACACTCAAATCTGTGTCTACTTCTAAAATACATCCAAGAGAATAAGACATATATTCCTGTTGAACAGGTACAATTCAATCCCTTCAATCGTAGAACAGAACAAGTATGCTCTAAGGCAGTGATACACCTCACCTGTTTAGAAAGTGTATGGAGACAATACTCCGAAAGGAAACCAATTGCCATAAGAAAATCTCCCCTCTTCCTGTTGGTATGAAATGTTTACATTTAACAAATCCTGGATAACCATAACAACAGTTATCCTTCCATAAAATATTAAATGCAGGTTGAAGTTCATCCGACAAACAAAATGTTATGCACTGCAGGCAAAAATCAAAATGACAATAATCCAATAAATATACTTAATAGATAATACCTTTGAATCTAATGTTAGAATTTCCAGGAAAGCAACCTTTGTTGTGACATGGCCATTTGTGCAAGTTGGTTAGATTCATTCAATATGAGTCACATTGACCATCAGATTTAGATTTGTTACCTGAACATTAAACTGAAAAACAATGACAGAATCAGATTTTTCTGTATGGAATTAATTTTAAAGTCACCATAAAATATGCAAAAATCTGTGAAGAGATCTTGATCCAGACATTGTTCCCCTAGTCCAACTCGGATTCTCCATACTTGCCAGGTGGTTATAAAGCCACATAAAACAAACAGATTCTGCAAAGATTTCTTGATCCTGACAAACTTGAATACATTAAAAAAAATTGGCAGTTGCGGGTTAAAAATGACACCAGGGAAACAGAAACATTGATGTCCAAGGATCCTGAAACAAAATGAACCACTGACCTAACTGTCTACCCACCTAAGAAAAAATAGAAATAATAAAAACAAGTCCCGCCAAAGGCAAAATTCAAAAGTAATTGGCTAATACAAAAAATTATTGCAATACTATTTCTTGGATGTAAGAAACTAGGACATCCATAAGCTGCTGGTTCTTTGTAGAGATGCACCTTGCAGTCACTCAAATGTGAACTTAATAGCATTTAAAGCAGCAAAGAACATGGGACTCAAAGTAGAGGGACAATCATTAAAGGATAAATATGTAAAAAAATCATGCACGTGTCATAGAAAACAAGAAACTGGTAGTATCTAATATGAAAGGTCTTTCGTATCTGCCTTGGGCCTTCTTATGAGCAGATATTGGCCAATTATTAAAGACATGTTATCAACTTTCTCCTATTTTCAATGTCAAATTACAGCAACAACTGATAATATTAATGTAACGGCATTGATACTTCCAATTCCAAGAATGTGTTTCCCATCACTTCTTCATTTAAACCTTAAATTGATCAATGATGCCATTCAAGAACCAAGTTCGAACATAACAGACTCTTATGAATGGCTAAGGGAAGGAGTCTGTACCTGAAGTTTGTAACAAACAGAGCGAATCCCAGCATCTGCTACAGCTCTGCACGCAACAGGAACGACATCAGAGACCTGTCAAAGTAAAGCGATAAAAATCAGATTATATCATATGCGCCATAGCATACTCCAAATTTTGAGAAGAACCAAAAAAAAAAAAAACATATGGTAACAACAGGCTACCAAATTTGAACAATGGGAAAATAAACAGATATAAGAGGAGAAATTCGCACGTACCATTAAATGCAATCATGCCATAATGCTAGCCAACACAAACAAGAACACAGGGCACTCTCGGTCGTCGACAATTCCTATTAATCCGAAGGAGGTTCCAAACATATTCTTTCACCAAAGAAGTAGGCCAAAATGCCTACAGTATGATCAAGAAGTTGTAAAGTTCAAACCTTGCGAATGTGGAGGTTCGCAGATTGTATCTCGCTGGTGAAGACAAAATCCGGCGCACCAGTCACCACATGCACTTCATGCCCGGCCGCTATGAGATGTCGAGCAACCTGCATATCGCGGACCCAATCAAGTTAAAAGCCCACACTACACGCAGTTAATTCCGCAAATCCAACAGTAGGAAACGACGGGATCGCAAAGATCTAATCTTTATAGAGAGGGAAAGAAAGAGAGAGAGAGAGCCCAGTTGTTCGTATGAAACAGAGAAAGGGGGACAGGATAAGCGGCAACGGGCGGTGGATCGGCACGCTCACCTCCCAATAGGCCGACTGGAAGAACGCCCTGCTAAGATCATCACCGCCGCCGTCCTCGACGCGCGGCGTCGAGGCCGACGAAGCTGTCCTTGCCCCCGAGCATTGATGCGACGGGGGGAGGAGGAGTTCGCAGGTGGGGGGGGGGGGGGGGGGGTGAAGGAGGAGAAGGCGGGGCCTTCGCAAGGGTGGGGGGCGACGGGGGAAGGAGGAGGAACCGAGCATTTGGCGCCGAGGGAAGAGGGAATATTTTGGGGATTCGGCGCCCGTGGAGATTTGGCGCCGCGGGGAGGGGGAATTATTTTAGGAATTTAGGGGTTTTAGATTTATTATTTAAAATATATCTTAAATAATATATTTTTATTATTAGCATTTATAATAGTAATATATATTATAATTTAAATATTAATTTTTATTATTCACATTTAAAATAGTAAGATCTTACAAATTACATTTAAAATGTTAATTTACAAATCAAATTTATAATATTTAATTATCTATCACATAGATATATATACATATATACCATAGATAAATATAATATATATATGTATATACATATATATTTATATAGATATAGATATTATATATAGATATAGATATTATATATAGATAGATCGATAGATATACATAGATACATAGATTATATATAAATAAATAAAGTCAAAAGGTACGCAATCTCTGAAAGACTAAACCCCGAATCACAACTCCCGAGCCAACTTGATCGTCGGAGTGTCTATCCATCGTTTAACCATTGGATGTAAGTTTGATTAAGATCTAACGGTTGAATTCGTATCCAATCTATATCTGATCAAAATCTCATCGTTGAATCTAGTATCAAATAGTTAGATTTAAACCTGATCTAAAATTTGATCAAGATCTATCCATTAGATTTACTCTGGATCTAAATCCTAACCGTTAGATATAAGTATAATGAAGATATGATGTGTGACGCCTCAAATTAATGCCAAGTATGAACCTATAAGTTTAGCATATTTGCACTAGAAAATCACTCAAAGATTTACATTGTTTTATGTCGGTACCATTTTTGAACATATGTACACTAACAAGAAAGAAAAGAAGGAATAAAAGCCAGCTGGGTTCTGTTTATAAATCAAGAATTTCAATTAATATAGATCAGAAACAAATATTTCATTTGAAATTTCACTTTAAAAGGCTATCATGTGATTTCTGGGTCATTTATATATTTATGTAATTTCTCTTGGTATCATCGCAGACTTCTGTAATTTTTTATGAAATTAGAATTTATTATTATTCTCTCAAAACTTGATATTGATATTGTGTATGTTGTTTACTTAATTGAATGACATATGTGTGCACCTGGATTTTTTGCTGCACTCAGGGCGTCACATGATGGTTGTTTTTACTCCCAATCTATATTTGGTCAAGATCAAACCAGTGAGTCTACTATCAATCAAAATCCTACTAATGGATTTCATTCAATCTAAAATTCGATCATTAGATTCGCTCTTGATCTATGTATACATGATCAGTTGGGTTTGTTACCAACTTAAATAATATGATCAAGATCCCTACATTGGATTTGCTCCAGGTCTAAATCCTAATCGCTGGATTTAAGTTTGAACAAAATTTGACAGTTGGATTCACTATCGATATTCATTTGATCAAAGATTCGACCTTTGAATTCACTTTCGATCTATATATATCTAATCAGTTAGATTTGTTGCCAATTTAAAACAATCTAATCACGATTCGCACATTAGATTTGTTACAAATCTAAATCCTGATTGTTGGATTTAAGTTTGATCAGAGTTTGACAGTCGAATTCTCTTCTGATCTAAATCTGATCAAGATCTAACCATTGAACATATTGTCAATCAAAATCCAACTATTGGATTTCATCATAATAAAAAATCTGCATGTCAGATTCGCCCTCAATCTAAAATCTAATCGATGAGCTACATAATATTAAATGAGCATAATATAATATATCATCATATGAAATATAAAGTTAAATATTACTATTTTCAATATATAATATATAAAATATAATATTTTTAAGCATAATGTGTTATCATATAATTATATCACTAAACAAATATAATCTGTTTACAAATATGCAAATATAATGTGTAATATAAATATATTTCAACTAAACAAAAATTGTAACTTATGAATTTATATTATATATATATATTGTCTTTGTTTTGTTTTATTTTATATAATAATTATATAATATATAATATATTTATTTGAATAATTCAAATAATTATATCTATAATATAGCTAAACTACCATAATATAAATAAAATAGTAATAGTTAGCAACAATGGTTAATAAAAATTAAGTAAAAATAACATATAATATACACATATATTTAATAAACTAAAAGTGAAACTAATGAATTTGTATTGTCTTATTTATTTTTTAAAATAATATATAACTATATATAAAATAGATAACTATATCTATAATATGACTAAACTACTAATAAACAATATAATTAATAGTTAGAAACATCGGTTAGTTAAGTATAAATTGGGAAGGAAGATTTATGTGTTTCTGAACAGCGACGTATCAGCGACGGAAACTTCCGTCGCCAATTAAGCACGAACAAATTATTCGTCCCTGATTAGCGACGGGTAGAGTGGTCGCTAGTTCGCCGCCAATTAGCGACGGATTTGCGACTGGAATTTTCCGCCGCAAGATATCGCAGCTAATTAGCGGCACCTCAGGGACGGAAACTTTTCGTCGCAAATTCGACGCTGAGTAGCGACCGCAATTTGCGAGTAAATTCTTTTGTCGCTGATGCCTCGCTGAGTAGCGATAGATTAGCGACGAAACTATTTCTATCGTTAATGCGTCGCTGAGTTTGCGGGAGAAGGTGTGGGTGGCAAATCTGTTGCTACTCAGCGACGGATTAGCGATGGAAATATTCCGTCGCAAAATTCCGTCGCTAATAGTGATTTTTCTTGTAGTGGGATGAAATCCTGGAGGTGGACAAGTACCACTGGTTAGGGTGGAGACTTGTTCTCCCGGTCTGCGCAGTCCAAGAGTCGTCACTACATTGCCTAGGTGACGTCTATGTGTATGTGATGTGATGTGTCCTTCTTATGGTGGTTTGGACTATGTGTCACGACACTAAATGTGAATGTGAAAATGTGTATGTGTTCATGTGTAAGAACTGTGGATGTGAACAATGTGTAAATGTGCATGTGTAAAATGTAATTTATGTGAATGAGAAATTGTGTAAATATGTGAAACCAAAACGTGAGGGTGTGAATCGTGATCCATGTTTTAGTAATCTGAAATCATGATAGAACAACAACTAAATGTACTTATGATCATACTTTACATGGCAAATTGCCTAGAATCCATGTTAGAAACAATTCTTAGTGGTGTGTAAGTAATCTCATGCTTGTTTGCCTCATATTGTGACTTAAATTGATTAAGTAGCTCTCATGTGTTGGGTTATGCTTTCTAGTCTAGTAAAAACCAGTAAGCTTAAAGAAGATGAATGGTCATGAGCATGTATAGGAACGTATAGAAATCATGCTAAGTGTGTTCTTTTCACATAGGCATATTGAAATCATGCTAAACTTACTTTCACGTTTTTAGTTTAATTGAAAATAGACCTTTCATGTGTTGGAGTGATTAGAGAACACGTGATAGGAGATTTTGATTTAGAAATCTGAAAGCATGAATCATGTGTTTAATTAGTAGAACCACCATGATAGGTTGTTAAATTCAATGACAAGCATGCTACATGATTGTGTCTTGTAAATGTGTATGTAAAACCTGCTATGACATGTACATGTATGGTATATGTAGAGTTATTTGTTGAGTCTTTTAGACTCATTACTTGCTTCGGTACATGCATAGTTGGTGACGACACACTTGCGGAAGAGGCAGTGGAGACCGACTCCGAGCGTGGAGATTAGATCGTTGGTGTACTTAGCGATATTTTGATTTCATAGTATGTAATCGCAACATTGTACTAGTATTATCATGGAAAAAAAATGTTTAAGTGTGGACAATTATGTATTTAATTTTCAGCAATTTAATTATGTGGACTTTTAGTTCTTTCAATGTCAATGCAATCATGTATGTTAAATGTGGATGATGAATGAAATGAAGATAGTAGTTCTTTTACTTCCGCTACTTTGTTCTTATATTCACGTGTGTCTCAGCTGAATGTTATTGTTGGGTAAATGTCCCACTGTGGCAATGTTCACTATACCGACGTGGGTTGGTATAACCGTACCGGTATAATGAGGGTCGCCACAATATATGGTAGCTTACCCGAAGGAGGGTAAAGCGCATTAAGTGGAAGGTCACACCACACGGCCTCCACGAAACACAGTTCCACGTCAATATCAGAAAGACTGGTATATGACGTACCACCACAAACCATTACCCATTCGGGGTACAGGTACCTGTTACCACAAGGCACCAACATGGAAAACCACAAGTAAACTAGTGTCGTAACAGAGCACACCATAGCAAGCTAAACCACATTTGGTGAGTCAACACTCACTAACCATAACCAAAACTGTGCCACCACTCGGGCACACCACAAACCACAACCGCAGTCACAACTGTGCCAACACCAGGGCACACCTCAAACGATTCAAACCTCGACTAAGAGTCACTAACTCACAAACCACGACAATTAGCAAAGCACGAGTCGGAAAGGAACGCCACCACCACACGGGAACAGACTGTTGGATGATCATGCCAGTATCCAACCTGGACAACACAACACAAGAACAACCTCTCAGCCTTGCAGTCACGGAAGAAAGGTCCAACTGCCACTTCACGAGAATAAGTCAAACAACTGTGGAGACCAACCAACACCACACCTGCAGACACACAGCTACAGGTCCATGCCTGGCACCTCTAAGGACTCTAGCCGGAGCACCATAAAGTGAGGTACTGGAAAACATGACTAGCTGGGGACCAGTGTCGACTACTGGTGTTCGTACCCCCAACTACGAGCGCGCTACAAGCGACTGCACACCCACAAACACAAGCCGCTGCCCCACTGTCGTCTTTCCCTTAGCCGGACGTACAACTCAAACACAGGAGTGAGGGTGTCCAAGAAGACGACACAGACCTCAACGGTACTACACTGTACCAGGACAAATCCCGAGCATAACAAACACACGTGCCTGGCTCACAAAGAACCTGGGGTACCCGACTAGAGAGGCATTCTGGAATAGGCGCCGAACCACCACACTCGGCTAGCACAAACCACAACACTTATACGTTTATTACAAATCACGATACACGTGTGAGGAATAGCTTGTCCTGGTCACTCGTGACCTACAAGCTAGTCTACACAAATACATATAAAACATATTAATAATAATGCCACGACCTGTCATTGGTCGCATAATGACCTTTACTACCATACTAGGCACAATACACACTAACACTCATACTTTATTACTTATCCATTTAGGATGTTTGCAAGAGATCCTAAAGGATCAAGGCTAGGTTCCAACGTGAACCTCATCGCCACAACACCACGGATTAATCATAATAATTAAGACATAATATGATACACGATATGCCATGCACATACAAACTACATGCACGACATCTAAACCACGTAAACTCCACACGTATAATACACCATGACTGGTGTACTACACATCATCCATGAAAACCATATATCCAACTCATGGACAACATGCATACATATATATTACATATTAACCACAAAAAGCATGCCCATCTCGTGAGCAACACGCTCTATGAGCGTAACAAGTGTACTGGCTCTCATCTGTCATTGCCATGCACACACAACCACGTAACATGCACAACAAGAAAAACCTTATGAAACATACTGCGCTGAAACCAGCACAGGTTAGCGGCAGTATCGATTGTCGTCCATTGATTATAAACGGCAGCATCCCTTGCCGTTAATGCCAAATAAACTCGATATTAACGGCTAGACATCTGGCCGTTAATCTCCAACTGAAGAACCCAACGTCAATCGATGTTGACGCTAAGATTTTCGGCTCCCAGGTATACAAACACACAGACCGGACTAAGGCCAATCATACGGGCAACTTAGCCCTATAAACAATAAGAAAATAAGGGAAAACACTTCCCCTTACATCTGAATACTATAATTAAACTAAAGAAACAAAATCCAACACTTGGATCGATCAAACCACCCAATTTCCTTGGGCATGAAGAATCCTTTCCCATAAACTCAATTAACATGCGATCTATGCAACAAAGCATGGCAAATCAACCAGGAGAGATAAAAGGGTCCAGTCCCTACCTCAGAAACGCAATTAAACCCCGATATAACCTCGAATTACACCGAACCCCCCCAGGAGCTTCCCGCGAATACCGCCCTCCAATCCATCATTCCCCGCCTGATCTGCCGCTGCTGCGCGCATCACGGCCTTCCCACGTGCTCCCGTCGACCGCTGGAAGTAGTGAAGAGTCACAAAGGTGAAGGTGGGGGAAGAGGAGAGGAGAAAATGGGGAAAGAAGAAGGCTCGGGTTACCCCTAAAAACACAGGCGCCTCAGGTTAATGTCAACCTCTGCGCTGCTAACCAAACCGCCCCAACTAGGCATCCACAACGCTCACCGCCAAGTTCAACGGTAGACGTCTACATCAATGGACGCCAAGAACATGTTAACGGCAACACCATTTCCGCAAACACACAGTAGACGTCACACACCTGGACGCCTACCCACTGTTGATGTCCAACACACTGAACACCAACACAGATCCATAACCAACTCCGGTAAGGATCCAATAAGAAACACACAACACATCCAATAAGAAACACACAACACAAGTCGCACTGGTCACAGCTTGACCATCCTACACGCTAAACAGAGGATCCACGAAGATCCGAAAATGCGCGACGTTACATATGTAACCTAATACAGGAAGGGCAGGGGGAGAAACGACCTTTCACGGTTGCTTGTTCACTGTAGAAAGAGACCTCAGGCAGAACGCAGGTTGCTTGTTCACTGTAGAACGCATGGTGCCATTTGGATATCTTCAACTTCATTGAGCTGTTCTTGTCAAGCAAATTGTTAACAGCTATGTTGTTTTAGTTGCATTGTCATGTTACTTTAACATTTGGAAAACATATCAGTGACATCAACAAGATGCAAATTTGCAATTTTTGTGGGACTTGTTTCTAAGTTGTGATATTATTGAGGCGGTGTGGGAATTGTTTTTCAGAGTTGTGGGTGGGACTTGGAATGGTATAATAAAGGTCTCAACCTGGGTTTTGAAGTGGATCTGAATCCAATGAATCAGGATGCTGAGATTTGAGATATGAATATACCTACTATGCTTTAGACTATATGACAAGAGAAATACCAAGATTCCTAGGGCTGAGTTCAAGCAACTGGCTAATTAGAAGTTCAAAAATTTTCTCTTTCTTCTTTTTCTAAGCTCCTTTGTTCTCAAGGCTTTCTAGACTCTAAGTGAGTTCTTATGACCTCTTGTTGCTAATCTCTTTTCCATAGCCAAAATAGCATCATCAAAGGATAACAATAAGCAAAAGTAATTAAATATTTTCTGACAGTAGGCACGTTGTTAGATGGCATTATTTTCCATCTCCGTTCTTACCAATAGCATTCTTCTTTCTGTATTTAATTGCATATGGATGCAGTAGAAGTAATGTCTTTTTCATGTTATGATCACACATTATTTCTAATGGTATTAGAGTTTCACTATATGTCAGAAGGGTGGTGAGAGGATGCTTTGGACACCATAGTGAGGGATCATCAAGGGCTCGACTGCTGCACACCTTTTAGGAAGGAAATCAACATGTTCAGCTGCTACACTGCCAGTTTTTTGAAACTCATTTTGAGATCAAATCATTTTTGTTGGCAATATATCAACTTGACCAAATGATTGATGAACAATGTTTTTTGTACATACGACAAAATCTTTTGTGAATTTTTCTTATGCAATGGATCGAATGATGATTATCATGTATTGTCTTTTCTTGTGGTTGATAAGTGATGCATGTATAGGTGGATCAATGATGGATGTATGATTGGATATAATGCAAGCGAACCACATAAAATTATGTATTATCATAAAAATATTTTGTGAGACGGATGAAAATTGATAGTAAAAGAGAATAGATTTATCACTATTGCTATGAAATATTTATAATATTGTTATTGTAATAAAAATTGCTACGGTTAAATTCTTACAGTTCAAAAGTGTAACAATTGTAAATAAAAAAAGAATGAATAATTATAATTTTATATTACATTTATTTACGGTTATTTTGTGTAAGTATAAATTTTACACTTACGGTTTAAAATCGATGGTAACACTTACAATTGACAAACCGTAGCTAGATCTATAGCATCGGTTGCTACGCTATCACTTTATAGTCGTAAGTAATTTCGTAAGTATGCCTTTACTTACAAATTCTACGTAACACTTACGATTTTTTGCTGTAAGTACATTTCAATTTTGTTGTAGTGAATGATGGTGTGTTGCATTAAAGAAACCCCCAAAGCTTCATCCTTGTAAGGAAGAAACGCTTTAGTGAGGTCTCTGTGCTCTTCGCTGCTCACTCAAAATAGAAATGAAACAAGGATGTGAAGAAAGGAGAAAATGATTGTTTCTTTGGATGTTGATAGGTGATTGGATGGACAAAAGAAGACATCATTCTTCCTCTTCTTTCTCCTCTAGCTAGGGGTGTACAACAGTTCGGTTCGGTTCGATTTTTTTCAAATTTTGGGGAAACTGAACCGAATCGAACTCTTTCGGTGAACTGAACCGAACTATCAGGCGCTTTCCCAGGAAAATGGCAAAAAAATAGCGCTTTCCTGGGAAAATCCAGGAAAAATTGGCGCTTTTGCGGTGGTCGGGAGTGGCACGCGCGTAGGGAAGGACTCCCACCACTGCGCTACCGCCATTTTTTTGTATATATATATTCGGTTCCCCAGCCTGAAATCGAACTGAACTGTGTGATCCTCTAAACCGAACCGAACCGAACTGGCGGGTTCGGTTTTTCGATTTGAACCATAATTTGAACAGCCCTACCTCTAGCTGTCAAATCTAATGATCAAGAGAGTGATTTATTGTCCGCATTAGGCGCGAGGGGATATCGCAAGTCCCACTAAGTAAATAGGATTACAATGATGTGACATCTATAAGACTCCATCTTCATGTATTTGAGGTGAGTAGAACTCGTCTGCCCCAGTGCGAGCAACATGCTTTCTTTTAATGACTAAAACAATGAGTAAATACTATTTCAGGATCCATCCTAGTGAGGACAAATTTAGTGGAATACAAAAGAAAGTTGTAATATGTTAGTGTAGTTGAAGAACAATGGTTTCCAACCAAGAAAAGGAAGAGAAAAAAAAAACTATGATTGAGATAAGCTGGGTTCAATTTTATTGCCTGAATAGTAATAAACATCTTTGCAAGTTTCTTCCTCTTTTGCTATTCAGATAGGATAGTTTCAGAAAGGAAAAATATAAGTTTTTAGCTTTCCCTCTTTTCTAAAGTTTCCAAATAATGTGTTCTTCCTTTCTTTTGCGTAGATAAAACTCTTATCCGAGCTGCCTATCCATTAATTGTCAAACTAGATTACGAATTGGAAAGATTAGTAACATAGATCACTGCATATGCGGTTTGTTGTTCTTCGTGGCTGTGGAAATGGAATTTTTTTAATCTATTTAAAAAGATCTATTTATCATGTTGTCGATGTTCTCATGACTGCGCATTGTAAATTCAAATCCCGTCGGATGCTACACGAACAATGGTGACGAGAGATGACCCTACAATTGCAGAGCGCGGGCGTGCCAGCCACCGAGGTAAAAATAAATGGTCTGCCTCCGAGAGTCGAAGGGCTTTAGGTCTGTTGTGCGCACCGTTTGACTTCGTCAAACGAAAGTGAGTGTCGGGTCCTGGACCAATATCCCGTCGTTTCCTGAGCGCAACGACGTTAATTACATCTCTTTTGGAAAGAGAAAACCCTTGATTAATCGCCAGAATAGAAGGTCTTATGGCCTAAGTCGGGGCATCCGATAAAAGGCGCAAAATAAAACTACAAAATTGCAGTCAAATTTGCAAGAGATTTTTGATGTGCTTTGATTATCATTGTCCTTTTCATGGTTTAATCTCATTTGATTATTACGTGCCCAAACATCGTCATGCACAATCCATTTCATTTGGCAAGCAAAATGATTCGGCGGCTAAAACCATTCTATAGGGGTGAATCAGCAGGAGCGAATCGGCATCCAGGCCATTCAGTAAGGGTGAATCGGCAGGGGCGAATCGGCAGCCAGGCCATTCAGCGGGGGTGAATCAGCAGGAGCGAATCGGCAGCCAGGCCATTCAGTAAGGGTGAATCGGCAGGGGCGAATCGGCAGCCAGGCCATTCAGCGGGGGTGAATCAGCAGGAGCGAATCGGCAGCCAGGCCATTCAGTAGGGGTGAATCAGCAGGAACGAATCGGCAGCCAGGCCATTCAGCAAGGGTGAATCAGCATGAACGAATCGGCAACCAGGTCATTCAGCAGGGGCGATTCGGCAGGGGCGAATCGGTATCACTGTTCACAGACCAAAATGATTCGGCAGCCCTTGCAACGCACAAAACGCGTGGGAGACGGAGGATCCGAAGATCGGGTCAGGAGGGAATGGCACCCAAACCACGAAAGGGCTCCGTTCAATTCCGGACGGGGCGTGGGAATCAAGTTGTCCGGCCCTTTTGTCCAAAATACCAAATCGCAGTGATTCTGCGGCCCTATTTGTGCATGATTCTTGAAATCCGTGAGGATCCAGAACTGACAGACGGGATGGCAGCACCCACAATATGTATGGACACCATCTATGAGCTCGGATCGGGCACGGGGACGGACTATCCGACCTTTCATGTTCAAAGCTAGCTGAGAAAGCGATTCGGCAGCACTTCAGAGACACGGTTCTCGAAATCTGGAGATGATCTGAATGTCCGATCAGGTTGATGGGCTATTCAACATATGGAGAATCTATCCATAGGCCTGAACTGGGCATGGGTACTGGATACCGAACCCTTCATGTTCAAAACCACCCGGAAAAGTAATTCGGCGGCACTTCGGAGGCACGGTTCTCAAACTCCGGAGATGGTCTGAATGTCCAGCCGGGCTGACGAGCTATTCAACATATGTATAATCCATCCATGGGCGTAAACCGGGCATGGGTACTGGATACCGAACCCTTCATGTTCAAAGTCACTCGGAAAAGTGATTCGGCAGCACTTCGGAGGCACGATTCTCAAAATCCAGAGATGGTCTGAACGTCCAGCCGGGCTGACGGGCTATTCAACATATGTAGAATCCATCCATGGGCCTGAACCGGGCATGGGTATTAGATACCAAACCCTTCATGTTCAAAACCACTCGGAAAAGTGATTCGACAGCACTTCGGAGGCAAGGTTCTCAAAATCCGGAGATGGTCTGAACGTCCAGCCGGGATGACGGGCTATTCAACATATGTAGAATCCATCCATGGGCCTGAACCGGGCATGGGTACTGGATACTGAACCCTTCATGTTCAAAGTCAGCCAGAAAAGTGATTCGGCAGCACTTCGGATGCACGGTTCTCAAAATCCGGAGATGGTCTGAACGTCCAGCCGGGCTGACGGGCTATTCAACATATGTAGAATCCATCCATGGGCCTGAACCGGGCATGGGTACTGGATACCAAACCCTTCATGTTCAAAGTCACCCGGAAAAGTGATTCGACAGCACTTCGGAGGCACGGTTCTCAAAATCCGGAGATGGTCTGAACGTCCAGCTGGGCTGACGGGCTATTCAACATATGTAGAGTCCATCCATGGGCCTGAACCGAGCATGGGTACTGGTTACCGAACCCTTCATGTTCAAAACCACCCGGAAAGGTGATTCGACAGCACTTCGGAGGCACGGTTCTCAAAATCCGGAGATGATCTGAGTGTCCAGCCAGGCTGACGGGCTATTCAACATATGGAGAATCTATCCATGGGCCTCAACCGGGCATGGGTACTGGATACCGAACCCTTCATGTTCAAAACCACTCGGAAAAGTGATTCGGCAGTACTTCGGAGGCACGATTCTCAAAATTCGGAGATGGTCTGAACGTCCAGCCAGGCTGACGGGCTATTCAACATATGTAGAATCCATCCATGGGCCTGAACCGGGCATGGGTACTGGATACCGAACCCTTCTTGTTCAAAGTCACCCGGAAAAGTGATTCGGCAGCACTTCGGAGGCACGATTCTCAAAATCCAGAGATGGTCTGAACGTCCAGCCGAGCTGAAGGGCTATTCAACATATGTAGAGTCCATCCATGGGCCTGAACCGGGCATGGGTACTGGGTAGACCACCCGGAAAAGTGATTCGGCAGCACTTCAGAGGCACGGTTCTCAAAATCCGGAGATGATCTGAGCGTCCAGCCGGGCTGACGGGCTATTCAACATATGGAGAATCTATCCATGGGCCTGAACTGGACATGGGTACTGGATACCGAACTCTTCATGTTCAAAACCACTCGAAAAAGTGATTCGGCAGCACTTCGGAGGCACGGTTGTCAAAATCCAGAGATGATCTGAGCGTCCAGCCGGGCTGACGGGCTATTCAACATATGGAGAATCTATCCATGGGCCTGAACCGGGCATGGCTACTGGATACCGAACCCTTCATGTTCAAAACCACCTGGAAAAGTGATTCGGCATCACTTCGGAGGCACGGTTCTCAAAACACGCGCAATGTTTGGGCGTCCCGTCGGAAACACAGATCATTTGACATATAATGTCGCCCCTCATAAGCCTGAACAGGGCCCAGGTATCAATTACCTGACCCTTAGTGTTCAAGGTCTCATAAAAAAGTGAATCGGCAAGATTGGGACAGTGAGACATGAACAGTGTTAAGGGGGATCTGGACAGTCCCTTGTCTGCTCCTAGACCCATCAGCAGAGGCACATATATGGCCTTATATGACCCCCTTAGATTAGGCCTCTAAGATTCACGGTTCATGCACAAAAGGAATCTGAATAAGAAAACACTGGATAAAGGGACTTGCTACAGTGAATGTGTTGTGGCAGTGAGTATATTTCTCACAGGGCGCCCTTGGTGGGCTGAGAGATACTCAGCGGCCTTCTCCAATGTCCCATAAGAGGTAAAGAGATAGTCTCATGCAGAAATGAAACAAATAGAAATATCAATGGGCAGAAAACCCATGGTAAAAAACAGTTTACCAGGGCATCTCGGTCCTATGTAAAGGCACAGGAGAACACCACTGCAGCAACAAAGAGAAAGAAGAAAAAAAAAAGGAAAAGGGGGGTGGGGGTGGGGGGGGGGGGGGGGCATGCAGACCACAAAGAAAAAACACATGTAGAAGAAACAAGAGAGAGCCTTTTCACTATTTAGAACTTGAGATTACATGGGAGAAAGAGGAGAATAAGCCAAGAGGGAGGAACACATATGGGGACTGCCGTGGCAGTCCTCCCTCACTGTTCTTGCCCTTCTCAACTGCTTGCCCCTCCCTTTTCTTTTTTTTTTTTGATTCTTTTTCTTAGGAAGGCACAACCGGCCAGCCAACTGTGAGGGGCCCCTTGAAGACTCCAACCCTTCCTCCACTGCTTCTTTCCGTAGCCAACCCCAGAGGAGAGAGAGAGGATCAGAGAGAGAGAAAGGAGGAGGCCAGCCACCTTCAACCGAACCTCCAAGCGGCTGCTTCTGCTTCTTTGGTGACCAGCCGGAAGGATGAGGAGAACTCAGCTGCTTCTTGGAGACCCTTCTATCCGAGCCTCCCCCACTTCAACAGGAAGCCAACCCTTCTCCTTCCTTCTGCCTTCTCTCCTTTCACACACCAAACCCCCCAGGAAGAAGCCTCTCTTCTCTTCTATCTCTTCTGGCCTTTTTTTTTTTCGGAAGAAGGAAGCCCCCAGCCAAGCCCCTCTTCTTGGAGTGCAAGCCTCTAACCTCTTCTATCCCCTCTTCTAAAAAGAACCAGCAAGAGGCCACCACCCCCTCTCCTTTTGCAGCCCAGTTTCCTGAAGAGGGAACCTGCTGGCCGCCTCCTCCTACTGATGCTTGGCAGGTTTGCCTGAGCAGTGGGGGAGTGAGGAGTTGCCTAGGATGACCCCCTTACCTAGGGTAGATGGGCCATTGGATCATGGGCCTTGTGGAGTGGTCATTTAGTAGGTTTTCTCATGGATCTTTTGCCTGGAAGGACCAGACCGGCCAGCAGGTGCAAGCCCATGTTTTGTTGTGTTGTTGTTTTTTTTTTTTTTAGGTGTCCACAGTGGCTTAATGAAAGCCACACGGAACTCACATCTTACTTGCAACATCAAGAACATCTTCTAAGATGAGACTAGTTAATTATTGAAAGATTCAAACTACCCACACCCAAGATTCCAATCTCTCTCACTTGTTGCCACCCTCGTCCTGTGTTCTTCTAACCTTCCAGAAGAGATCGTCCAAGTCAATCAAGATAGAAGAGTCGTGGACTTGGACTTGGTCAAAGCACTGCTCCTATATGCATATGTTTATTTATTTAATCATGTATACATATGACACTCTGCAAGCTAGTCGATGGATGGACTCAAAAGAATGAGCCAACCAACTGGTCAAAACTATACTGGGTCAAACTGATTTAACTTAAACTTTCTTATGGTTTTCCTTTATGCTTGAAAAGTTTTGCAAGGCTGGACCACACCCATAAAATCTGAAGTCCCTAACACTTTACTAATGTGGTTTTGATGCCAACTTTTGACAATTCGGCAAAGATCCTCCGTTTGTTCAGCATGGGTCTTCTTCCCTGCACATTTTATGAAATTATTTCACGTACGTTAATTTGTGTGATAAAAGTCTTTGTGAATGATGACTTCCCTCTCAACCCACATCTCGAAGGATACCTCTGAAAAATGGGTAGGATAAGGTGGGTTTGGATATAAGCTCAAATAGAGTAACCTAAAGATTAGGGCTGTAAACGGATCCGGATATGATTCGAATTCGTATCCGATTATCTGGATATTATCCGATTAATAAATATCCGGCGGAGCGAATTTCGGATACGGATATTATCCGGATAATAAATGGAGCGGATACGGAAACGGGTGATCCGCTCCGTTTAAGATCCGCTCCGAAATAGAATTATTTTTTACCATTATATTTTAGATCTAATGATTCATATATAATATATATAATTTATAAATATATAATATATCTAATACTAATTTTTGTTTAGAAAATATTTTTGACATTTATATTTAAAAATATATATATTTTTAATTTTTATGATTTTTAGACCACTTAATATCTTTTATTAAATTTATATTTTCAAAGTGGATAATATCCGTATCCGCTCCGAATCCGAAAATTATTCGATTAAATTATCCGCTTCGTAGTCGAATTATATTCGGAGCGGATACGAATTATCCGATTAACTATTCGGATCGGAATCGAAAAACCCATATCCGCTCCGTATCCACTCCGTTTACAGCCCTACTAAAGATTCTAACTTTTCTATTTCTTAAGACTTATATTCTCATATATATATATATATATTGAAGGAACGTATTAGATTATCAAGATCACCCTACAATCTACATTTGGAGTCTTCTCAGCCTACTTCAAACTACGTCAACCTTACAACAAGTATCAACCCACGTGCCTCCAAGGACATATGGGAAGACAAGTTTTTCCTTCAACTCAAAGGCTATAGCTTTCCCTACAAAATTTCTTGAAGAGTGGAAGACTCCCCACAGCATGACTTTTTTTTTATCATCTTGCCCTTGAAGCAACCACATGAGGTCTCACACGGCAATTAAATTAAAAGCCATGGAAGAGGGAAGAGAGAGGGGGGACAGAGAGGGGGAAAGAAAGACGTATCTTTCATGGAAGACGGGAGACATAAACAAAAGGTTGGCTTTGTCTGTGGAGAGACCGGGGAGAACAACAATTAAGGGTGTTTGTTTAGTGCAACAAGTGGTCATACAAGAGGGCTTTTGGCCTTTTCTGCCGGCCAGCTTCGAATGGTTAGGTTGGCCGACATATTTGGACGGCAGCCTTTTGCTTAATACGGTTCCTAAGACAATTAAATGATGAAGAGAGAGAGAGAGAGAGAGAGAGAGAGAGAGAGAGAGAGAGAGAGATGTCTGTGGGTGTTCCCAAGACAAGTGTTTGGGCAAGTGCTAACAAGGAAGGTTGAGCAGGTATTAAAGAGGGGCTTGATTCTAGTTGCCTTCTTGCATGAATTGGGATTGGGGAAGTGAGAGTTGTGAGGGATTAGAAGGAAAGTGATGTTTTTGTGTCTTTACAAGAAAAGGGCTCTCTCTTGTGCAATAAGGGGTTATCAAGTTCATGATTTGATTCATAGACAGATCTAGTGAAGAATCAATGGCGTCACGTGATCCCACTGAAATTTTAAAATCTTATGGATGAGTTTAAAAATTTTTATTAAATTAATTTGATTGAAAATTTTTCTAAAGGGAGTGACCCCACTGAAAATTTTTCTGAGTCCGTCTATGATTTGATTGGGTTATGAAAGATAGAGGGGGCTACACTGCAAAGACCAGTGATACATTGACTCCATATTATGGCAGTAATTGGATCTACATGGGGTGTAAGATCTACCCACTTAGAGTTAGTAATATCATGTTCGAGTGTACTTATTTTTCCTCCAATCCTAGATACTTCATCCAATGTTTGAGAAATATTTTGTACTCAGTTGAGGCGTCCATGGGAAAGTATCCATTGACACAAGCAAATATATATGGACCTCGATGCCATATTAGTAGTGAGACAGAGACCCATCCAATTATGTTTGCACAATGTTCGTGTGCCGGATACAAAACATTTCTCTCCATTGTGTACGTAAAATCATGATCAGAGGCTTATGAAATTTGAGTCTAAAATCAAAGTTGTTTTCAAAGCCCCCTTTGATAATAAGATAAATCCTGATAACTCCCGATAAAAGTGGTTTATAAGTCCTAACAAATACTCTATTACTTTGGTAAATCGGATAACTTATCAGGCACTTATCAGTACTTATTAGTCATAAGTCTTGATATGTGTAATTCTTATTTTTGAGCTGATAAAAATTTTCATGGATAACATGAGATATCTGGACTTATAAGGGGGTCAAAACATCTCAAATTGGAGATAAATTTTATTAATGACCCAGAGGTGACATAAAATGACAGATGTGACATAAAGTTATAATACCCCCAAACTATTATACTAAAGTAAGGGGAGGCTAACAAGAGTTATCTTATATGTGGATATTCGTTTTACAGATAGGCGCCCTAAGACTTTAAGTAAAACTTATTGGGTTGGGCTAGGTCTTTATGTCTAGTGGGCTTATTTTTTAAAGAGAAATACTTAATGCACCGCTCCATAGGTTGGTCTGGTGCAGTAAATATAATCTGAATTTCGTCATTCAATAGGAGAGCATCACTTGACCATCACCACTCCATGTGCATATTTATTTCGCTCAAACGCATTTATTGCGCTCAACTCAAGTATATTTAATACGTGTCCAATGCAACACATATATCTACTGGGGAGCACATACAGTTTATGGGAAGCATCCATGTTCTCAAGAGAGCATTCTTAGTTTCTGAAAAACATACATGACCAAAATTCAAGACAAAACATATATATCTCGTGGGAAGTATATATAGTCTCTGGAGAGCATCGACATCCTCAAAGGAACATCATATCCCTTAGGAAGCATATGTAGTCTCTAAACAACATTCACATCCTCAAGAGAACATCCTTAATCACTAAGGAGCATACATGATCAAGTTCAACGCAAAATATATGTATCTTTTGTAGAGCATATGTGATATCTGGGGCGCATCTACATACTCATGAGAATATCCACATCCTCAGAGGAGCACAAAAAATGTCTGGACATGCATTAAATACGTCTGAACTGAACGCAATAAATATACATGGAGTGGTAATAGCCAGATGGTGCTCGTCTATTGAACGGAAAAATTCAAGTCATGCTTCCTGCACCGCATCACGATGTAACAAGTATTTCTCTTTTTTGAATAACATTGGGCTTCTAGTTCTTGGGCCAGAAACCTTGGATCAAGTCCAGGCCTAAGGCGGTATGGCCATGGTTAGATGTATCATTGTATCAGATCAGATCGGAATCCTTTGGTATGCTTTGGTACCGAGTGTATCGTACCAGACTGCAAGAGTTTGAGCCCAATACCAGGATATGAATTGGAAAAAACATTAATCAAATGACCCTTAACCTGACCGTGTCTAAGTCTCGAGTTCTCCGAGGCACGATACGATATGAGTTCTGTATGAAACGCCCAGCCCAACCGTACATATGGGACTGGTCAAGTTTAATGAGTCCTTATTGTTTAATTGTTTATAAACTAATAATTAATATGCCTTCTACTTCCAAAATACATGAAAAACATCTCGATAGATTCTTAAAAGGGAAAAGTTGGCGGACAACTAGTCTACACATATGATGGCAACGTAGTAATTTGGACATGCGTGCCTTGTAATGGGCGATACGCTATCCGGATGTCGGCCCACGGCCCAATACACGGCTTTAGTCGTTACAATGTGGGCTATATTGCGTATGGGCCCAAACGATTAGGTGTGGGCTTGGGCCCTCACAGCTTGGCGAAAGTGGGCTTCCTCTTCTGCATTTGGGCCGACACGGCCTCCTTCAGATCGTCCGAGATCAGCATCCCCGCGTTCCACGTCGCCACGTAGTCCAGGCCCTGCTCCACCGTCAGATCCCTGGACCTCAGCAGCACCGCTTTCGTTCCGGCCACAGCGATCGGCGACTTCCCCGCGATGTCTATCCCCGTTATGATGGGACACGTGGCGTGATCAACGGTTAGTCTTGTGCTTGTCGGCAAATCTAACGAGGAAAAGTCGAATGAGCGAAACTACGAGATTACCCCTGGCGATGGTGGCCACGGCTTCCTCCATCTCCTCGCGGGACGCGTAGACGGCGGAGACGAGGCCCATCGCCCTGGCCTCCGCCGCCGGGACCCTCCTCCCCGTCAGCGCCATCTCCGACGCGTTGCCGTACCCCACGATCGCCGGCAGCCGCTGCAGCGTACCGATGTCGGCGGCGAGCGCCAGATCCACCTCCTTCACCGAGAAGAAGGCGTCCGCGGCGCAGTAGCGGACGTCGCAGGCGGTGACGAGGTCGACCCCGCCCCCGACGCAGGCGCCGTTGACCGCCGCGATCACGGGCTTGCGGCAGCGCTCGACGGCAGTGATCGCGGCCTGCATCCAGAGGATCTGGCGGCGGAGGCGCTCCCGGGCGCGGGCGGGGTCGGCGCCGTCCTGGTCGGCGCCGCCGAGGGAGCCGAGGGAGGAGAGGTCGATGCCGGCGCAGAAGTGGGGGCCGCGGGCGGAGAGGACGATGGCGCGGGCGGCGGGGTTCTGGTCGAGGAGGGAAAGGGCGCGTGGGAGCTCGGAGAAGAAATCGAGGGTGAGGGCGTTGCGGTGGGCGGGGCGGTTCAGGTAGACATGGAAGACGGGGACGGCGGCGTCCTTCTGCACCACCTCCAGCGTCTTGAAGCCCTCCATCTTCTCCATCGCTGCTGCTTCTCACCTTCGTCCACCAAAATGGGATTTTGCTACAGCAACAGAGAGCAAAGGTTATCTCCCTTGGATATAACCATCCATATTAGTTTACAATTACCTTTATGTCCCTACTTCTATTACATTTTACTATATACTTTCTTCCTTTTTTTTCCTCCTAATTTCTACTAACTTTGGGTCATGTTTATTGTTTGGTGCACCTTCTAGTTCAAAAAATACTAATACTATTGGATTTTTTTTTCTCTACAAAAATTATCTTGAGGAAAGGATACTAATTAGGACTTGAAGCTAGATACATTAGGGTTCTGGTTATGCTTCTTGCTTTCGACAGGGTTTTCAAACTAAAACATCATCTAATTAACCATCTTAGATGCTCATAGATAACTTCTAGCTAGAGTACTATCTTTGATGCCTCTTGATAGAAATAGGAAAAGCTTATGTTTCTTGTTTCCTCTTTTTGATAGCTAGTCTCGGATAAGATAACGTACGTAGGATAGTTGAACTCATTGGTACGATGCGATAGGCTGTCAACTTGTTCTCTTTGGGCTCGACTTCGTCTAGATGGTGATTGCCCACTATTTATGTTTTTTTTACGTTAAATATCTGTGTGGTATTAATAGTGACGGACCTAGCTACATGATCTCCAACATATAAGATCTATCTCACTAGATTGGAAACTTTTTATTAGGAGTATAAATTTTCATCATTTGAGATCACATTGAATTAAAAATAAGATCTTATATTCACCATTGGGTATTAATCATTTGTTCATTCAACTAATTTTGTTACCTTAGAGATCGACTGAAAGACTGATTTCAAATAAACGTAGTGAAAAGGATGGAAAGAGCATGGTGTAACAATAATCTTCCTAAATATTGTATCATATTGCTAGTGACGAGAGTAGAGTAGCAGTATTTGTTGCATGCCATGCTGATGAGCTGCTACGTACATGTTGGTGGAGAGCTTATATATGCCGGTTTTAGCTGGTTGGGAGGGGAGTGAGCTAGTGAGAAATGGCATACATGCATGCATATATATATACATTACCTTTTCTCGGTGGGGGAGACGAGTTTGTCATCACCAGAGGGACTCTCGGTTGAGTTGATCAATTAGAACTCTTGCTTAGAAATATGATGTCTCGAATTCGATTCTTGAAGAAATTTATTTAGTCTACATATAATTTTCGAAGTGTGTAGGTTTAAGATTTTCTCGATCTATAAGAAAATAGGGTTATACCTATGATTGATTACTGTTTGTAAAGACCTAAAAACTGTAGGTAAAGACTTTTACCTACGAATCTCCTTACGGTTTTATATAGTTGGTGTTGAGAGGGTAGATAAAATTTACCTATGATTTAAATCGTAGGCATTAATTAGGGCCTACACCAATAGTTGTTAATTAACGTAGGTACGTAATTGCCATATGTTCATAAACGTAAGTTGGGTTTACCTACACTTCCAAATCTGTAGTTGTTGATTGGAGTCTACACCAACACTTGATCATAAGTGTAGCAAATTGCCATCAATTACAAAGCATAGGATAGGTATTTTTGGCGATTGAATTAATAGAATTTTATTTATATAGTTGAAGGATATTAATACCCGTTGAACCATATAATTGCTTATATTAATTCAACCACATGTACAACCATACTTCCAATCCATACACATTACACACTTACAACCACAGTTGAAATCCCATAAAACATATTTACAACCATAGATATGCTTACAAGTATACATGGAATGTGTAAGATTGGAAAAGTAAAATCCTATATCTCATACGTCCTAAAATCATCATGTACATCTAATATGTACACATGAAAACAAAATAAAAAAATTGTTGAAAGTTTCCAACTATGGCACCGTTTGGAAGTGAAGCAGAAAAAATTTTAGAGTTTAAAATCTCTGACAACTTCACCTTCTTTCTCAAACAAGACTTGCTCTTCTTGGTGTTTGCGTAGAAGGGATTTTTGGCAGAAGAGAGAGACAAAGACAACTCTACCATGCCCTCCGCTTTTTCAAAAGCGGTGGAAGGGCCGCTTCCAAAAAATTTTCAAAATTGTGTCAGAGTTGTGTCTGCGCCGTTACTTTTTTTTTCAACTCAATTTTTTTGTCGCACATGAGTCGAGGTGTAAAATTGCCTCTGTACGTGTTGCCCATAGGAAATCGGTTTTTGCCGATTTCACTTTTTGGTTGGGTGTTTCCAAACGCTGCCTATATCATGAAATGTGATCTCACACCTGTAAGCATCCATCAAAACCTGCAAGATAAGACAAAAGAGAAACAAATTAATTGACGAATAAATTTAAAAAATAGAAAGATTAGAAACATATATATTCCAACCTACATATATAGTCTTTAAGCTAAAAGATGTGGCTTTCTATTGTATGTTAAGCCTTCTGTGTTAGTGGCCCTTGACAAGGAGTAGGGCATCTAGCTTATTAACAAATAATAGTGATATTTTACCGTAGACATCTCCAATCTACTTAATTATTTATCACCATCTAATATTTGTGATCTGTGCACATAACAATGTCGATACGTACTTAACTTGTTGTCCCTCCAAATCAACTAATAGGATTTCATATATGAAAGAAGGAGACATGCTTCTAAACTTTTGAGAGTGGCCACGCTGCACTGAAAAGATATGGCCACAGCTACACTTGGCCATATGGCGTACAGAAGAAACAAGGAGAGCTTGCAAAGGTGGACATGTACTTGTCTCTTTGCTGGAGTTCACAGTTTCCTAATAGCATATACAACACACAAACATAGGGAGAAAAGAATCCGTATGATGTATATATATATATATATATATATATATATATATATATATATATAAATGCTATGGTGCGGCCGTGCGGCCCGGCCGCACCATAGCGGTGGCCGTTGGATCAAGATCCAACGGCCGCAATGCATTGCGCGCGCCGTAGGCGCGCGCAACGGTGGATCAAGATCCACTGCATCACGGCCGTTGGATCTTGATCCAACGGTCGTCGCTATGGTGCGGCCGGGCCGCACGGCCGCACCATAGCATTACTCATATATATATAGCACATTCATATATACATATATAGCACATTCATATATACATAGACCTAGATAATATTCTACTTGCCATTAAAAAGCAAATTAAGGATGGGAGAGTTGACAACCTCTGCATGTATCTTGCTCCTTCATTAGCCTCTCACACTTTCAAGCAGACCCCCAACACAGATAGAAACTTTTCGGCCTGGCTCATCCAAGTCCTACATACACGATCCGCTGCTCCCCATCATGTAGAGGTGGGCGGCGCATTTTTGACCATTACCCATTGTTATGGTCAACAGTAGGTATGTTTTTTAATACTACTTACAATTTTCAAAAATAAAAAATATTAGTTTACTTTATTTATTTAAAACGTAGGTAATTTTAAAAAATACCAACATTATTCGCAACTATAGATAGGGGTGGTAGGTAGTCATTTTTTCTTATGAATACACGGAAAGTAGAGACTCTTGAGATCCACAAATATCAAATTTTAAATCCACAAAATCACATGGAGCGGGGTTCCTCGGTACCTAAAAGGAGTTTGTCATCACCAAATTAAGCACAACGCTGTGGACGCTCGTTTCCGCGCCGTCCCCGGCCGACCGCTGGATCTTCCGGGAGCTCGCGGACGCCACTGACCTCTCGTTGGCGATGATGGGGTCGCCGGTTGACCTCGTTGACTCTCCGGTTGACTTGGTTGACTAGAGAGAAAACAAAGCAAACTAGCAAAAGGAGAGGGAGTCTGTGATCGTCAGGGCCTTACCTGTTCCCAAGGAGTGATGGAATCGCGTCGATGCAGTGGCCTCGCGCAGCGGATGGAGATGGGGCTTCAACTTCTCCTTTTTCGGCCGACCAAAGAAGAAGAGCTCCGCAGTTTTCTACGAGTCGTTCTTGCCACAAAAAGACACTCTATTAGCCTAGGGAAAGTGTCGTAAATGCTCAGAAACGGAGTGAGACAGTCCAAAAGGTGAGTCCCGTACCGGTTGCGGATTTGAGAAGAGGGGTGGCCAAGTGCTATGACCACCCTTCTTCCCTCCGTTTTTGGCTGGGAAACCCCTTTCTAGGTGTGTAGGGAAGTGACCTACGTGCCTAGAGTGAGTGGGAAGGTGTGTGTGACATGCAAATAACTAAAGAGAGAGTAAGGAAAGAGAGAGGGATGGAGGTGTAGATCCTCGTTCGTTGGCGTTGCAGCTCCTCACATGGCTCCTCCAGCTCGGGAAGAAGCTTCCTGAACGTCCCGAAGTGTGAAAGGAAGAAGAGGAAGAGTTGATGAAGCTTGGGTGCAAATTCTCTCTCTTCTCTCAAAGTAGCAGCATGTGGACGTCCAGCCTCTCTCCTCTGGCTTAGATGGCTCAAGGGAGTGTTATATAGATAGTGGGGGTCGAGCTCAGCAGCCTTGGATGCTCAAGTGTGAAGAAACACACTTGTACACTTGGCAATCCAAGTATAAAAGCTCCAACCAATGGGGAGAGGCCAAATAGGATTTTTACTGGGTCAAGGGGGTGCCAAGGTGGCCCATTTGCCCGTTGGGAACAGCCCCATGCGCTGCATGGGCGAGAGAATGGTGCAAGTGGGCTAGATTCTTGGGATAGTTGCGCAGACCAAGTAAACCAGGTTGACGTCAACCGATCCTGCCGCCAACACCATGCAGACGTCCAGAGAAGTGGACGCCAATCAGGGTCAACGTCCAGGGTGGTTGTCGTCAACATGTAGTCGGTGGCAGTCGATGCTGTCGTCTACATGGCATCCGAGGCAAGTGAACAAACGGTCAAACGAGGCTTAATGGGCCAAAAGAGCCTTGCGGGAGATGGGACAAATCTCGCGTCTACAAGCGCATGGGATCATTAATATGGCACTGAAGAGTACTGGCGCACTCGATCACGTAAGGCAGTGCTGCAGTCTCTCCCCACACCAGCACACGCGAATTATAAAAAGGAAAATGGTTTAATATCATATTTTTTGACACACCAATCGAAACACACCACAACCCTCTTTTTTATGAGGTGTTTGTGACTTCCTTTTGATAAGTGCCGACATGGCAAATATATTGTTATTAGTTGGAGTCAAGTTTAATTAGGTCGGAACGACGTCTTATCACCGAAAGGCAATAAAGGGCGACGAGCATCTCTGTGTAATGATTCCGAATTGAGGTCTTATAAGCGATTCTGATAACTGAGCGAAAAGTTATGCCCGTTTGAGCGAAGGGGTGTCTGTATGCGATCGCATCGGGAGCCTGCGGCCACGCTCTCGGAGGCGAATTTGAGCGCCGGACTGGAAATCTCCGAATCTGACTTTCTACCGACCGGGTCGAAGTGTCGATTCCGAATTGGGGCCTCGCGGGCGGTTCCGATAGCCGGACGAAGAAATATCCACGTCTTACCGAAGGGGTGCGCCATCGGTGTACTAGTACACACGCTCCGGAGTGAAATTTCGGCCTCAGAATGGAATATCACGAAACTGACGTCTTGTCGACTGTCTCGAAATGTCGATTCTGAATTGTGGTCACACATGTGATTCCGATACCCGGGCAGAAAGTTATGTACGTTTCTTTCACTGAAGGGGTGAGAATAATACGGAAGGGGTGACTATATCGGCGATGTTTGTGCACCCATATTTACGACCAGGAGAGGAGTTCTCGCGCCGAGTTGAACACAACTTCCGATTATCGTGATAGGCCGAATCCGTGTTGTGGCCCCACCAATGATTCGCGTCATCGAGGGTGTCGTTACTACAAGAAAATCTTGAAAACGGGGAGTTTTCCAGCTGAAATCACAATTTTGGACCCCGAAACGGAGGTTTTTCGAGTCGGAAACGACGTCATATTGCCAAAAGGCAATAATGGGCGACGAGCGCCTCTGTGTATTGATTCCGAATTGGGGTCTTATAAGCGATTCCGATAACAGAGCGGAAAGTTATGCCCATTTTAGTGAAGGGTTATCCGTATGCAATCGCATCGGAAGCCTGCGGCCACGCTCCCAGAGGCGAATTTGTGCGTCGGACCGGAAATCTGCGAATGAAACCATCTGCCGACCAGGTCGAAGTGCCAATTGCGAATTGGGGCCTCGCGGGCGGTTCCGATCGGCCGACGAAGAAGTATCCGCGTCTGACTGAAGTGGTGCGCGATCAGTGTACTAGTACACATGCTTCGGGGTGGAATTTCGGCCTCGAAACGAAATTCCGCGATACCGGCGTCTTGTTGACCGTCTCAAAATGTCGATTCTGAATTGTGGTCACACATGCGATTCCGATACCCGGGCAGAAAGTTATACCCGGTTCTTTCACTGAAGGGGTGAGAATAATACAGAAGGGGTGACTATGTCGGCGATGTTTGTGCACCCATATTTACGACTGGAGGAGGAGTTCTTGCGCCGAGTTGAACACAACTTCCGATCGTCCTGATAGGTCGACTCCGTGTTGTGGCCCCACCAATGATTCGCGTCATCGAGGGCGACGTTACTGCAAGAAAACCTTGGAAACGGGGAGATCGTCGGCTGAAATCATAATTCTGGAGCCCGAAATGGAGGTTTTTCGAGTCCGAAACGTTGTCTTATCACTACAAGGCAATAATGGGCAGCGAGCGCGTCTGTGTAACGATTCCGAATTGGGGTCTTATAAGCAATTCCAATAATCGAGCGGAAAGTTATGCCCGTTTGAGCGAAAGGGTGTCCGCATGCGATTGCATCGGGAGCCTGCGACCACGCTCCCAGAGGCGAATTTGGGCGCCGGACTGGAAATCTCTGAATCTGACCTTCTGACGACCGGGTCGAAGTGCCGATTCTGAATTGGGGCCTCGTGGGCGGTTCTGATCGCCGGATGAAGAAATATCCGCGTCTTACCAAAGGGGTGCACGATCGGTGTACTAGTACACACGCTCCAGAGTGGAATTTCAGCCTCGAAACAGAATTTCGCGATACTGGTGTCTTGTCGACCATCTCGAAATGCCGATTCCGAATTGTGGTCGCACATGCAATTCCCATACCAGGGCGGAAAGTTATGTACGATTCTTTCACTGAAGGGGTGAGAATAATATAAAAGGGGTGACTATATCGGCGATGTTAGTGCACCCATATTTCGACCGGGGGAGGAGTTGTCGCGCTGAGCTGAACACAACTTCCAATCGTCGTGATAGGCCGACTCCATGTTGTGGCCCCATCAATGATTCGCGTCATCGAGGATGGCGTTACTGCAAGAAAACCTTTGAAACGGGGACATCGTCGGCTGAAATCTCAATTTTGGAGCGCGAAACAGAGGTTTTTTTAGTCGGAAACGACGTCTTATTTCCAAAAGGCAATAGCGGGCAACGAGCGCCTCTATGTAACGATTCCGAATTGGGGTCTTATAAGTGATTCTGATAACAGAGCGGAAAGTTATGCCCGTTTGAGCGAAGGGGTGTCCGTATGCGATCGCATCGGGAGCCTGCGGCCACGCTCCCAGAGGCAAATTTGGGCGCCGGACCGGAAATCTCCGAATCTGACCTTCTACAGACCAGGTCGAAGTGCCGATTCCGAATTGGGGCCTCGCGGGGGTTTTCGATCACCGGACGAAGAAATATCCGTGTCTTACTGAAGGGGTGCATGGTCGATGTACTAGTACACACGCTTCGGAGTGGAATTTCGGCCTCGAAACGGAATTCCGTAATACTGGAGTCTTGTCGACCGTCTCGAAATGACGATTCCGAATTGGGGTCACACATGCGATTCCGATATTGGGGCGGAAAGTTATGCCCGATTCTTTCACTGAAGGGGTGAGAATAATACGGAATGGGTGACTATATCGTCGATGTTTGTGCACCCATATTTACGACCGAGGGACGAGTTCTCGCGCCGAGTTGAACACAACTTCCAATCGTCATGATAGGCCGACTCCGTGTTGTGTCCCCACCAACGATTCGCGTCATCGATGCTGACGTTACTGCAAGAAAACCATGGAAACGGGGAGATCGTCGGCTGAAATCGTAATTTTAGAGTTAGAAATAGAGGTTTTTTTAGTTCGGAACGACTTCATATTGCCAAAAGGCGGTAACAGGCGACTAGCGCCTCTCTGTAGCGATTCTGAATTGGGGTCTTATAAGCGATTCCGATAACCGAGCGGAAAGTTATGCCTTTTTGAGTGAAGGGGTGTCCGTAAGCGATCGCATCGGGAGCTTGCGGCCTCGCTCCCGGAGGCGAATTTGGGTGCCGAACCGGAAATCTCTGAATCCGCCCTTCTGTCGACCGGGTCAAAGTGCTGATTCCGAATTGGGGCCTCGTGGACGGTTCCGATCGCCGGACGAAGAAATATCTGTGTCTTACCGAAGGGGAGCGCGATCGGTGTACTAGTACACACGCTCCGGAGTGGAATTTCGGCCTCGGAACGGAATTCCACGATATCGACGTCTTGTCGACCGTCTCGAAATGTCGCTTCCGAATTATGGTCACACATGCAATTCTGATGCCCGGGCGGAAAGTTATGCCCGGTTCTTTCACTGAAGGGATGAGAATAATACGGAAGGGGTGAGTATATCGGTGATGTTTGTGCACCCATATTTAAGACCGAGGGAGGAGTTCTCGCGCCGAGTTGAACATTACTTCCGATCGTCTTGATAGGCTGACTCCGTGTTGGGGATCCACCAACGATTCGCATCATCGAGGGTGACGTTACTGCAAGAAAACCATGGAAACAGGGAGATCGTCGTCTGAAATCATAATTTTCGAGCCAGAAACAGAGGTTTTTTATGTTTGGAACGACGTCATATTGCCAAAAGGCGATAACAGGCGACGAGCGCCTCTATGTAACGATTCTGAATTGGGGTATTATAAGCAATTCCAATAAGCGAGCGAAAAGTTATGCCCATTTGAGCGAAGGGGTGACGTATAAGATCGCATCGGAAGCCTGCGGCCACGCTCCCGGAGGCGAATTTGGGCGCCGAACCGGAAATCTCCGAATCCGACCTTCTGCCGACAGGGTCGAAGTGTCGATTCCGAATTGGGGCCTCGCGGTGGCCGATGAAGAAATATCCGAGTCTGACCAAAGGCATGCGCGATCGGTGTACTAGTACACACGCTCCGGGGTGGAATTTTGGCCTCGGAACGGAATTCCACGAAACCGCCGTCATGTTGACCGTCTCGAAATGCCGATTCCGAATTGTGGTCACACATGCAATTCCGATACCTGGGCGGAAAGTTATGCCCGATTCTTTCACTGAAGGGGTGAGAATAATACGGAATGGGTGACTATATCAGCGATGTTTGTGCACCCATATTTACGACCGGGGGAGGAGTTCTCGCGCCGAGTTGAACACAACTTCCAATCGTCATGATAGGCCGACTCTGTGTTGTGGCCCCACCAATAATTCGTGTCATCGAGGGTGACACTACTACAAGAAAACCTTGGAAACGGGGAGATCGTCCGTTGAAATCTCAATTTTGGAGCCCGAAACAGAGGTTTTTCAAGTCGAAAACGATGTCTTATTGCCATAAGGCAATAATGGGCAACGAGCGCCTCTGTGTAACGATTCCGAATTGGGGTCTTGTAAGTGATTCCAATAACCGAGCGGAAAGTTATGCATGTTTGAGCGAAGGGGTGTCCGTATGCGATCGCATCGTGAGCCTGCGGCCACGCTCCCGGAGGCAAATTTGGGTGCCAGACCGCAATCTCTGAATCCGACCTTCTGCCGACCGGGTCGAAGTGCCGATTCTGAATTGGGGCCTAGCGGGTGGTTCCGATCACAGGACAAAGAAATATCTGCGTCTTACCGAAGGGGCCTCCGAGTGAAATTTTGCGATACCAGCGTCTTGTCGACCGTCTCGAAATGCCGATTCCGAATTGTGGTCACACATGCGATTCCGATACCCGGTCGGAAAGTTATGCCCAGTTCTTTCACTAAAGGGGTTAGAATAATACGAAATAGGTGACTATATCGGTGATGTTTGTGCACCCATATTTATGACCGGGGGAGGAGTTTTCACGCCGAGTTGAACACAACTTTCGATCATCGTGATAGGCCGACTCCATGTTGTGGCCCCACGAATGATTCGCGTCTTCGAGGGTGAAGTTACTGCAAGAAAATCTTAGAAATGGGGAGATCATCGGCAGAAATCTCAATTTTGGAGTGTGAAACAAAGGTTTTTTGAGTAAGAAACGACATCTTATTGCCAAAAGGCAATAGCGGGCGACGAGCGCCTCTGTGTAACGATTTCGAATTGCGGTCTTATAAGTGATTCCGATAACCAAGCGGAAAGTTATGTCTGTTTGAGCGAAGGGGTGTCCGTATGCGATCGCATCGGGAGCTTGTGGCCACGCTCTCGGAGGTGAATTTGGGCGTCGGACCGGAAATCTCCGAATCCGACCTTGTGCCAACTGTGTCGAAGTGCCGATTCTGAATTGGGGCCTCCCAGGCGATTCCGATCGCCGGACGAAGAAACATCCTCGTCTGACCGAAGGGGTGCGAGATCAGTGTACTAGTACACACGCTCCGGGTTGAAATTTCGGCCTTAGAACAGAATTCCGCGAAATCGACGTCTTGTCAACCGTCTCGAAATGCCGATCGTCGTGATAGGACGACTCCATGTTATGGCCCGACCAATGATTCACGTCATCGAGGGTGACATTACTGCAAGAAAACCTTGGAAATGGGGAGATCGTCGGCTGAAATAGCAATTTTGGAGCCCTAAACGGAGGTTTTTCGAGTTGGAAACGACGTCTTATCGTCGAAAGGCAATAATGGGCGACGAGCGAAGTGCCGATTACGAATTGGGGCCTCGCGGGCGATTCCGATCACCGGACAAAGGAATATCCGCGTCTGACCGAAGGGGTGAGCGATCGGTGTACGAGTACACACGCTCCAGAGTGGAATTTCGGCCTCAAAACAGAATTTCGCGATACTGGCATCTTATTGACCGTCTCGAAATGCCGATTCCAAATTGTGGTCACACATGCGATTCCGATACCTGGGCAGAAAGTTGTGCCTCGTTCTTTCACTGAAGGGGTGAGAATAATACGGAAGGGGTGACTATATCGACGATGTTTGTACACCCATATTTACGATCGGAAGAGGAGTTCTCGCGCCGAGTTGAACACAACTTCTGATCGTCGTGATAGGCCGACTCCGTGTTGTGGCCCTACCAATGATTCGCGTCATCGAGGGTGACGTTACTGTAAGAAAACCATGAAAATGGGGAGATCGTCGGCTGAAATCACAATTTTGGAGCCCGAAACTGAGGTTTTTCGAGTTGGAAACGACGTCTTATCGCCGAAAGGAAATAACATGCGACGAGCGCCTCTGTGTAACGATTCCGAATTAGGGTCTTATAAGCCATTCCGATAACCGAGCGGAAAGTTATGCCCGTTTGAGCGTAGGGGTGTCCGTATGCGATCGCATCGGGAGCTTGCGACCACGCTCCCGGAGGAGAATTTGGGCGCCGGACCAGAAATCTCCGAATCCGACCTTGTGCTGACCGGGTCGATGTGCCGATTCCGAATTGGGGCATCACGGGTGATTCTGATCGCCGGACAAAGAAACATCTGTGTCTGACCGAAGGGGTGCGCGATCGGTGTACTAGTACACACGCTCTGGGGTGGAATTTCGGCCTCGAAATGGAATTCCGTGATACCGTCATCTTGTCCACCGTCTCGAAATGCCGATTCCGAATTGTGGTCACACATGCGATTCCGATACCCGGGCGGAAAGTTATGCCCGATTCTTTCAGCGAAGGGGTAAGAATAATACGGAAGGGGTGACTATATCGGCGATGTTTGTGCACCCATATTTACGACCGGGGTAAGAGTTCTCTCACCGAGTTGAACACAACTTCCAATCGTCATGATAGGCCGACTCCGTGTTGTGGCCCCACCAATAATTCGCGTTATCGAGGGTGACACTACTACAAGAAAACCTTGGAAATGGGGAGATCGTCCGCTGAAATCGCAATTTTGGAGCCCGAAACGGAGGTTTTTCAAGTCGGAAACGATGTCTTATCGCTGCAAGACAATAACGGGCAACGAGCGCCTCTGTGTAACGATTCCGAATTGGGGTCTTGTAAGCGATTCCGATAACCGAGCGGAAAGTTATGCCCGTTTGAGCGAAGGGGTGTTCGTATGCGATCGCATCGGGAGCCTGCGGCCATGCTTCCGGAGGCGAATTTGGGTGCCGGACCGGAAATCTCCGAATCCGATCTTCTGCCGACCGGGTCGAAGTGCCGATTCCAAATTGCGGCCTTGCGGGCAGTTCCGATCGTCGGACGAAGAAATATCCGCGTCTTATCGAAGGGATGTACGATCGGTGTACTAGTACACACGCTCCGGAGTGGAATTACGGCCACCAAGCGGAATTTCGGGATACCAGAGTCTTTTCGACCGTCTCGAAATTCCGATTCTGAATTGTGGTCACACATGCGATTTCGATACCCGGTCGGAAAGTTATGTCCGGTTCTTTCACTGAAGGGGTGAGAATAATACGGAAGGGGTGACTATATCGGCGACGTTTGTGCACCCATATTTATGACCGGGGGAGGAGTTCTCGCGCCGAGTTGAACACAACTTCCGATCGTCGTGATAGGCCAATTCCATGTTGTAGCCCCACCAATGATTCGCGTCTTCGAGGGTGAAGTGACTGCAGGAAAACCTTAGAAATGGGGAGATCGTCGACTGAAATTTCAATTTTGGAGCGCGAAACAGAGGTTTTTTTAGTAGGAAACGACATCTTATCGCCAAAAGGCAATAGCGGCGACGAGCGCCTCTGTGTAACGATTTCAAATTGGGGTCTTATAAGTGATTTTGATAACCGAGCGGAAAGTTATGCCTGTTTGAGAGAAGGGGTGTCCGTATGCGATTGCATCGGGATCCTGCGGCCACGCTCCCGGAGGCGAATTTGGGCGCCAGACCGGAAATCTCCGAATCTGACCTTATGCCGACCGTTTCGAAGTTTCGATTCCGAATTGGGGCCTCGCGGGCGGTTCCGATCGCCGGACGAAAATATCTGCATCTGACCGAAGGGGTGCGCGATCAGTGTACTAGTACACACGCTCCGGGGTGGAATTTCGGCCTCAGAACAGAATTCCGCGAAATCGGCGTCTTGTCGACCGTCTTGAAATGTCGATCGTCGTGATAGGCCGACTCCGTGTTGTGGCCCGACCAATGATTCGCGTCATCGAGGGTGACGTTACTGTAAGAAAACCTTGGAAATGGGGAGATCGTCGGCTTAGATCGCAATTTGGAGCATGAAACGGAGGTTTTTCGAGTTGGAAATGAAGTCTTATCGCTGAAAGGCAATAATAGCGACGAGCGCCTCTGTGTAACGATTCTGAATTGGGGTCTTATAAGCGATTCTGATAACCGAACGGAAAGTTATGCCCGTTTGAGCGAAGAGGTGTCCATATGCGATCGCATCGGGAGCTTGCGGCCACGCTCCCGGAGGCGAATTTAGGCACCGGACCGGAAATCTCCGAATCTGACCTTGTGCTGACCGGGTCGAAGTGGCGATTCCGAATTGGGGCCTCGCGAGCGGTTCCAATCGCCGGACGAAGAAATATCTGCGTCTGACCGAAGGGGTGCGCGATCGGTGTACAAGTACACACGCTCCGGAGTGAAATTTCGGCCTCGAAACGGAATTCCTTGAAACTGCCGTCTTATCGACCGTCCCGAAATGCCGATTCCGAATTGTGGTCACACATGCGATTCTTATACCTGGGCGGAAAGTTATGCCCCGTTCTTTCAGTGAATGGGTGAGAATAATACGGAAGGGGTGACTATATTGGCGATGTTTGTGCACCCATATTTACGACCGAGGGACGAGTTCTCGCGCCGAGTTGAACACAACTTTCAATCGTCGTGATAGGCCGACTCCGTGTTGTGGCCCCACCAACGATTCGCGTCATCGAGGTTGACGTTACTATGAGAAAACCATGGAAACGGGGAGATCGTCGGCTGAAATCGTAATTTTAGAGCCAGAAACAGATGTTTTTTGAGTTCAGAACGATGTCATATTGCCAAAAGGCGGTAACGAGCGACTAGCGCCTCTTTGTAATGATTCCGAATTGGGGTCTTATAAGCGATTCCGATAACCGAACGGATAGTTATGCCCGTTTGAGCGAAGAGGTGTCCGTATGCGATCGCATCGGGAGCTTGCGGCCACGCTCCCGGAGGCAAATTTGGGCGCCAGACCAGAAATCTCCGAATCTGACCTTGTGCTGACCGGGTCGAAGTGACGATTCCGAATTGAGGACTCGCGAGCGGTTCCGATCGCCGGACGAAGAAATATCTTCATCTGACCGAAGGGGTGCGCGATCGGTGTACAAGTACACACGCTCCGGAGTGGAATTCGGCCTCGGAACGGAATTCCTTGATACTGGCGTCTTATCGACCGTCTCGAAATGTCGATTCCGAATTGTGGTCACACATGCGATTCTGATACCTGGGCGGAAAGTTATGTCTCGTTCTTTCAGTGAAGGGGTGAGAATAATACGGAATGGGTGACTATATCGGCGATGTTTGTGCACCCATATTTACGACCGAGGGACGAGTTCTCGCACCGAGTTGAACACAACTTCCAATCGTCGTGATAGGCCGACTCCGTGTTGTGGCCCCACCAACGATTAGTGTCATCGAGAGTGACGTTACTGCAAGAAAACCATGGAAACGGAGAGACCGTCGGCTGAAATCATAATTTTAGAGCCAGAAACAGAGTTTTTTTGAGTTCGGAACGACGTCATATTTCCAAAAGGCGGTAACGGGCGACTACGCCTCTGTGTAATGATTCCGAATTGGGGTCTTATAAGCGATTCCGATAACCGAGCGGAAAGTTATGCCTTTTTAAGTGAAGGGGTGTCCGTAAGCGATCGCATCGGGAGCCTGTGGCCACGCTCCCAGAGGCGAATTTGGGTGCCGGATCGGAAATCTCCGAGTTCGCCCTTCTATCGACCGGGTCAAAGTGCCGATTCTGAATTGGACCCTCGTGGACGGTTCCGATCGCCGGACGAAAAAATATCTGCGTCTTACCGAAGGGGAGCGCGATCGGTGTACTAGTACACACGCTCCGGAGTGGAATTTCGGCCTCGGAACGGAATTCCACGATATCTACGTCTTGTCGACCGTCTCGAAATGCCGATTCCGAATTATGGTCACACATGCAATTCCGATGCCCGGGCGGAAAGTTATGCCCAGTTCTTTCACTGAAGGGGTGAGAATAATACGAAAGGGGTGACTATATCGGCGATGTTTGTGCACCCATATTTAACACCGAGGGAGGAGTTCTCACACCGAGTTGAACATAACTTCCGATCGTCGTGATAGGCTGACTCCGTGTTGGGGCTCCACCAACGATTTGCGTCATCGAGGGTGACGTTACTACAAGAAAACCATGGAAACGGAGAGATCGTCGGTTGAAATCTTAATTTTAGAGCTAGAAACAGAGGTTTTTTATGTTTGGAACGACGTCATATTGCCAAAAGGAAATAACGGGCGACGAGCGCCTCTGTGTAACGATTCCGAATTGGGGTATTATAAGCAATTCCAATAAGAGAGCAGAAACATATGCCCGTTTGAGCAAAGGGGTGACGTATACGATCGCATCGGGAGCCTACGGCCACGCTCCCGGAGGCGAATTTGGGCGCCGGACCGGAAATTTCCGAATCCGACCTTCTGCCGACAAGGTCGAAGTGCCGATTCTGAATTGGGGCCTCGCGGTGGCCGTTGAAGAAATATCCGTGTCTGACCAAAGGCATGCGCGATCGGTGTACTAATACACACGCTCCGGGGTGGAATTTTGGCCTCGGAACGGAATTCCACGAAACCGGTGTCTTGTCGACCGTCTCGAAATGCCGATTCCGAATTGTGGTCAGACATGCAATTCCGATACCTGGGCGGAAAGTTATGCCCGGTTCTTTCACTGAAGGGGTCAGAATAATACGGAATGGGTGACTATATCAGCGATGTTTGTGCACCCATATTTACGACCTGGGGAGGAGTTCTCGCGCCGAGTTGAACACAACTTCCAATCGTCGTGATAGGTCGACTCTGTGTTGTGGCCCCACCAATAATTCGCGTTATCGAGGGTGGCACTACTACAAGAAAACCTTGGAAACGGGGAGATCGTCCGCTGAAATCTCAATTTTGGAGCCCGAAACAGAGGTTTTTCAAGTCGGAAACGATGTCTTATTGCCGAAAGGCAATAACAGGCAATGAGCGCCTCTGTGTAACGATTCCGAATTGGGGTCTTGTAAGCGAAAGAGCGGAAAGTTATGCCCGTTTGAGCGAAGGGGTGTCCGTATGCGATCGCATCGGGAGCCTGCGGCCACACTCCCGGAGGCGAATTTGGGTGCCGGACCACAAATCTCTGAATCCGACCTTCTGCCGACTGGGTCGAAGTGCCGATACTGAATTGGGGCCTAGCGGGCGGTTCCGATCGCCGGACAAAGAAATATCTGCGTCTTACCGAAGGGGCCTCCGAGCGAAATTTCGCGATACCGGCATCTTGTCGACCGTCTCGAAATGCCGATTCCAAATTGTGGTCACACATGCGATTCCGATACTCGGTCGGAAAGTTATGCCCAGTTCTTTCACTGAAGGGGTTAGAATAATACGAAAGGCTGCAGGCTCCCGATGCGATCGCATACGGACACCCCTTCGCTCAAACGGACATTACTTTCCGCTCGGTTATCGGAATCACTTATAAGACCCAAATTCGAAATCGTTACACAGAGGCGCTCATCGATCGCTATTGCCTTTTGGCGATAAGATGTCGTTTCTTACTAAAAAAACCTCTGTTTCGCGCTCCAAAATTGAGATTTCTGCCGACTATCTCCCCATTTCTAAGGTTTTCTTGCAGAAACTTCACCCTCGAAGACGCGAATCATTGGTGGGGCCACAACATGGAGTCGGCCTATCACGATTATCGGAAGTTGTGTTCAACTCGGCGTGAAAACTCCTCCCCCGATCATAAATATGGGTGCACAAACATCGCCGAGTTGGAAACGGCGTCTTATCGCTAAAAGGCTATAACAGGCGACGAGCGCCTCTGTGTAACGATTCGGAATTGGGGTCTTATAAGCGATTCTGATAACCGAACGGAAAGTTATGCCCGTTTGAGCAAAGATGTGTCCGTATGCGATCGCATAGGGAGCTTGCGGCCACGCTCCCGGAGGTGAATTTGGGCGCCGGACCGGAAATCTCCGAATGCGACCTTGTGCTGACCGGGTCGAAGTGCCGATTTCGAATTGGGGCCTCGCGGGTGGTTTTGATTGTCGGACGAAGAAACATCCGTGTCTGACCGTAGGTGTGCGCGATCGGTGTACTAGTACACACGCTCCGGGGTGGAATTTTGGCCTCGGAATGGAATTCTGCGATACCGACATCTTGTCGACCATCTCGAAATGCCTATTCCGAATTGTGGTCACACATGCGATTTCGATACTCGGGCGGAAAGTTATGCCCGATTCTTTCAGCGAACGGGTGAGAATAATACGGAAGGAGTGACTATATCGGTGATGTTTGTGCACCCATATTTACGACCAGGGGAGGAGTTCTCGCACCGAGTTGAACACAACTTCCGATCGTCATGATATGCCGACTCCATGTTGTGGCCCCACCAATGATTCACGTTATCGAGGGTGACGTTACCGAAAGAAAACCATGGATACAGGGAGATCGTCGGCTGAAATCGCGATTCTGGAGCCCGAAACGGAGTTTTTACTGGTCGAAAATGACGTATTATCGCCGAAAGGCAATAATGGGTGACGAGCGCCTCTGTGTAACGATTCCGAATTGGGTCTTATAAACGATGCTCATAACCGAGCGGAAAGTTATGCCCGTTTGAGCGAAGGGGTGTCCGTATGCGATCGCATCGGGAGCCTGCGGCCATGCTCCCGGAGGCGAATTTGGTGATGCGTGTGCACCCATATATCGGTGATGCTTGTGCACCCATATTTACGACCGGAAGAGGAGTTCTCGCGCCGAGTTGAACACAACTTCTGATCGTCGTAATAGGCCGACTTCGTGTTGTGGCCCCACCAATGATTCGCGTCACCGAGGGTGACGTTACTGCAAGAAAACCATGGAAATGAGGAGATCGTCGGCTAAAATCACAATTTTGGAGCCCGAAACGGAGGTTTTTTGAGTTGGAAACGACGTCTTATCGCCGAAAGGCTATAATGGGTGATGAGCACCTCTGTGTAACGATTCCAAATTGGGGTCTTATAAGCCATTCCGATAATCGAGCGGAAAGTTATCCCCGTTTGAGCACAGGGGTGTCCGTATGCGATCGCATCGAGAGCTTGCGGCCACGCTCCCGAAGGAGAATTTGGGCCCCGGAACGGAAATCTCCGAATCTGACCTTGCGCTGACCGGGTCGAAGTGCCGATTTCGAATTGGGGCATCGCGGGCTGTTCTGATTGCCAGACGAAGAAACATGCGCATCTGACCGTAGGGGTGCGCGATCGGTGTACTAGTACACACACTCCGGGGTGGAATTTCGGTCTCAGAACGGAATTCCGCGAAACCGAAATCTTGTCGACTATCTCGAAATACCAATTCCGAATTGTGGTCACAAATGCGATTCCGATACCCGGGCAGAAAGTTATGCCCGGTTCTTTCAGCGAACGGGTGAGAATAATACGGAAGGGGTGACTATATCGGTGATGTTTGTGCACCCATATTTACGACCAGGGGAGGAGTTCTCGCACTGAGTTGAACAAAACTTCTGATCGTCGTGATAGGCCAACTCCATGTTATGGCCCCAGCAATGATTCACGTCATCGAGGGTGACGTTACCGAAAGAAAACCTTGGATACGTGGAGATTCTCGACTGTAATCGCAATTCTGGAGCCGAAACAGAGTTTTTACGAGTCGAAAATGTCGTCTTATCGTCGAAAGGCAATAACGGGCGACGAGCGCCTCTGTGTAACGATTCCGAATTGGGGTCTTATAAACGATTCTGATAACCGAGCGGAATGTTATGCCCGTTTGAGCGAAGGGGTGTCCGTATACGATCGCATCGGGAGCCTACGACCATGCTTCCGGAGGCAAATTTGGGCGCTGGACCGGAAATCTCCAAATCTGACCTTGTGCCGATCGGGTCGAAGTGCCGATTTCGAATTGGGGCCTCGCAGGCGGTTCTGATCGCCAGACGAAGAAATATTTGTGTCTGACCGAAGGGGTGCGCGATCGGTGTACTAGTACACACGCTCCGCGGTGGAATTTCGGCCTCGAAACGGAATTCCGTGATAGCGGCATCTTGTCGACCGTCTCGAAATGCCGATTCTGAATTTTGGTCACACATGCGATTCTAATACCCGGGCGGAAAGTTATGTCCGATTCTTTCAGCGAAGGGGTAAGAATAATACGGAAGGGGTGACTATATCAACGATGTTTGTGCACCCATATTTACGACTGGGGTAGGGGTTCTCGCACCGAGTTGAACACAACTTCCAATCGTAGTGAAAGGCCGACTCCGTGTTGTGGCCCCACCAATAATTCGTGTTATCGAGGGTGACACTACTACAAGAAAACCTTGGAAACGGGGAGATCGTCCGCTGAAATCTCAATTTTGGAGCACGAAACGGAGGTTTTTCAAGTCGGAAACGATGTCTTATCGCCGCAAGACAATAACGGGCAACGAGCGCCTCTGTGTAACCATTCCGAATTGGGGTCTTGTAAGCGATTCCGATAACCGAGCGGAAAGTTATGCCTGTTTGAGCGAAGGGGTGTCCGTATGCGATCGCATCGGGAGCCTGCGGCCATGCTTCCGTAGGCGAATTTGGGTGCTGGACCGGAAATCTCCGAATCTGACCTTCTGCCGACCGAGTCGAAGTGCCGATTTCGAATTAGGGCCTCGCGGGCGGTTCCGATCTTACCGAAGGGGTGTGCGATCGGTGTACTAGTACACACACTCCAGAGTGGAATTACGGCCTCCAAGCGGAATTCCGCGATACCGGAGTCTTGTCGACCGTCTCGAAATGCCGATTCCGAATTGTGGTCACACATGCGATTCCGATACCCGTTCGGAAAGTTATGCCAGGTTCTTTCACTGAAGGGGTGAGAATAATACGGAAGGGGTGACTATATCGGCGACGTTTGTGCACCCATATTTATGACCGGGGGAGGAGTTCTCGCGCCGAGTTGAACACAACTTCCGATCGTCGTGATAGGCCGACTCCATGTTGTAGCCCAACCAATGATTCACGTCTTCAAGGGTGAAGTTACTGCAAGAAAACCTTAGAAATGGGGAGATCGTCGACTGAAATCTCAATTTTGGAGCGCGAAACAGAGGTTTTTTTAGTAGGAAATGACATCTTATCGCTAAAAGGCAATAGCGGGCGATGAGCTCCTCTATGTAATGATTTCAAATTAGGGTCTTATAAGTGATTTCGATAACCGAGCGAAAAGTTATGTCTGTTTGAGAGAAGGGGTGTCCGTATGCGATCGTATCGGGAGCCTGCGACCACGCCCCTGAAGGCGAATTTGGGCGTCGGACCGAAAATCTCCGAATCTGACCTTGTGCCGACCGTTTTGAAGTGCCGATTCCGAATTGGGACCTCGCGGGCGGTTCCAATCGCCGAACGAAAATATCCGCATCTGATTGAAGGGGTGCGCGATCATTGTACTAGTACACACACTCCGGGGTGGAATTTCGGCCTCAGAATAGAATTCCGCGAAATCGGTGTCTTGTCGACCGTCTCGAAATGCCGATCGTCGTGATAGGCCGACTCCGTGTTGTGGCCCGACCAATGATTCGCGTCATCGAGGGTTACGTTACTGCAAGAAAACCTTGGAAATGGGGAGATCGTCGGCTGAAATCGTAATTTTGGAGCATGAAACAGAGGTTTTTCGAGTTGGAAATGAAGTCTTATCGCCGAAAGGCAATAATAGGAGACGAGCGCCTCTGTGTAACGATTCTGAATTAGGGTCTTATAAGCGATTCTGATAACCGAACGGAAAGTTATGCCCATTTGAGCGATGAGGTGTCCGTATGAGATCGCATCGGGAGCTTGCGGCCACGCTCCCGGAGGAGAATTTGGGCGCCGGACCGGAAATCTCTTAATCCAACCTTGTGCTGACCGGGTCGAAGTGCCGATTCCGAATTGGGGCCTCGCGGGCGGTTCTGATTGCCAGACGAAGAAATATCTTCATCTGACCGAAGGGGTGCGCGATCGGTGTACTAGTACATACGCTCCGAGGTGGAATTTCGGCCTCGGAACGGAATTCCGTGATACCGGCATCTTGTCGACCATCTCGAAATGCCGATTCCGAATTGTGGTCACACATGCGATTCTGATACCCGGGCGGAAAGTTATGCCCGGTTCTTTCAGCGAAGGGGTAAGAATAATACGTAAGGGGTGACTATATCGGTGATGTTTGTGCACCCATATTTACGACCAGGGGAGGAGTTCTCGCACCGAGTTTAACACAACTTCCGATCATCTTGATAGGCCGACTCCATGTTGTGGCCCCACCAATGATTCACGTCATCGAGGGTGACGTTACTGCAAGAAAACCGTGGATTCGGGGTGATCGTCGGCTGAAACCGCAATTATGGAGCCCGAAACGGAGTTTTTTCGAGTCAAAAATGTCGTCTTATCGCCGAAAGGCAATAACTGGTGACGAGCGCCTCTGTGTAACGATTTCAAATTGGAGTCTTATAAACGATTCTAATAACCGAGCGGAAAGTTATGCCCGTTTGAGCGAAGGGGTGTCCATATGCGATCGCATCGGGAGCCTGCGGCCACGCTCCCGGAGGCGAATTTGGGCGCCGGACCGGAAATCTCCAAATCTGACCTTGTGTCGACCGAGTCGAAGTGCCGATTCCAAATTGGGGCCTCGCGTGCAGTTCCGATCGCCGGATGAAGAAATATATGCGTCCGACCGAAGGGATGCACGATCGGTGTACAAGTACACACGCTACGGAGTTGAATTTCGGCCTAGGAACGGAATTCCGCGATACTGGTGTCTTATCGACCGTCTCGAAATGCTGATTCCGAATTGTGTTCACACATGCGATTCCGATACCTGGGCGGAAAGTTATGCCCCGTTCTTTCACTGAAGTGGTGAGAATAATACGGAAATGGTGATTATATCGGCGATGATTGTGCACCCATATTTACGACCGGAGGAGGAGTTCTCGCATCTGTTGCCCAGCTAGCTAGCCCAGAGGGGGGGTGAATGGGTTATTAAAACTTCGATGTTTGATTAAAACCTGTTTACTGAAAAGATTGCACAACTTAATAACAAGGTTAGAGTTAGAGCAAACAAGACAACAATCACACAAAACACAACCACAAGACACAAGGATTTTTATCCTGGTTCGGAACTCCTCTCCACAGGAGACCTACGTCCAGTCCCTGAGCAATACCTCAGGATTTTACTACCAAGGGTACAATCCCCCTTAAGGATCCTTACACCCAGCCTCAACTGGTCTTCCTTCAGCCTGAAGGGTACAACAACCACCCTGGATACCACCAGGTCTTCCTTCGTCCAGAAGGGTACAACAACCACCCTGGATACCACCAGGTCTTCCTTCGTCCAGAAGGGAACACAATCTAATAAGAAAAGAGTGTGGGAACAGGCTTCAGACTCTAGCTTGACCAGCTACACACTGAAGCTACTAAGCCCTCGAGAGAGAGAGAGATTTAACAATGTTTTTCTCTCCAAGGACCACACAGGCTCTTCCAAAAGAGAAGATTTCTTTTGAGCACAGAGAGCTAAGAGCTTAGAACTTGGTTTTGAGTGGAGGCTTCGCTCTTCTTCAAGGTTCTAAAGATTGTGAGAGATAGATTTCTTTTGCCTTCTAAGATCACGCGATGTTACTCTACTCCACTTCTTTTCGTCTTGAGTCTTCTATATAAACTGCTGATTCAAATTCGAACGTTAAAGTGTCCGTTGTCTCTTATCCTTGTGTACGTTAGACTGGTCACTGAGGAAGCTTCTGATCGTCAGTCTTTTATCCTGGTGTACACGCCAAAGAGATGTCATAGAACTTTGTATCTTGTGTCCAACGTTGTCCAGATGAGTCTTGTCAGATATCTGTAAGTATATCATCAATAAATAGAAGACAGCTAGGACCGTTGTCTATTGTTAGTTGAGAGGGAGCAGATATTGCAGTATATAGCAAAACTCCTTTCTGTCCCAAAAAAGTACGTAGACAGAGTAACATAGAAATGGAAGATATTGTCTGCATGCATGGGAGATATGATCGGAGAGCATTTAATGCATAGCAGTCAATGGACAAGATATGACTTTGACTTTTCAACGCTATTAAAAGGCATTATACTGATGCATCAAGAAATTCGATAAAAAGAATCTTGCTGACTTCATAACTTATGAAATCGTTATGAATTGTAGCAAGTCGTTATGAACTGTAAAGAAATCGTTGTGATAACTTATGAAGCCGTTACAACAGGCAAGTCGTTGTGAGTTCTAAAGAAATCGTTATGACTATCAAGTTGTAAAGAAATCGTTACACGAAATCGTTATGACTATCAAGTTGTAAAGAAATCGTTACACGAAATCGTTATGACTATCGAGTTGTAAAGAAATCGTTATGACTATCAAGTTGTAAAGAAATCGTTACACGAAATCGTTATGACTATCAAGTTGTAAAGAAATCGTTATGACTATCAAGTTGTAAAGAAATCGTTACACGAAATCGTTATGACTATCAAGTTGTAAAGAAATCGTTACACGAAATCGTTATGACTATCGAGTTGTAAAGAAATCGTTACGAGGTCTAAAGAAGTCGTTACGGCTAGAGAGTCGTTGCGAGTTCTAAAGAAATCGTTACGAGGTCTAAAGAAGTCGTTACGGCTAGAGAGTCGTTGCGAGTTCTAAAGAAATCGTTACGAGGTCTAAAGAAGTCGTTACGGCTAGAGAGTCGTTGCGAGTTCTAAAGAAATCGTTACGAGGTCTAAAGAAGTCGTTACGGCTAGAGAGTCGTTGCGAGTTCTAAAGAAATCGTTACGGGGTCTAAAGAAGTCGTTACGGCTAGAGAGTCGTTGCGAGTTCTAAAGAAATCGTTACGAGTTCTAAAGAAGTCGTTACGGCTAGAGAGTCGTTGCGAGTTCTAAAGAAATCGTTACGGGGTCTAAAGAAGTCGTTACGGCTAGAGAGTCGTTGCGAGTTCTAAAGAAATCGTTACGGTAACGATTTGAGTGTTCCGGTCAAAGAGGAAGTCGTTCTGCTTATCAAAGAAGTCGTTACAGGGACTTGGATAGAAATGATGGGACTTACCAAATTGACTTGATCTTTCATTTTTCTTTTGCTTCCTGTTCTCAAGGCTCAAGAAATCCATTAGTGTTATTTTGTTAATCATCAAAATTAATATATAAATAAATGGAAATATTTATTATGGGGACAATTTGGTCATCAATCTCCCCCTTTTTGATGATGACAAAATATACTGAACATCATAAAAAAAATTAAATATGTTTTTCAGATTTACGTTAGTTGTCTCCCCCATTTTGTCATTAGGCAAAAAGATAAGCTGTGAGACAAAGAAGAGAGAAAGATTTTTATTAAGATGGAGAAAGATAATACAGAGGAGATAACAAGGAGGCATGCTGGGAGATAACAGCCCATGCCTTGATCTCAAGATCCTCAAAAAGTTGTAGAAAAATGCCAGAAGCAACTGAGAAGGAGGGTCCCATGGAAGGGATGTTCCTCTGAATGTAGAGTTGCCTTTGCTGCTCTAAGAATTTTCCATACTGAGTTTTGTCCAAAATGAATCTGTAGTAAGTACTCTTGCCAAAACTGGCCCTATGGAGAAATCTGTCCAAGGAAATTGGGTAGTGAATCTTTTGATTGAACAGATCCTGCTTTAAGGCATAGAAAGCAGAATATCTAGATGCCCATACAGCATAGAGCTCTGGTATGGGGGCGATGGAATTGAGATCCATAAAGGCTTCGGCAGAAAGAGCAGGCTTCCTCTGACTGACTAGATCTTGATTGATAGCTTCCAACTGCTGATAAGATGCCCGATAGAGAAGCTCCCATTCTGATGAGGTGAGTCTTTCACACTCAGAAATGAGTGGAGCTAGGGTCTGAGAAGACATGCGGCCAGAGTGATATTCTCTGAAGATGAACCGCAAGAAAGAAGGAGAGCTGCCCTGCTTGGCTGACATCCTGCCCAACTGTCTTGCAAACATGTCTAAAGCATGAGACCCAGCATCTGAATCAAACACTAAAGAGTGCAGCTTCGGCAGAAGAACTGGAAAATCAACCTTGAAGGAGACAAAGTCGACTTTGAGAGGAAGGTTGAGAGGGGTTTCTGATTGCAGCACAGTAATCTGCGAAGAGAACTGGCAAAACTGAACTTCTGGAATTTTGTTCAAGTAGCAGAAGTCACTGTACAGCTGAAAAGCTCTGGCAATGCGAATTTCCTTCAAAATGAAGGATCCCCAAGAGTTCTTGTGCTGGAAGATAAACCACTCAGAGAAGGTGAGTGGGTGATCTCTGAGAGAGAGAGATTCGGCCCTTGCAGTCAGGTATTTTGAGTACTGAGCCTTGTTTCCTTTGATAGCTGCCCACTGATCTTCAGTCTTGAACTCAGTGCCCTCAAAGATTTTGGAGTTGAAAGCTTGAGCTATCTGAGTAAAAGGGAGAACAATGGCCAGGTGCTCGGAGAGGTTGAGAAAAGGAATACCATAAATGGTAGAAAGAATGCATTTCTGGAGGTATTCTTTGTAGATCGGTCTTCTCTTAGGATCAAGGGTAAGAGAGTACCATAAAGGAGGGTAGAGAGAAGTGGAAGGAGTGCTTAGAGAGGAAGAGGTTTTTCTCTTTTTCAAGACAGGACTAGGAGGGACAGTCCTGTGAATGTGAGAGGCTGTGGAAAGAATGGTGAGGAGAGTGTTCCTTTCAAAATTGTCTGGAACATTTGTGTCAAAAATACCAAGAGGTAGAGGTTTCACTGGAGGAAAGATAACAGAAGTAGGAGGAGTAGGAGGATAGAAAAAGTGTTTAGGATTAAAGGAAGAGGTTGGTTGAGGATGAGATGATTGAATTTTAATAGGTGAAGGTTGAGGAGTTAATGAGGATGAAGCTGAGATGAGAGCTGGAGTAGGTGAGAAGGAGGGTTGAGAGGAAGTAGAGGATGAGGAAGGTTGGGTGCGAGGCATGGGATGTTTTATGGTTGGTGGAGCAGGAGGTGCAGTAGGAGGAGATGAAGGTGTGGAGAGGGTTGGAGTGGCAAGAGATGAAGATTCAGGGGCCTTGGAGACTGACATTGGCTCTTTTCCTTTGGCCTGACTTTCTCTGACTGCAGGAGAGGGTCCTGACGACCCTGAGGCTGCCACTGGTCCGGGTGACCTTACAACTGATGGCCCTGATGGCCCTGACCCTTGAACTGGCGGCCCTGTTGGCCGAGAGACTTCTGCTGGAGGCCCTGATGGCCTAGAGACTTCTGCTGGAGGCCCTGATGGCCTAGGAACTTCAGCTGGAGGCCCTGGTGGCCTAGGAACTTCAGCTGGACCGCTCTGAGTAGGTGCAGGAGGGACACCACTAGACTTTGAAAGATTTGCCAGCAAATTCTTCATATCAGACATTTCTTTATTGAAATACCTCATTGCATTTCTTATTGAGGATACGTCTGAGGAGGTTGAAGCTTGATTTGAAACAATTCCTTGTATGCCAGACTGAACAGATGCCAAGATCTCTCCTTGGGCTTTTAACAAGGCCATAACATGCTTCAACTTTACTTTCCTATGGCCCTTCCTAGACCTCCTGTGAACAACTCTTTTCTGCTTACCTGGCTGAGAGACAGGCTCCTCAAGATTTATAGTTGCACTTGGGCCTTCACTAACATCAACCAAGGCTGGAGTTTCCTGAGTAGGTGCAGTTTTCTCAGAAAAGGCTTCATTCTCTGGCTTTTCACTCTCAGCATGCTCCCCCTGAATGGGAGCAGGGACTTCAGTACTTTCTTGCTCCCCCTGAGCAGGAGCTTCTTCCAAGACAACATCTTGTTGAGTACCTGCTTGTACCTCAACATCTGCAACTAATTCTTCAGTATGGCCTGCTGCCATAACTTCTTCATCAGGACCACCCTCTTCCAATTGAGCATCGGATTGACTTGCTGCAGCTTGCTCTGCTGGATCTGCTTGCTCTACTTCTACTGCTTCTGGAATATCTGCAATAACTGCTTCTCCTTCAGCTACAGAGGATTTTGACCAAACTCCTTCTTGCACCGAAAAACCACTTTTCTTCAGGTTTCTGGACCTTATAGACTGGCCCATCTTTTCAGCTACTGCACCTGACAGATCTACTCCGAAGTGCTTGAAAATCTTGGTCAGAAGATGAGCATACGGAAGGGAAACATTCAGCTTGCTCTTTGTTTCCCATAACTGAGCATGTGCAAACATCATTCGCTCAATTATCACTGCGGCCAGGTTTACCTCTTTGTTCTGGATTGCCCAGAACATTATGTCCGAATCCGCCCTAGTGCATGAGGAAAAGGTAGCACTACGGGGAACTAAGATTTGGCAGACTATAAAGTGAAGCAATCGGTTGAACGCGGACATCTGATTAATATCAAGCTTCCCATCCTTCAACTTGAATCCTGGACCGATAATCCCGAGACCTTTGACTTCATCATTCACAGAGTGAATGCCACTAAATCCAGAGGTCTTTACTCCAAACAGATCACGCAAAAGCTCATGGGTTATTCTGATTTGGATACCCTTGACAGAGGAAACAAGGGATCCATCTGCTTCTGACTTCAGACAGACGTAGAAGGCTTTTACCAAGTCCGGGTAGCTTACCTCACTGAAGGTGACCACATCCATCCACTGCGATCTTCTTAGAGTATCAACTAGCCTGGCCATGCCACTCTTCTCAAGATTCTGAACATCCACTGCCTTATTTCTGCAAATCTTTGTCTTCACAAAAGTAAATCTTTCTTGCTCCCTTGGGGATAAATACTCAGCACTGTAGCCCCCAACACTTCCGGAGATCAACGGAGCGGCCATGGGTGCAGAGAAGAAAAGATTCTGGAAGGGAGGATGATGGAAAGGACGGAAGTTCTCGAAGGAGTTCTTCGCGGGAAGAGAAGAAGGCTTCGAAAGAGCAGAGAGTCGATCCCAAAATCGTTAGGGCATCAGCTTTGGGTGAACAGATAGAGAATAAAAAGGGTAAAGGTAGAAGACGAATCGATCTCAAAGCGATTTGGATAAAATAATATTACTTTAATGACAGGAGGAGCGCCAAAAGGCGGCAAAGGTAGAAAGCGACAAAAAGGTTTGACAAGTCAAACGACTTTCTACACAGAAGCGGTCAAAGCATATAGATAACTGAGTTTTGTTTAACTTTAACGGAGAGAGAACTTTTCATTTAATCTGAAAAATTTATATGTCAATAAAATCACAGAAATTCTTTCACAAATTGCACATCCCTAGTTCCCTTCTAAGAGATGTAAATCTCTCTTCAGGTAGGGCTTTTGTGAAGATATCTGCCAATTGACCATTTGTATCTATAAACGAAATTTCTAAATTACCACTAGCTACATGGTCTCGAATAAAATGATATCTTACCTCAATGTGTTTCGTCCTTGAGTGTTGAACTGGATTTTTGGTGAGGTTGATGGCACTAGTATTATCACACAATAGAGGAATTGATTTGATGTGAATGCCGAAATCTTCAAGTTGTTGCTTTATCCAAAGAAGTTGTGTACAGCAACTTCCAGCAGCAACATATTCCGCCTCAGCTGTTGATAGAGCTACTGAATTTTGTTTCTTGGATGTCCATGATATTAAGCATCCTGCAAGAAACTGACAACATCCACTGGTGCTCTTTCTATCTACTTTGCAACCAGCATAATCAGCATCTGAATATCCTATTAGATTTATCTCACAAGATCTAGGATACCAGAGACCTAAATCATGAGTTCTAGCTAAATATCTAAATATTCTTTTTACAGAGATTAAGTGAGACTCTCTAGGGTCTGCCTGATATCTAGCACACATGCATACACTGAACAAAATGTCTGGTCTACTGGCAGTTAAATAAAGTAATGATCCTATCATACCTCGATAATTCTTTTGATCTACCCTTTTACCTTTTTGATCACTGTCCATTCTGGTTGATGTGCTCATTGGAGTTGATAATGGCTTTGCATCTTCAAATCCAAATTTCTTCAACAGCTCTTTGGTGTACTTTGCTTGACAGATATGAGTGCCATCCTTCCCTTGCTTGATTTGCAATCCAAGGAAGTAGCTTAACTCCCCCATCAAGCTCATTTCGAATTCTCCCTGCATAAGCTTTTCAAAATACTTGCAAAGAGATTCATCAGTAGATCCAAAAATAATATCATCCACATAGATTTGTACAAGAAGTATATGTTTAACCTTAGATTTTATAAATAATGTACTATCTACTTTACCTCTAGTGAAACCATGATTTAATAAGAAATTACTGAGCCTTTCATACCAGGCTCTAGGAGCTTGCTTTAGACCATATAAAGCCTTATGTAGTTTAAATACATGATTTGGAAATTCAGAGTCGTCAAAACCTGGAGGTTGTTCAACATAAACTTCCTCCTTGATGAAACCATTTAAAAAGGCTGATTTGACATCCATTTGAAAAAGTTTTAAATCAAGTGCAGATGCATAAGCAAGTAAAATCCTAATGGCCTCAAGTCTAGCTACAGGTGCATAAGTTTCATCGAAATCTATGCCTTCCTCTTGGGAGTAGCCTTGAGCCACCAATCTGGCTTTGTTCCTTAAGATTATTCCAGACTCATCCAGTTTATTTCTGAACACCCATTTGGTGCCAATAACTGAATGATTGGATGGTCTAGGAACAAGTGACCATACTTGGTTTCTCTTGAACTGATTTAGTTCATCTTGCATGGCTAGTATCCAAGATTCATCAGATAAAGCTTCATTGACTGACTTAGGTTCTACTTGAGAGACAAATGCTAAATAGTCGCATGGAATTACATTACCTCTAGTTCTTACCCCTACAGATGGATCACCAATGATGTTTTCAGGAGGGTGATCTTTCTGATATCTCCATTCCTTTGGAAGATCTTCATGTTGGATTTCTGTTTGCTGCAGTTCTTCCAGAGTTGGATCCTCTTTGTCCTTAATTGAAGTTTTCTTTAATTTTTCGGACAAGACATCTGCATCATCAATGTCACTAATTTCTTCCTTTTTCAAGGAAGGGTTAGATTCATCAAAAATAACATGTACTGATTGTTCAATTAATAATGAACGTTTATTGAAAACTCTATAACCTTTAGGTTTAGAGGAGTACCCCATGAAAATGCCTTCATCTGATTTGGCATCCAACTTACCAATGCCCCTTTTTCCATTGTTATGGATGAAGCAAGGACATCCAAATACTCTGAGATGGCTAATCTTTGGCTTCTTTTCTTTGTAGAGTTCATAAGCAGTCTTTTTCAGAATTGGCCTGATCATCACTCTATTTATGATATAACATGCCGTGTTGATAGCTTCGGCCCAGAAATATCTTGGCAGATCATATTCTGATAACATTGATCTAGCCATATCCAAAAGAGTTCTGTTTTTCCTCTCAGCAATTCCATTCTGTTGAGGTGTCCTTGGAGCTGAGAAGTTGTGCTCAATTCCTTGATCATCACAGAACTTCGCAAACTTTTCATTCTGAAACTCACCACCATGATCTGATCGAATAGAGACAATTGAGAATTTCTGATCTTTCTGAACTTTCTTACTGAAGCTGACAAAATTCTCAAATGTGTCATCTTTGTGCTCTAAAAAGGATACCCAAGTGAATCTTGAATAATCATCAACTATTACAAATCCAAAATTCTTTCCTCCCAAACTGGTAGTCCTCATTGGCCCAAATAAATCCATGTGAAGTAGTTCTAAGGGCTTTGAGGTGGTTACTACAGTCTTTGATTTGAAGGAGCTCTTGGTGTGCTTTCCTCTTGCACAAGGTCTGCAAATGCTATCCAATCTGAAATTTACCTTTGGCAGTCCTTCAACTAGTTTTCTTTTTCTGAGCTTGTTCAACCCATCCAAGCTGCAGTGGCCCAATCTTCTGTGCCACAGCTCAGTTGATTTATCTTTGCTAGCTGCCAAACACACATCTTGATCCTTAAGTTCATCGAGATATAAAACATACAAATTTCTTTCTCTGTAGGCTTCAAATATGACTGCACCATCCTTCAAGATACTGCATTTTGATTCTTGAAACTGAATTTGATGGCCTTTGTCACACAACTGGCTGATGCTGATGAGATTGTGCTTTAACCCTTTGACCAGCATTACATCCTTTATGACTGATTTTCCTTTGATGTTCACAGACCCGCTTCCTATCACAGTCCCTTTTCCATTATCTCCATAGGTGACTGTACCTTCTTCAGCTTGGAGATCAACAAATATCTTCTTGTTGCCTGACATATGCCTTGAGCACCCACTATCCAAATACCATTTGGATGCTCGAGGGTTAACCTTATCCTCGGTATTCGCCATGAGAGCCAAGTTGGCTTCTTCACCTTCACTGCTCGAGCTTGACTCACTATCTGAGTCGCTGCTGTTGTCCCATGCAGCTGCCATGGCTTTCTTTTTGAATCTTCTGAACTTCTTGGAGCTGTCCTTCTTCTTGTGATCATTTTTCTTTAACATAGGACAGTCTGCCTTGATATGTCCAGGTTTCTTGCATTCATAGCAAAGTGGCTCATTCCTCTTCTGATCTTTTCCATCTGGTCTCTTGAGATCTTTGTTTTTCTTGAAGTACCTCCTACCAGACTGGAACTTCTTCTTCTTTGCCAAGATTCTCTGCAATCTTCTTGAGAGCGTGGCTTCTTCATCATCACTATCTTTGCTATCTTCACTGTTATCTAAGGATTCTTCTGATGAGTCCCCATTAGCTTTAAGCGCATTTGGCTGCTTCTTTCTACTGGAGGATTCTCCTAGTCTTTCCATGTTTATTTCATGGGCCATGAGAGACCCAATGAGTTTTTCTACTGACATTCTCTTAAGATCATTAGCTTCTTCGATAGCTGTGACCTTTGCCGTCCATGAAGATGGTAGGGATCTGAGAATCTTCCTTACCATATCTGCATTTTCATATGACTTTCCTAGACTTGCTAGGCCATTAGTAATGTCAGTAAATCTACTAAACATTTGGGTAATAGACTCACCTGTTTGCATTTGAAATCTTTCATACTGAGTGACAAGAATGTCGATTCTTGTCTCCTTTACTTTGTCTGTACCTTCATATGTGATCTTTAACTTTTCCCACATTTCCATGGATGATTTGCATGCTGAAACTCTGTTGAACTCTTTCTTGCTTAGAGCACAACATAGAATGCTCTTAGCTTTACAGTTCAAAGAGATTTTCTTTCTATCTTCATCTGTCCATTGTGCTTTCTCATTTGTGACGACCAGATCACCTTCTTCCACTATTGACCAGATTTGATAATCGTGGCCTTGTAGAAAGTATTCCATCCTGGTCTTCCAATACGTATAATCTTCACCATCGAACAAAGGAGGTCTGTTGACAGACTGACCTTCGAAGTGACTTTGGGCTGCCATTGATCTTTGCTCTTCAGATCGTTGGATCTTCTTCTTTGTCGAAGAGACGGGCTCTGATACCACTTGTTGCCCAGCTAGCTAGCCCAGAGGGGGGGTGAATGGGTTATTAAAACTTCGATGTTTGATTAAAACCTGTTTACTGAAAAGATTGCACAACTTAATAACAAGGTTAGAGTTAGAGCAAACAAGACAACAATCACACAAAACACAACCACAAGACACAAGGATTTTTATCCTGGTTCGGAACTCCTCTCCACAGGAGACCTACGTCCAGTCCCTGAGCAATACCTCAGGATTTTACTACCAAGGGTACAATCCCCCTTAAGGATCCTTACACCCAGCCTCAACTGGTCTTCCTTCAGCCTGAAGGGTACAACAACCACCCTGGATACCACCAGGTCTTCCTTCGTCCAGAAGGGTACAACAACCACCCTGGATACCACCAGGTCTTCCTTCGTCCAGAAGGGAACACAATCTAATAAGAAAAGAGTGTGGGAACAGGCTTCAGACTCTAGCTTGACCAGCTACACACTGAAGCTACTAAGCCCTCGAGAGAGAGAGAGATTTAACAATGTTTTTCTCTCCAAGGACCACACAGGCTCTTCCAAAAGAGAAGATTTCTTTTGAGCACAGAGAGCTAAGAGCTTAGAACTTGGTTTTGAGTGGAGGCTTCGCTCTTCTTCAAGGTTCTAAAGATTGTGAGAGATAGATTTCTTTTGCCTTCTAAGATCACGCGATGTTACTCTACTCCACTTCTTTTCGTCTTGAGTCTTCTATATAAACTGCTGATTCAAATTCGAACGTTAAAGTGTCCGTTGTCTCTTATCCTTGTGTACGTTAGACTGGTCACTGAGGAAGCTTCTGATCGTCAGTCTTTTATCCTGGTGTACACGCCAAAGAGATGTCATAGAACTTTGTATCTTGTGTCCAACGTTGTCCAGATGAGTCTTGTCAGATATCTGTAAGCATATCATCAATAAATAGAAGACAGCTAGGACCGTTGTCTATTGTTAGTTGAGAGGGAGCAGATATTGCAGTATATAGCAAAACTCCTTTCTGTCCCAAAAAAGTACGTAGACAGAGTAACATAGAAATGGAAGATATTGTCTGCATGCATGGGAGATATGATCGGAGAGCATTTAATGCATAGCAGTCAATGGACAAGATATGACTTTGACTTTTCAACGCTATTAAAAGGCATTATACTGATGCATCAAGAAATTCGATAAAAAGAATCTTGCTGACTTCATAACTTATGAAATCGTTATGAATTGTAGCAAGTCGTTATGAACTGTAAAGAAATCGTTGTGATAACTTATGAAGCCGTTACAACAGGCAAGTCGTTGTGAGTTCTAAAGAAATCGTTATGACTATCAAGTTGTAAAGAAATCGTTACACGAAATCGTTATGACTATCAAGTTGTAAAGAAATCGTTACACGAAATCGTTATGACTATCGAGTTGTAAAGAAATCGTTATGACTATCAAGTTGTAAAGAAATCGTTACACGAAATCGTTATGACTATCAAGTTGTAAAGAAATCGTTATGACTATCAAGTTGTAAAGAAATCGTTGCACGAAATCGTTATGACTATCATGTTGTAAAGAAATCGTTACACGAAATCGTTATGACTGTCGAGTTGTAAAGAAATCGTTACGAGGTCTAAAGAAGTCGTTACGGCTAGAGAGTCGTTGCGAGTTCTAAAGAAATCGTTACGAGGTCTAAAGAAGTCGTTACGGCTAGAGAGTCGTTGCGAGTTCTAAAGAAATCGTTACGAGGTCTAAAGAAGTCGTTACGGCTAGAGAGTCGTTGCGAGTTCTAAAGAAATCGTTACGAGGTCTAAAGAAGTCGTTACGGCTAGAGAGTCGTTGCGAGTTCTAAAGAAATCGTTACGGGGTCTAAAGAAGTCGTTACGGCTAGAGAGTCGTTGCGAGTTCTAAAGAAATCGTTACGAGTTCTAAAGAAGTCGTTACGGCTAGAGAGTCGTTGCGAGTTCTAAAGAAATCGTTACGGGGTCTAAAGAAGTCGTTACGGCTAGAGAGTCGTTGCGAGTTCTAAAGAAATCGTTACGGTAACGATTTGAGTGTTCCGGTCAAAGAGGAAGTCGTTCTGCTTATCAAAGAAGTCGTTACAGGGACTTGGATAGAAATGATGGGACTTACCAAATTGACTTGATCTTTCATTTTTCTTTTGCTTCCTGTTCTCAAGGCTCAAGAAATCCATTAGTGTTATTTTGTTAATCATCAAAATTAATATATAAATAAATGGAAATATTTATTATGGGGACAGTTTGGTCATCAGCATCGAGTTGAACACAACTTTCGATCATCGTGATAGGCAGGGACGGACGCAGAAATTTTGTCCAGTGGGGTCACTCGAATTATATTTTAATATTTATATAATTATATATATTATAAATAATATAAATAAATATTTAAAATAAAAAAAGAAATATTTTAATAACAATGAGACAATTCATTACAATCAATTCTTTTCTTACAGTGGGGTCACCTGCTATAAAATCCCTGTAAAACACAAAAATTACATGGTCATTTGAACCCCAAAAAAAATTCAGTGGAGTCACTCCCTATAAACCCCCCCCCCCCCAAAAACACAAAATTTATATGGTCATTTGAACAAAAAAAATTTCCAGTGGGGTCACGTGACCCCATTGGATGTTCATTGGATCCGTCCATGGTGATAGGTCGACTCCATGTTGTGGCCCCACCAATGATTCGTGTCATCGAGGGTGACGTTACTGCAAGAAAACCTTGGAAATGGGGAGATCGTCGGCTAAAATCGTAATTTTGGAGCACGAAATGGAGGTTTTTCGTATAGGAAACGACGTCTTATCGCCGAAAGACAATGATTGGCGACGAGCGCCTCTGTGTAACGATTCCGAATTGGGGTCTTATAAGCGATTCTGATAACCGAGCGGAAAGTTATGCCCGTTTGAGCAAAAAGGTGTCCGTATGCGATTGCATCGGGAGCTTGCGGCCACGCTCCCGGATGCAAATTTGGGCGCCGGACCGGAAATATCTGAATCCGACCTTGTGCTGACCGGGTCGAAGTGTCGATTTCGAATTGGGGCCTCGCGGGCAGTTCTGATTGCCGGACGAAGAAACATACGCGTCTTACCGAAGGGGTGCGCGATCGGTGTACTAGTACACACGCTCCGGGGTGGAATTTCGGCCTCGGAACAGAATTCCGCGATACCAGCATTTTGTCGACCATCTCGAAATGTCAATTCCGAATTGTAGTCACACATGCGATTCCGATACTCGGGCGGAAAGTTATGCCCGGTTCTTTCAGCGAAGGGGTGAGAATAATACGGAAGGGGTGACTATATTGGTGATGTTTGAGCACCCATATTTACGACCAGGGGAAGAGTTCTCGCACCGAGTTGAACACAACTTCCGATTGTCGTGATAGGCCGACTCCATGTTGTGGCCCCACCAATGATTCACGTCATTGAGGGTGACGTTACTGAAAGAAAACCTTGGATACGGGGAGATCATCGGCTGAATTTGCAATTATGGAGCCCGAAACGGAGTTTTTACAGGTCGAAAATGACGTCTTATCGACGAAAGGCAATCATGGCTGACGGGCGCCTCTGTGTAACGATTCCGAATTGGGGTCTTATAAACGATTCTGATAACCGAGCGAAAAGTTATGCCCGCTTGAGCGATGGGGTGTCCGTATGCGATTGCATCGGGAGCCTGCGGCCACGCTCCCGGAGGCGAATTTGGGCGCCGGATCGGAAATCTCCGAATCTGACCATGTGCCGACCGGGTCGAAGTGCCGATTCTAAATTGGGGCCTCGCGGGCGGTTCTGATCTCCGGATGAAGAAATATCAACATCTGACCGAAGGGGGGCCCGATCGGTGTACAAGTACACACGCTCCGGAGTTGAATTTCGGCCTAGGAACGGAATTCCACGATACTATTGTCTTATCGACCGTCTCGAAATGCCGATTCCGAATTAGTTTCGCACATGCTATTCCGGTACCTGGGCGGAAAGTTATGTCCCGTTCTTTCACTGAAGTTGTGAGAATAATACAGAGGGGGTGACTATATCGGCGATGTTTGTGCACCCATATTTATGACTGGAGGAGGAGTTCTCGCACCGAGTTGAACACAACTTCCGATCATCGTGATAGACCGACTCCATGTTGTGGCCCCACCAATGATTCGCGTCATCAAGGGTGACGTTACTGCAAGAAAACTTTGGAAATGGGGAGATCGTCAGCTGAAATCGCAATTTTGGATCCCGAAACGGAGGTTTTTCGAGTTGGAAACGACGTCTTATCTCCGAAAGGCAATAATGGGCGACGAGCACCTCAGTGTAACGATTCCGAATTGGGGTCTTACAAGCGATTCTGATAACCGAACGGAAAGTCATGGCCGTTTGAGCGAAGAGGTGTCCGTATGTGATCGCATCGGGAGCTTGCAGCCACGCTGCCAGAGGCGAATTTGGGCGCCGGATCGGAAATCTCTGAATCTGACCTTGTGCTGACCGGGTCGAAGTGCCGATTCTGAATTGGGGCCTCGCGGGCGGTTCTGATCGCCAGACGAAGAAATAACTGTGTCTGACCGAAGGGGTGCGCGATCGGTGTACTAGTACACACGCTCCGGGGTGGAATTTCGGCCTCGGAACGGAATTCCGCAATACCAGCATCTTGTCGACCATCTCGAAATGTCGATTCCGAATTGTGGTCACACATGCGATTCCGATACAGGGACGGAAAGTTATGCCCGGTTCTTTCAACGAAGGGGTGAGAATAATACGGAAGGGGTGACAATATCGGTGATGTTTGTGCACCCATATTTACGACCAGGGGAGGAGTTCTCGCACCGAGTTGAACAAAACTTTTGATCGTCATGATAGGCCGACTCCATGTTGTGGCCCCACCAATGATTCACGTTAACGAAGGTGACGTTACTGCAAGAAAACCTTGGATACGGGGAGATCGTTGGCTGAAATCGCAATTCTGGAGCCCGAAACAGAGTTTTTTCGAGTCGGAAATGACATCTTATTGCCAAAAGGCAATAACGGGTGACGAGCGCCTCTGTGTAACGATTTCAAATTGGGGTCTTATAAACGATTCTGATAACCGAGCGGAAAGTTATGCCCATTTGAGCGAAGGGGTGTCCGTATGCAATCGCATCGGGTGCCTGCGGCCATGCTCCCGAAGGCGAATTTGGGCGCTGGACCGGAAACCGAATCCGACCTTGTGCCGACCAGGTCGAAGTGCCGATTCCGAATTGGGGCCTCGCGGGCAGTTCTGGTCGCCGGATGAAGAAATATCCGCATTTGACCGAAGGGGTGCGCGATCGGTGTACAAGTACACACGCTCCGGAGTTGAATTTCGGCCTAGGAACGGAATTCCGCGATACTATTGTCTTATCGACCGTCTCGAAATGCCGATTCCGAATTAGTTTCGCACATGCGATTCCGGTACCTGGGCGGAAAGTTATGTCCCGTTCTTTCACTGAAGTGGTGAGAATAATACGGAGGGGGTGACTATATCGGCGATGTTTGTGCACCCATATTTATGACTGGAGGAGGAGTTCTCGCACCGAGTTGAACACAACTTCCGATCATCGTGATAGGCCGACTCCATGTTGTGGCCCCAACAATGATTCGCGTCATCGAGGGTAACGTTACCGCAAGAAAACTTTGGAAATGGGGACATCGTCGGTTGAAATCGCAATTTTGGTGCCCGAAACGAAGGTTTTTCGAGTTGGAAACGACGTCTTATCACCAAAAGACAATAATGGGCGACGAGCGCCTTAGTGTAACGATTCCGAATTGGGGTCTTATCAGCGATTCTGATAACCGAGGGGAAAGTTATGATCGTTTGAGCGAAGAGGTGTCTGTATGCGATCACATCGGGAGCTTGCGGCCACGCTCTCGGAGGCGAATTTGGGCACCAGACCGGAAATCTCCGAATCCGACATTGTGCTGACCGGGTTGAAGTGCCGATTTCGAATTGGGGCCTCGTGGGCGGTTCTAATTGCTGGACAAAGAAACATCCGCGTCTGACCGTAGGTGTGCGCGATCGGTGTACTAGTACACACGCTCCAGGGTGGAATTTCGGCCTCAGAACGGAATTCTATGATACCGACATCTTGTCAACCATCTCGAAATGTCGATTCCGAATTGTGGTCACACACGATTCCGATACCCGGGCGGAAAGTTATGCCCAGTTCTTTCAGCGAACAGGTGAGAATAATACGGAAGGAGTGACTATATCGGTGATGTTTGTGCACCCATATTTACGACCAGCGGTGGAGTTCTCGCACCGAGTTGAACACAACTTCTGATCGTCGTGATAGGCCAACTCCATGTTATGGCCCCACCAATGATTCACGTCATCGAGGGTGACGTTACCGAAAGAAAACCTTGGATACGTGGAGATCGTCGACTGAAATCGCAATTCTGGAGCCCGAAACAGAGTTTTTACGAGTCGAAAATGACGTCTTATCGTCGAAAGGCAATAACGGGTGACGAGCGCCTCTGTGTAACGATTCCGAATTGGGGTCTTATAAACGATTCTGATAACCGAGCGGAAAGTTATGCTCGTTTGAGCGAAGGGGTGTCCGTATACGATCGCATCGGGAGCCTACGACCATGCTCCCGGAGGCAAATTTGGGCGCTGGACCGGAAATCTCCGAATCTGACCTTGTGCCGATCGGGTCGAAGTGCCGATTCCGAATTGGGGCCTCGCAGGTGGTTCTGATCGCCACACGAAGAAATATTTGTGTCTGACCGAAGGGGTGCGCGATCAGTGTACTAGTACACATGCTCCGCGGTGGAATTTCGGCCTCGAAACGGAATTCCGTGATACTGGCGTCTTATCGATCGTCTCGAAATGCCAATTCCGAATTGTGGTCACACATGCGATTCCGATAGCTGGGCGGAAAGTTATGCCCCGTTCTTTCTCTGAACGGGTGAGAATAATACGGAAGGGGTGACTATATCGGTGATGTTTGTGCACCCATATTTACGACAGGAAGAGGATTTCTCGCATCGAGTTGAACACAACTTCTGATCGTCGTGATAGGCCGACTTCATATTGTGGCCCCACCAATGATTCGCGTCACCGAGGGTGACGTTACTGCAAGAAAACCATGGAAATGAGGAGATCGTCGGCTGAAATCACAATTTTGGAGCCCGAAACGGAGGTTTTTCGAGTTGGAAACGATGTCTTATCGCCGGAAGGCAATAACGGGTGATGAGCACCTCTGTGCAACGATTCCAAATTGGGGTCTTATAAGCCATTCCGATAATCGAGCGGAAAGTTATCCCCGTTTTAGCACAGGGGTGTCCGTATGCAATCGCATCGGGAGCTTGCGGCCACGCTCCCGGAGGAGAATTTGGGCCCCGGAATGGAAATCTCCAAATCCGACCTTGCGCTGACCGGGTCGAAGTGCCGATTTCGAATTGGGGCCTCGCGGGCGGTTATGTTTGCCGGACGAAGAAACATCCGCGTCTGACCGTAGGGTGCGCGATCGGTATACTAGTACACACACTCTGGGGTGGAATTTCGGTCTCAGAACGGAATTCCGCGATACCGGAATCTTTTCGACTATCTCGAAATGCCAATTCCAAATTGTGGTCACACATGCGATTCCGATACCCGGGCGGAAAGTTATGGCCGGTTCTTTCCGCGAACGGGTGAGAATAATACGGAAGGGGTGACTATATCGGTGATGTTTGTGCACCCATATTTACGACCAGGGGAGGAGTTCTCGCACCGAGTTGAACACAACTTCTGATCGTCATGATAGGCCGACTCCATGTTGTGGCCCCACCAATGATTCACGTCATCGAGGGTGACGTTACCGAAAGAAAGCCTTGTATACGTGGAGATCGTCGACTGAAATCGCAATTCTGGAGCCCGAAACAGAGTTTTTACGAGTTAGAAATGACATCTTATCGTCGAAAGGCAATAACGGGTGACGAGCGCCTCTGTGTAACGATTCCGAATTAGGGTCTTATAAACAATTCTGATAACCGAGCGGAAAGTTATGCCTGTTTGAGCGAAGGGGTGTCCGTATGCGATCGCATCGGAAGCCTGTGGCCATGCTCCTGGAGGCAAATTTGGACGCTGGACCGGAAATCTACGAATCCGACCTTCTGTCGACCGGGTCGGAGTGCCGATTCCGAATTGGGGCCTCGCAGGCGGTTCTGATCGCCAGACCAAGAATTATTTGTGTCTGACCGAAGGGGTGCGCGATCGGTGTACTAGTACACACGCTCCGGGGTGAAATTTCGGCCTCGGAACGGAATTCTGCGATACCAGCATCTTGTCGACCATCTCGAAATGCCGATTTCGAATTGTGGTCACACATGCGATTCCGATACCTGGCTGGAAAGTTATGCCTCGTTCTTTCACTGAATGGGTGAGAATAATACGTAAGGGGTGACTATATCGACGATGCTTGTGCACCCATATTTACGACCAGAGGAGGAGTTCTCGCACCGAGTTGAACACAACTTCTGATCGTCGTGATTGGCCGACTCCGTGTTGTGGCCCCACCAATGATTCACATCATCGAGGGTGACGTTACTGCAAGAAAACCAAGGAAATGGGGAGATCGTCGGCTGAAATCACAATTTTGGAGCCCGAAACGGAGGTTTTTCAAGTTGGAAACGACATCTTTTCGCCAAAAGGCGATAACAAGCGACGAGCGCCTCTGTGTAACGATTCCTAATTGGGGTCTTATAAGCCATTCCGATAACTGAGCGGAAAGTTATGCCCATTTGAGCACAGGGGTGTCCGTATGCGATCGCATCGGGAGCTTGCGGCCACGCTCCCGGAGGAGAATTTGGGCCCCGGACCGGAAATCTCTGAATCCGACCTTGTGCTGACTGGGTCAAAGTGCCGATTCCAAATTGAGGCCTCGCGGGAAATTTTGATCGCCAGACGAAGAAACATCTGCATCTGATCGAAGGGATGCGCGATCAGTGTACTAATACACACGCTCCGGGGTGGAATTTCGGCCTCGGAACGGAATTCCGCGATACCAGCATCTTTTCAACCATCTCGAAATGCCAATTCCAAATTGTGGTCACACATGCGATTCCGATACCTGGGCGAAAAGTTATGCCCCGTTCTTTCAGTGAAGGGGTGAGAATAATACGGAAGGGGTGACTATATCGGCGATATTTGTGCACCCATATTTACGACCGGAAGAGGAGTTCTCGCGCCGAGTTGAACACAACTTCTGATCGTCGTGATAGGCCGACTCCGTGTTGTGGCCCCATCAATGATTCGCGTCTTCGAGGGTGACGTTATTGCAAGAAAACCATGGAAATGGGGAGATCATCGGCTGAAATCACAATTTTGGAGCCCGAAACGTAGGTTTTTCGAGCTGGAAACGACGTCTTATCGCTGAAAGACAATAATAGGCGATGAGCGCCTCTGTGTAACGATTTCGAATTGGGGTCTTATAAGCCATTCCGATAACCGAGCGGAAAGTTATGCCCATTTGAGTACAGGGGTGTCCGTATGCGATCGCATCGGGAGATTGCGGTCACGCTCCCAGAGGAGAATTTGGGTTGTCATGCCTCGCCAATTTAGCAGCGGAATAAATCGGGGAGGCATGAACAACGTGTATGGTAACGTAAATTGCGCATACATTCGCAAACATCAGAGCAACTAATGAATAATAATTACAATAAAACTCATCATTTTATTGATAATTCATATAAACTATTACAACCACTAATTCAGAGTCAAAACATAGGGTTCAATGACATTATTACATTGGAAAAGAAATCTAAAGTAAATATCTAACTAGACTCTAAGGTACTAAGGACATTCCATCGCTATGACTCCAGGACGCTCATCACTCCAGTCCAATCTCATTGTTGTGTGTAAGGTCGTCACTTGACTTACCTAATAGCACAATAACAAATAACGAATGGTGAGCGATAACGCTCAGTAGGACTTAATATCTCGTGTAAACAAGCATGCTTTAAGTGATTAATGTCTTGTAACGCAGGTTAACTAGAGAGAACGATCATGTATAGTCAAGAGAGTAATAGTACAAGATAACAAGTGAACGATAATACATTTCTCAAGAGTATTGCAAAATCAGGATGACAATATAATGAGATAGCGTGTAACAAGATAGTGTATACCAAGATAGCGTGTATCAAAATGACATGTAATGGGATAGCTTGTATCAAGGTGGCGTGTAACGAGATTGCATGTAAAGAGATAGTGTGTAAAGAGATAATGTGTATGGTTGCACCACGGTGCACTAGTCAAGTACGACAATAGTCACTTTGGGACAGTAGCCGTTTCACGATAGTAAAGTACGTCTGAACTCCTCAGACTAATACTATAACAGTCAGTGCTAGCATAGTAATAGCACAGAAATGGTACAGTACGTCTGAACTCCTCAGACTAATAGTAGAACAGTTAGATGTCTAGCCAATGTCGAGATAGTCAGAACCGGTGCAATGCAGAACACCGTCAATAGCCCCTGCAGGTATTTTCAGGTGGCTCTCTGCCCCCAGGACTAGATTGGAGCCCCTCGGACACTCTCCATGCCCTGCACAGTATGCATTCAAGTCAGTAGGGTCACCGGACCCATATTATGGCGCTAGACAGTCATGTATAGTACAAGCAATGAGAGCCGCAACAACTCAAGAGTCTCAAGAGAGTACTAGATGAATAGACAAGATAGTAGAGTGAACGTGACAAGATGAGAGTACAAGGATAGTAGATAAGATAGGGACATTTCCGTAAAATGACGAGAAACACACGATAGTAACGGTTGCACAGTACCAGGTCGAGTACCGGCAGTCACGTAGAAGTCACATCCGCCCATTAGCCGTACCGCGTACACGAGCCAGGTGGTCCGGTGTGATCACAAGATAAGAGAGACTCACTAAGGCCGATTGGATCGTACTGATCCCTAAGAGTGTAACAGGATTTAAAGGTACAACCAGCTCGTCGGCAATGGACGTGCGCCAAAGCCAAAAAGACTTACGGAGGCCTTGACAAGGAGTCCCTGGCCCAGTCGAGAGTATTCCCGATGGAGAGGTGGTCCAAGTCAAGAGAAAGTGTGTAACGAAACGTTGTCTGTCTTGCCTCGAGTGCTCGAAGGCAGAGGGACGCGATAACGGTGTACAAATCACGCGAATAAAACGAAGACATGTGTCATTTAAATAATAGGGAAATTAGGTAATTAATTTCACTAAATTACCAGATACATTATTGAGAAATTTAATAGGGTCAAATGGAAATAAACAATGTTTAGTGTGCAAGTGTAAAGAAATCATGAGAATAGAATAAATTATGCTCACGGCTTTTAAATTAATAAGAATTATTTAAATATTATCAAATAAGAATATTCAGGTCATTTATTAAGCTTAACAGTACATGGTTTAACTTGTACAAGGGTTAGATGACATTTAAAGCAGGGATATAAGTACAATTAAAGGTTCTGGCCGAAATTGTAAAGAGGCGACAAGGGAACTCATCGCGATCCAGTCGCGACGGGGTGCTCAGTCGTGTTCAAGAGAGTATCGCGACGGGGGTTCCCGTCGTGTTCCAGGTCGCGACGGGGCGGCCTGGCGCTACGGACGAACCGGCCGGCCTGTCCCGGTTCGGGGGTTGGGAACGCGACGGCTTAGGCCGCCGCATTCTTAACACGACATGCCGACAGGGCGCGACCCGGCTGATATCGCGGCGGATCGCGCTATCGTGATACCAGAAGGGTCCGGCCCTTTTTCCCTTTTTCCTAGGGCAGCTCCTGTGTGATACAAGATACTTGTAAATTCTATATAAAATCACACGGTCATCCAAAAATCAAGAAACCAGCTTTAAACGAAAGTAGACACATAGATCTATCAACATGCATGATTAATTTGAAAATAGACGAGGTTTAGATATATATGTTGTGATCAAGTTACATTTTGGTGACCTAAACAGGCGCAGTCAGGGTTCAACGAATTAATTAGAGATGAATACATGATGAAAAATTAAACTAGGGGCGTTTGAAAGCTAACAAGATGTAGTATTTATGAGAATTTTCTCATGGTGTGGGATCAAGTCTGCACGGAGTTCACAAGCAAATATGAAGGGTCGGGTTCATGGTTCTGATAGAGATTCAAAGAATTAATTCTCCCTAATGGGAGATCGAAATAGAGCAAGACCAGGGCCGTTTGAAAGATAATAAGATGCAGTATATATGAGAATTTTATCATGGCATGAGAGCAAGTACATGTGGGGAATTAGAGAAAACATGAGATTTCGGTTCATGGTAACAACAGGGATTCACGAATTAAATTCGCTCAAATGAATGAGCGAAATGCAACCAGACTAGAGGGCTTTTGAAGAGGATCATTATAAAGTCTACCTAGGGTAATTGTTTCACGATTTTAGCTTGAGAGATTGCCTATCTTTTTATGCTGTAAAGATCCTAGGGTTTGGGGATGACGAATTTCCAAGTTCTTCTTGCTCCAAACCTCCTTCTTCTCCTTGCTCCTCGTCCAAAAATCACCTCCTCTTCGTCACCCAATGCTCAGCCACGTTCTATGGGTTGCTAGGGTCGAATGGGGGTGTTTTGATGGCTTGTAGAGTTCTAAATCACCTAAAACTCTTTCCTCCTCATTTAATTACGAATTTTCATAATTATCACCTATTTTTCTTGCTATATCTATCTAATTGGGTAAGGGAGAGGCCTAATTTCGTGGCCAATGGGGTTAGGATGGGTTAGGGACTCTTATTTGAGATAAACATGACTTATTTAGTGCTTATTTTAGCCTTTTACTATTTACTAATTAATTAGATACGAATTTCACTTAATTACATCTCCTCCCAAGATGGGCTTCATCCTATTGGGCCCAATTTATTTGGTTTGGACCATTTATTTAACCCACTACTAATTTAGCTTAATGAGTTATTCATTAAATTTCTTTTATTTCATTCAATTTCTATTTATTCTCCATTTATTCTAATTAAATCTATTTATCACACTTATTCAAGTAATTTCAAATTCTTAATTCAATTCAATATTATTTATGCCAAGATTTTTAATCTTCTTCAGTTGGGCTCTTACTCTTGGCCCAATAACTCATGTGAGCTTAATTATACAATCCATGTACTTACTTTACGTAATAGATTTTTAATTATCCTTTTATTAGAGAATTAATTCATGGGCCAAGATTGTATGTATGTTGGTCCATATATCATAATGGGTTATCGACCCATATTATTTAAAGTCTACCCACATGTTTATTTTAATTTATAATCCACTTTTGCTCATAAAATAATGGGTTCTTCGACTTATTCATTAATTATGCTAATAAGTCACATAATTTCTTAAACTTGATCTAAACGATTTTTATGTGCCCAATTTTAATGATGGGTCATTAGAGAATATTATTTATAAGTTTTTACAGAATTTTTATATGGGTTTATACGCATGTGATAATAATGCGTACCTTTTTAACTCGTTGAATTTATTAATTGATAAAATTTCGATTTATCCATAAATTTAAATTAATGGATTTTCTGGGATACTACATGGGCCCCGGACCGGAAATCTCCGAATCCGACCTTGTGCTGACTGGGTCGAAGTGCCGATTCCAAATTGGGGACTCGCGGGCAATTTTGATCGCCGGACGAAGAAACATCTGCGTCTGACCGAAGGGGTGCGCGATCGGTGTACTAGTACACACGCTCCGGGGTGGAATTTCGGCCTCGGAACGGAATTTCGCAATACCAGCATCTTGTCGACCATCTCAAAAAAGCCGATTCCGAATAGTGGTCACATATGCGATTCCGATTCCCGGGCGGAAAGTTATGTCCAGTTCTTTCAGCGAAGGGGTGAGAATAATACGGAAGGGTGACTATATCGGTGATGTTTGTGCACCCATATTTACAACCAGGGGAGGAGTTCTCACACCGAGTTGAACACAACTTCCGTTCGTCGTGATAGGCCGACTCCATGTTGTGGCCCCACCAATGATTCACGTCATCGAGGGTGAGGTTACTGCAATAAAACCTTGGATACGAGGAGATCGTCGGCTGAAATCGCAATTTTGGAGCCCGAAACAGAAATTTTTTGAGTCGGAAATGACATCTTATCGCCGAAAGGCAATAACAGGTGACGAGCGTCTCTGTGTAACGATTCCGAATTGGGGTCTTATAAACGATTCTGATAACCGAGCGGAAAGTTATGCCCATTTGAGCAAAGGGGTGTCCGTATGCGATTGCATCGGGAGCCTACGACCACGCTCCCGGAGGCGAATTTGGGCGCTGGACAGGAAATCTCTGAATTCGACCTTGTGCCAACCGGGTCGAAGTGCCGATTCCGAATTGGGGCCTCGCGGGAGGTTCCGATCACAGGACGAAGAAATATCTGCGTCTGACCGAAGGGGTGCGCGATCGGTGTACAAGTACACACGATCTGGAGTGGAATTTTGGCCTCGAAACGAAATTTCGTGATACTGGTGTCTTATCGACCGTCTCGAAATATCGATTCCGAATTGTGGTCACACATGCGATTCTGATACCTGGGCAGAAAGTTATTCCCCGTTCTTTCACTAAAGGGGTGAGAATAATAATACGGAAGGGGTGACTATATCGGCGATATTTGTGCACCCATATTTACGACCGGATGAGGAGTTCTCGCGCCGAGTTGAACACAACTTCTGATCGTCGTGATAGGCCGACTCCGTATTGTGGCCCCATCAATGATTCGCGTCATCGAGGGTGACGTTACTGCAAGAAAACCATGGAAATGGGGAGATCATCGGCTGAAATCACAATTTTGGAGCCCGAAATGGAGGTTTTTCGAGTTGGAAACGACGTCTTATCGCCAAAAGGCAATAACAGGAGACTAGCGTCTCTGTGTAACGATTCCGAATTGGGGTCTTATAAGCCATTCCGATAACCGAGCGGAAAGTTATGCCTATTTGAGCACAGGGGTGTCCGTATGCGATCGCATCGGGAGAATGCGGACACGCTCTCGGAGGAGAATTTGGGCCCCGGACCGGAAATCTCCGAATCCGACCTTGTGCTGATTGGGTCTAAGTGCCGATTCCAAATTGGGGACTCGTGGGCAGTTTTGATCACCGGACGAAGAAACATCTGCGTCTGATCGAAGGGATGCGCGATCGGTGTACTAATACACACGCTCCGAGGTGGAATTTCGGCCTCGGAATGGAATTCCGCGATACCGACATCTTGTCGACCATCTCGAAATGCCGATTCCAAATTGTGGTCACACATGCGATTCCGATACCTGGGCGGAAAGTTATGCCCCGTTCTTTCAGTGAAGGGGTGAGAATAATACGGAAGGGGTGACTATATCGGCGATGTTTGAGCACCCATATTTACGACCGGAAGAGGAGTTCTCGCGGCGAGTTGAACAAAACTTCTGATCGTCGTGATAGGCCGACTCTGTGTTGTGGCCCCACCAATGATTCGCGTCATCGAGGGTGACGTTACTGCAAGAAAACCATGGAAATTGGGAGATCATTGACTGAAATCACAATTTTGGAGCTCGAAATGGAGGTTTTCCGCCTTGGAAACGACGTCTTATCGCCGAAAGGCAATAACGGGTGACGAGCGCCTCTGTGTAACGATTCCGAATTGGGGTCTTATAAGCCATTCTGATAATCGAGCGGAAAGTTATGCCTGTTTGAGCGTAGGGGTGTCCGTATGCGATCGCATCGGGAGCATGCGGCCATGCTCTCGGAGGAGAATTTGGGCATCGGATCAGAAATCTTCGAATCCAACCTTGTGCTGACCGGGTCGAAGTGCCGATTCCGAATCGGGGCCACACAGACGGTTCTGATCGTCGGACGAAGAAACATTCGCGTCTGACCGAAGGGGTGCGCGATCGGTGTACTAGTACACACGCTCCGGGGTGGAATTTCGGCCTCGAAATGGAATTCCGTGATACAGGCATCTTGTCAACTATCTCGAAAATGTCGATTCTGAATTGTGGTCACACATGCGATTACGATTCCCGGGTGGAAAGTTATGCCCGGTTCTTTCAGCGAAGGGGTGAGAATAATACGGAAAGGGTGACTATATCGGTGATGTTTGTGCACCCATATTTATGACCAGGGGAGGAGCTCTCGCACCGAGTTGAACACAACCTCCGATCGTCGTGATAGGCCGACTCCATGTTGTGGCCCCACCAATGATTCACGTCATCGAGGGTGACGTTACTGCAAGAAAACCTTGGATACGGGGAGATCGTCGGCTGAAATCGCAATTCTGGAGCCTGAAACGGAAATTTTTTGAGTCGGAAATGACATCTTATCACCGAAAGGAAATAACGGGTGACGAGCGCATCTGTGTAACGATTCCGAATTGGGGGTCTTATAAACGATTCTGATAACTGAGCAGAAAGTTATGCCCGTTTGAGCGAAGGGGTGTCCGTATGCGATCACATCGGGAGACTGCCGCCACACTCTCGGAGGCGAATTTGGGCGCTGGACCGGAAATCTCTGAATCCGACCTTGTCCTGACCGGGTCAAAGTGCTGATTCCGACTTGGGGCCTCGCGGGAGGTTTCGATCACCGGACGAAGAAATATCCGCGTCTGACCGAAGGGGTGCGCGATCGGTGTACAAGTACACACGATCTGGAGTGGAATTTTTGCCTCGGAACGAAATTCTGTGATACTGGTGTCTTATCGACCGTCTCGAAATGCCGATTCCGAATTGTGGTCACACATGCGATTCCGATACCTAGGTGGAAAGTTATGCCCCGTTCTTTCACTGAAGTGGTGAGAATAATACGGAAGGGGTGACTATATCGGCGATGTTTGTGCACCCATATTTACGACCGGAGGAGGAGTTCTCGCACCAAATTGAACACAACTTCTGATCGTCGTGATAGGCCGACTCCATGTTGTGGACCCACCAATGATTCGTGTCATCGAGGGTGACGTTACTGCAACAAAACCTTGGAAATGGGGAGATCATCGGCTGAAATCGCAATTTTAGAGCCCGAAACGGAGGTTTTTCGTGTTGGAAACGACGTCTTATCGCTGAAAGGTAATAATGGGCGACGAGCACCTCTGTGTAACGATTTCGAATTGGGGTCTTATAAGCGGTTCTGATAACCTAACGAAAATTTATGTCGTTTGAGCGAAGAGGTGTCCGTATACGATCGCATCGCGAGCTTGCGGCCACACTCCCGGAGGCAAATTTGGGCGCCAGACCGGAAATCGCGGAATCCGACCTTGTGCCGACCGGGTCGAAGTGCCGATTCCGAATTGGGTCCTCGCGGGCGGTTTCGATCGCGGGAGAAAGAAACATCCACGTATGACCGAAGGGATGCACGATCAGTGTACTAGTACACACGCTCCGGGGTGAAATTTCAGACTAGGAACGGAATTCCGCGATACCGACATCTTGTCGACCGTCTCGAAATGCCGATTCCGAATTGTGGTCACACATGCGATTCCGATACCCGGGTGGAAAGTTATGCCCGATTCTTTCACTGAAGGGGTGAGAATAATACGGAAGGGGTGACTATATCGGCGATGTTTGTGCACCCATATTTACGACTAAGGGAGGAGTTCTTGCTCCGAGTTGAACATAACTTTCGATCGTCGTGATAGGCCGACTCCATGTTATGGCCCCACCAATGATTCGCGTCATCGAGGGTGACGTTACTGCAAGAAAACCTTGGAAACGGGGAGATCGTCGGCTGAAATCGCAATTTTGGAGCCTGAAACGGAGGTTTTTCGAGTCGAAAACGACGTCTTATCGCCAAAAGGCAATAATATGCAACTAGTGCCTCTGTGTAACGATTCCAAATTGGGGTCTTATCAGTCATTTCGATAACCGAGCGGAAATTTATACCCATTTGAGCGAAGGGGTGTCCGTATGCCATCGCATCGGAAGCCTGCGGACACGCTCCCAGAGGCGAATTTGGGCGCCGCACCGGAATTCTCGTAATCTGACCTTGTGTCGACCGGGTCGAAGTGCCGATTCCGAATTTGGGCCTCGCGGGCAGTTCCGATCGCTGGACGAAGAAATATCAGCATCTGACCGAAGGGGCGCGCGATCGTTGTACTAGTACACAAGCTCCGGGGGTGGAATTTTGGCTTCAAAACATAATTCCGCGAAACTGGTATCTTGTCGACCGTCTCGAAATTTCAATTCCGAATTGTGGTCACACATGCAATTCCGATACTCGGGTGGAAAGTTATGCCCGGTTCTTTCAGCGAAGGGGTGACAATATCGGCGATGTTTGTGCACCCATATTTACGACAAGAGGAGGAGTTCTCACGCCGAGTTGAACACAACTTCTGATCATCGTGATAGGCCGACTCCGTGTTGTGGCCCCACTAATCATTCGCATCATCGAGGGTGACGTTACTGCAAGAAAACCTTGTAAACGGGGAGATCGTCGGCTGAAATTGCAATTTTGGAGCCCGAAACGGAGTTTTTTCGAGTCGGAAATGACGTCTTATCGCCAAAAGGCAATAATGGGTGACAAGCGCCTCTGTGTAATGATTCCGAATTGTGGTCTTATAAACGATTCTAATAACCGAGCGGAAAGTTAAGCCCGATTAAGCGAAGGGGTGTCCGTATGCGATAGCATCGGAGGCCTGCGGCCACGCTCCCGGAGGGGAATTTGGGCGCCGGACTGGAAATCTCCGAATCCGACCTTGTGCCGACCGGGTCGAAGTGCCGATTCCAAATTGGGGCCTCGCTGGCGGTTCCGATAGTCGGACGAAGAAATATCTGCGTCTGACCGAAGGGGTGCGCGTTCGGTGTACAAGTACACACGCTCTGGAGAGGAATTTCGGCCTCGGAATGGAATTCCGAGATACTGGAGTCTTATCAACTGTCTCGCAATGCCGATTCTGAATTGTGGTCACACATGCGATTCTGATACCTTGGCGGAAAGTTATGCCCCGTTCTTTCACTGAAGGGGTGAGAATAATACGGAAGGGGTGACTATATCGGCGATGTTTGTGCACCCATATTTACAACCGGAAATGGAGTTCTTGGGCCGAGTTGAACACAACTTCTGATCGTCGTGATAGGCCGACTCCGTGTTGTGGCCCCACCAATGATTCTCGTCATCGAGGGTGACGTTACTGCAAGAAAACCTTGTAAACGGGGAGATCGTCGGCTGAAATTGCAATTTTGGAGCCCGAAACGGAGTTTTTTCGAGTCGGAAATGACGTCTTATCGCCGTAAGGCAATAACGGGTGACAAGCGCCTTTGTGTAATGATTCTGAATTGGGGTCTTATAAACGATTCTAATAACCGAGCGGAAAGTTATGCCCGTTTGAGCGAAGGGGTGTCCGTATGCGATAGCATCGGGAGCCTGCGGCCACGCTCCCGGAGGCGAATTTGGGCGCCGGACCGGAAATCTCCGAATCCGACCTTGTGCCGACCAAGTCGAACTGCCGATTCCAAATTGGGGTCTCGCGGGCGGTTCCGATCATCGGACGAAGAAATATATGCGTCTGACCGAAGGGGTGCGCGTTCGGTGTACAAGTACACATGCTCCAGAGTGGAATTTCGGCCTCAGAATGGAATTCCGAGATACTGAAGTCTTATCAACCGTCTCGAAATGCTGATTCCGAATTGTGGTCACACATGCGATTCTGATACCTGGGCAGAAAGTTATGCCCCGTTTTTCACTGAAGGGGTGAGAATAATACGAAAGGGGTGACTATATCGGCGATGTTTGTGCACCCATATTTACAACCGGAGATGGAGTTCTTGCGCTGAGTTGAACACAACTTCTGATCGTCGTGATTGGCCGACTCCGTGTTGTGGCCCCACCAATGATTCGCGTCATTGAGAGTGACATTACTGCAAGAAAACCTTGGAAATGGGGAGATCGTCGGCTGAAATCGTAATTTTGGAGCCCGAAACGAAGGTTTTTCGAGTTGGACACAACATCTTATTGCCGAAAGGCAATAACGGGCGACGAGCGCCTCTGTGTAATGATTACGAATATGGGTCTTATAAGCCATTCCGATAACCGAGCGGAAAGTTATGCCCGTTTGAGCGCAGGGGTGCTCGTATGCCATCGCATCAGAAGCTTACGGCCACGCTCCCAGAGGAGAATTTGGGCGCTAGACCGGAAAACTCCGAATCCGACCTTGTGCCGACCGGGTCGAAGTGCCGATTCCGAATTGGGGCCTCGCAGGTGTTTCCGATCGCTGGACGAAGAAACATCCGCGTCTGACCGAAGGGTCGCGCGATCAGTCTACTAGTACACACGCTCTGGGGTGGAATTTCGGCATCGGAACGAAATTCCGCGATACCGGCATCTTGTTGACCATCTCGAAATGTCGATTCCGAATTGTGGTCACACATGCAATTTCGATACCCGGACAGAAAGTTATGCCCAGTTCTTTCAGCGAAGAGGTGAGATTAATACGGAAGGGGTGACTATATCGGCGATGTTTGTGCACCCATATTTACGATAAGGGGAGGAGTTCTCGCACCAAGTTGAACACAACTTCTGATCATCGTGATAGGCTGACTCCATGTTTTGGCCCCACCAATGATTCGCGTCATCTAGGGTGACGTTACTGTAAGAAAACCTTGGAAACAGGGAGATCGTCGGCTGAAATCGCAATTTTGGAGCCCGAAACGGAGGTTTTTCGAGTCAGAAACGACGTCTTATCTCTGAAAAGCAATAACGTGCGACGCGTGCCTCTGTGTAACGATTCCGAATTGGGGTCTTATAAGTCATTCCGATAACCGAGTGGAAAGTTATACCCGTTTGAGCGCAGGGATGTCTGTATGCCATCGTATCGGGAGCCTGCGGCGACTCTCCCGGAGACGAATTTGGGCACCAGACGAAAAATCATCGAATCCGACCTTGTGCCGACCGGGTCGAAGTGCCGATTCCAAATTGGCGCCTCACGGGAGGTTCCGATCGCCGGACGAAGAAATATCTGCATCTGACCGAAGGGGTGCGCGATCGGTGTACTAGTACACACACTCCAAGGTGGAATTTCGTCCTCGAAACGGAATTCCGCGAAACCGATATCTTGTCGACCGTCTCAAAATGCCGTTTCCGAATTGTGGTCACACATGCGATTCCGATACTCAGGCGGAAAGTTATGCCCGGTTCTTTCAGCGAAGGGGTGAGAATAATACGTAAGGGATGACAATATTGGCGATGTTTGTGCACCCATATTTATGACCAGAGGAGGAGTTCTCACGCCAAGTTGAACACAACTTCCTATCGTCGTGATAGGCCGACTCCGTGTTGTGGCCCCACCAATGATTCGCATCATCGAGGGTGACGTTACTGCAAGAAAACCTTGGAAACGGAGAGATCGTCGGCTGAAATCGCAATTTTAGAGTCCGAAACGGAGTTTTTTCTAGTCGAAAATGACGTCTTATTTCCAAATGGCAATGACGGATGATGAGCGTCTCTGTGTAACGATTCCGAATTGTGGTCTTATAAACGATTCTAATAACCGAGCTAAAAGTTATGCCCGTTTGAGCGAAGGGGTGTCCATATGCGATCGCATCGGGAGCCTGCGGCCACGCTCCTGGAGGCGAATTTGGGTGCCGGGCCGAAAATCTCTGAATCCGACCTTGTGCCGACCGGGTCGAAGTGCCGATTCCGAATTGGGGCCTCGCGGGTGGTTCCGATCGCCGGACTAAGAAATATTCGCGTCTGACCGAAGGGGTGCGCGATCGATGTACAAGTACACATGCTCCAGAGTGGAATTTCGGCCTCGGAATGGAATTTCGCGATACTGGCGTCTTATCGACCGTCTTGAAATTCCGATTCCGAATTGTGGTCACACATGCGATACCGATGCCTGGGCGGAAATTTATGCCCCGTTCTTTCACTGAAGGGGTGAGAATAATACGGAAGGGGTGACTATATCGGCGATGTTTGTGCACCCATATTCACAACCAGAGGAGGAGTTTTCGCGTCGAGTTGAACACAACTTCTGATCGTCGTGATAGGCCGACTCCGTGTTGTGGTCCCACCAATGATTCGTGTGATCGAGCGTGACGTTACTGCAAGAAAATCTTAGAAATGGGGAGATCGTCGGATGAAATCGCAATTTTGGAGCTCGAAACAGAGGCTTTTCGAGTTGGAAACGACGTCTTATCGACGAAAGGCAATAACGGGCGACGAGCGCCTCTGTGTAACGATTCCGAATTGGGGCCTTATAAGCCATTCCGATAACCGAGCGGAAAGTTATGCTTGTTTGAGCTCAGGGGTGTCCGTATGCGATCTCATGGGGAGCTTGCGGCCACACTCTCGGAGGAGAATTTTGGCGCCGGATCGGAAATCTCCGAATCTGACCTTGTGCTGACCTGGTCGAAGTGTCGATTCCGAATTGGGGCATCACGGGCGGTTCCCATCGCCAGACGAAGAAACATCTGCGTCTGACCGAAGGGGTGCGCGATCGGTGTACTAGAACACACAGTCCCGGATTGAATTTCGGCCTCAGAATGGAATTCTGAGATACTAGCATCTTGTCGACCGTCTCGAAATGCCGATTCCGAATTGTGGTCACACATGCGATTCCGATACCCGGGTGGAAAGTTACGCCTGGTTCTTTCAGCGAAGGGGTGAGAATAATACGGAAGGGGTGACTATTTCGGTGATGTTTGTGCACCCATATTTACGACCAGGGGAGGAGTTCTCGTACCGAGTTGAACACAACGTCCGATCGTCGTGATAGGCCGACTCTATGTTGTGGCCCCACCAATGATTCGTGTCATCGAGCGTGACGTTACTGCAAGAAAACCTTAGAAACGGAGAGATCGTCTGCTGAAATCATAATTTTGGAGCCCGAAACAGAGGTTTTTCGAGTCGGAAACGACGTCTTATCGCCAAAAGAAATAATGAGTGACGAGCGCCTCTGTGTAACGATTCCGAATTGGGGTCTTATAAGCCATTCCGATAACCGAGCGGAAAGTTATACCCGTTTGAGCGAAGGGGTGTCCGTATGCCATCGCATCGGGAGCCTGTGGCCACGCTCCCGGAGGAGAATTTGGGCACCAGACCGGAAATCTCTGAATCCGACCTTGTGCTGACGGGGTCGAAGTGTCGATTCCGAATTGGGGCCTCGCTTGGGGTTCCGATAGCCGGACGAAGAAACATCCGCGTCTGACCGAAGGGGTGCGTGATCGGTATACTAGTACACACGCTCCGGAGTGGAATTTCCGCCTCAGAACGAAATTCCGCGATACTGGCGTCTTATCGACCATCTCGAAATGCCGATTCCGAATTGTGGTCACACATGCGATTCCGATACCTGCGCGGAATGTTATGCCCAGTTCTTTCACTAAAGGGGTGAGAATAATACGAAAGGTGTGACTATATCGGCGATATTTGTGCACCCATATTTACGACCAGGGGAGGAGTTCTCGCACCGAGTTGAACACAACTTCCGATCGTCGTAATTGGCCGAATCAATGTTGTGGCCCCGCCAATGATTCACGTCATCGAGGGTGAGGTTACTGCAAGAAAACCTTGGAAACGGGGAGATTGTCGGCTGAAATCACAATTTTGGAGCCTAAAATGGAGGTTTTTCGAGTCGGAAACGACGTCTTATCGCCGAAAGGCAATCACGGGCAACGAGCGCCTCTGTGTAACGATTCCGAATTGGGGTCTTATAAGCCATTCCGATAACCGAGCGGAAAGTTATACCCATTTGAGCGAAGGGGTGTCCGTATGCCATCGCATCGGGAGCCTGCGGCCACGCTCCCGGAGGTGAATTTGGGCGCCGGATCGAAAATCTTCGAATCCGACCATCGGCCGACCGGGTCGAAGTGCCGATTCCGAATTGGAGCCTCACGGGAGGTTCAGATTGCCGGACGAAGAAATATCTGCATCTGACTGAAGTGGTGCATGATCGTTGTACTAGTACACATGCTCCGGGGTGGAAGTTCGGCCTTGGAAAAGAATTCCACGAAACCGATATCTTATCGACCGTCTCGAAATGCTGATTCCGAATTGTGGTCACACATGCGATTCCGATACTCGGGCGGAAAGTTATGCTCGGTTCTTTCAGCGAAGGGGTGAGAATAATACGGAAGGGGTGACAATATCGGCGATGTTTGTGCACCCATATTTATGACCAGAGGAGGAGTTCTCATGCCGAGTTGAACACAACTTTCGATCGTCGTGATACGCCGACTCCGTGTAGTGGCCCCACCAATGATTCACGTCATCGAGGGTGACGTTACTGCAAGAAAACCTTGGAAACGGAGAGATCGTCGGTTGAAATAGCAATTATGGGGCCCGAAACGCATATTTTTTGAGTCGGAAACGACGTCTTATCGCCGAAAGGTAATAACGGGCGATGAGCGCCTCTGTGTAACGATTCCGAATTGGGTCCTATAAACGATTCTGATAACCGAGCGGAAAGTTATGCCCATTTGAGCGAAGGCGTGTCCGTATGCGATCGCATCGGGAGCCTACAGCGACGCTTCCGGAAACGAATTTGGGCGCCAGATCGGAAATCTCCGAATTCGACCTTGTGCCGACCGGGTCGAAGTGCCTATTCCGAATTTAGGCCTCGCGAGCGGTTGCGAACGCCAGACGAAGAATATCCGCGTCTGACTAAAGGGGTGCGCCATTGGTGTACTAGTACACACACTCCGGGGTGGAATTTCGGCCTCGGAACGGATTTCCACGAAACTGGCGTCTTGTCGACCGTCTCGAAATGCCGATTCCGAATTGTGGTCACACATGCGATTCCGATACCTGGGCGGAAAGTTATGCCCGATTCTATCACTGAAGGGGTGAGAATAATACGGACGGGGTGACTATATCGGCGATGTTTGTGCACCCATATTTACGACCAGGGGAGGAGTTCTCACACCGAGTTGAACACAACTTCTGATCGTCGTGATAGGCCGACTCCATGTTATGGCCTTACCAATGATTCGCGTCATCGAGGGTGACGTTACTGCAAGAAAACCTTGGAAACGGGGAGATCGTCGGCTGAAATCATAATTTTGGAGCCCGAAACGTAGGTTTTTTGATTCGGAAATGACGTCTTATCGCCAAAAGGCAATAACGGGCGATGAGCGCCTCTGTGTAATGATTCCGAATTGGGGTCTTATAAGCGATTCCGATAACTGAGCGGAAAGTTATACCCGTTTGAGCGAAGGGGTGTCCGTATGCCATCGCATCGGGAGCCTGCGGCCACACTCCCCAAGGTGACTTTGGGCTCCGGAGCAGAAATCTCTGAATCTGACCTTGTGCCGACAGGGTCGAAGTGTCGATTCCGAATTGGGGGCTCGCGGGCAGTTCTGATCGCCGGACGAAGAAATATCCGCTTCTGACCGAAGGGGTGCGCGATCGGTGTACTGGTACACACGCTCCGGGGTGGAATTTCAGCCTCGGAACAGAATTCCGTGAAACCGACTTCTTGTCGACCGTCTCGAAATGTCGATTCCGAATTGTGGTCACACATGCGATTCTGATACTCGGGCGGAAAGTTATGCCCGGTTCTTTCACTGAAGGGGTGAGAATAATACGGAAGGGGTGACTATATCGGCGATGTTTGTGCACCCATATTTACGACCACGGGAGGAGTTCTCACACCGAGTTGAACACAACTTCCGATCATAGTGATAGGCCGACTCCATGTTGTGGCCCCACCAATGATTCGTGTCATCGAGGGTGACGTTAGTGCAAGAAAACCTTGGAAACAGGGAGATCGTTGGCTGAAATCGCAATTTTAGAGCCCGAAACGCAGATTTTTTGAGTGAGAAACGATGTCTTATCCCCGAAAGGCAATAACGGGCGATGAGCGCCTCGGTTTAACGATTCCGAATTGGGGGTCTTATAAGCGATTTCAATAACCGAGCGGAAAGTTATACCCGTTTGAGCGAAGGGGTGTCTATATGCCATCGCATCGAGAGCCTGCGGCCACGCTCCCGGAGGCGAATTTGGGCGTCGAACCGGAAATCTCCGAATCTGACCTTGTGCCGACCGGGTCGAAGTGCCGATTCCGAATTGGGGCTTCGCGAGTGGTTCCGATCGCCAGACGAAGGAATATCCGCGTCTGACTGAAGGGGTTAGCGATCGGTGTACTAGTACACACACTCCGGGGTGGAATTTCGGCCTCGAAACGGAATTCCACGAAACCGGTATCTTGTCGACCGTCTCGAAATGTCAATTCCGAATTGTGGTCACACATGCGATTCTGATACCCGGGCGGAAAGTTATGCCTGGCTCTTTCAGCGAAGGGGTGAGAATAATACGGAAGGGGTGACTATATCGGCGATGTTTGTGCACCCATATTTACGACCAGAGAGGAGTTCTCAAGCCGAGTGGAACACAACTTCCGATCGTCGTGATAGGCCAACTTCGTGTTGTGGCCCACCAATGATTCGCGTCATCGAGGGTGATATTACTGCAAGAAAACCTTGGAAACGGGGAGATCGTAGGCTGAAATCGTAATTTTGGAGCCCGAAACGGAGTTTTTTCTAGTCGGAAACGACGTCTTATCGCCAAAGAGCAATAACGGGCGATGAGCGACTCTGTGTAACGATTCCGAATTGGGTCTTATAAGCGGTTCTGACAACCGAGCGGAAAGTTATACCCGTTTGAGCGAATGGGTGTCTGTATGCGATCGCATCGGGAGCCTGTGGCCACGCTCCCGGAGACGAATTTGGGCGCCGGACTAGAAATCTCCGAATCCGACCTTTTACCGATAGGGTCAAAGTGCCGATTCCGAATTGGGGCGTCGCGGGCAATTTCGATCGCCGGACGAAGAAATATATGCGTCTCACCGAAGGGGTGCTCGATCGATGTAATAGTACACACGCTCCGGGATGGAATTTCAGCCTTTGAACGGAATTCTGCGAAAGCAGTATCTTGTCGACCGTCTCGAAATGTCGATTCCGAATTGTGGTCACACATGCGATTCCGATACCCGGGCGGAAAGTTATGCCCCGTTCTATCAGTGAAGGGGTGAGAATAATTCAGAAGGGTGACTATATCGGCGTAATTTGTGCACCCATATTTACGACCGAAGGAGGAGTTCTCGTGCCGAGTTGAACACAACTTTCGATCGTCGTGATAGGCCGACTCCGTGTTGTGGCCCCACCAATGATTCGCGTCATCGAGGGTGACGTTACTGAAAGAAAACCTTGGAAACGGGGAGATCGTCGGCTGAAATAGCAATTTTGGAGCCCAAAACGCATATTTTTTTAGTCGAAAACGACGTCTTATCGCCGAAAGGCAATAACGGGCGACGAGCGCCTCTGTGTAACGATTCCGAATTGGGTCTTATAAATGATTCTGATAACCGAGCGAAAAGTTATGCCCATTTTAGTGAAGGTGTGTCCATATGCGATCGCATCGGGAGGCTGCAGTGACGCTCCCGGAGACGAATTTGGGCGCCAGATCGGAAATCTCCGAATTCGACCTTGTGCCGACCGGGTCGAAGTGCCGATTCTGAATTGAGGCCTCGCAAGCGGTTCCGAATTCCAGACGAAGAAATATCTGCGACTGACTGAAGGGGTGCGCGATCGGTGTACTAGTACATACACTCCGAGGTGGAATTTCGGCCTCGGAACGGAATTCCGCGAAACTAGCATCTTGTCGACTGTCTCGAAATGTCGATTCCGAATTGTGGTCACACATGCAATTCCGATACTCGGGCGGAAAGTTATACCCGATTCTATCACTGAAGGGGTGAGAATAATACGGACGGGGTGACTATATCGGCGATGTTTGTGCACCCATATTTACGACCAGGGGAGGAGTTCTCGTACCGAGTTGAACACAACTTCTGATCGTCTTGATAGGCCTGTAGACACGCGAATTTTCCCATCGCGGGCATATTTTCGAGTTGCGCTATAACGCCCAAAATGACCCACTTTTTGTTTTGAAAGAGCAATTTTCCTAATATTCCTGAATTTTACCCATTTTTATTGGTGCTTCTCCTAGGGGGGGTCTAGTTGCAAATACTCACTCAGCGACAGAACAGGGACTGATAAATTTCCGTCGCTAATCTGTCGCCAATCAGCGACAGATTAGCGATACAAAATATCTGGCCGTGGACAGGCGCTCAAGGACGGAATGGCGACGGTTAAATTTCCGTCGCTAATCTGTCGCCAATCAACGACAGATTAGCGATGACAAAATTTTCTGTCGCTGAACCGCCTCTTAATTCGCATTTCTTGATGAACAATAAAAGGCGTCGGGTTCGATGGACGCGATTCATGAGATTTCTGTCGCTATTCTGTCGCTATTCCGTCGCTAAACCAGTCGCCGACCTATCTCTTCATTCGCGCCCGTTCTGGTCGACGCGTTTCTTGGAAGAACATTAAAATGCGTCCACTTCAGTGGACGCGATTCAGAAAAGTCACATCAACGTCCCGTCGGCTGACAACACGCAGGGGAGTCGGTTGCCTCGAAACCATGCGAATCTAAAACGCGTCAAGTGTACTAGACGCGATTTTAAGGCGGTTCAGCAATTCGCACTTATCAACCCGACCTTCTTTAAATGCGGCGACTGTCCTGGACGCGATTTTGACCCAGAACTTTAAATCTCAACCAGCAGTCTTCTTTCCAGAGAGGGGGCTTTTCATTTGATTTGGTCGGGGGTTTTAGAGAGAGAGAGAGTGAGGTTTTAGAGAGAGAGAGGGTTTTTAGAGAGAGATTCTAGAGAGAGAGAGAGAGGGGGGAACTCCACACGGCGGAGCCCTGCTCGACGCCGTCTGCTTCCTCGCCATCCCTGTCCTCGTCTCCGGCCTCGTCTCCGTCTCTCGTGAGCTCTCCATCTCCGCCATCGTCGCCTTCCTCCTCTCGTTTGCCGTCCACAGCGCCGTCACGCCGTCCAGCAACCTCGGGGAAGCACCCCCGCATTTTCCTTCCTCCGGACCCCACGTGGTCCTTTAAGCTTCTTTTCATTTGGCCCCTACGTGACCCTTTTTGCTTTACACATCACATGCATGCACACACATCATACCTTTTTTTAGGGGTTTAAAAGCCACCACAATAGGTGTGTTCCTCCCCCTTTCATTTATGTCATTTTATTCATTTTTAGGATTTGTATACTGCTCATCCGTCTAATCCGCCTTTTCCTTTTACTGTCCTTTTGCAAGGTACCCGAGCTGAATCTCCTTTGCCGGCCGGCTGGTGGAAGGAGGAAGAAAGAGCCCACGCACATCTTCCCGCTACGCGATCACTCTACGGGTGAAAGGTACACGTCACCTCCTTTCCTACTCGTCCCTACATTTGGTGCTTTTTAGGAAAAGTACCTGGCGATCACGATCCTTGTCTTTCATTCTTCGTCATTTTTCTCCGCTTTTTCTTTGTGAACCGTGTTCTTCGTCCCCCCCTAAGAAGGCGGAGGAAAACGTAGTCTACAAATTGGCGATCACGGTGGGACGCTCTTTATTTTAGCTCGGGTACCTCTTTTGGCACCCACGTGTGCCACTTTTTACGCCCCACGTGGCGTTACCTCTTTTGGGCACCCATGAGTGCCACTTTATTTTTTGCCCCCACGTGGCATTTTTCTTTTATTGTTTTTACCATGTTTTTACTTATTTAAATCCATGTTTAGTTAAGTTGATTAGAAGAGTAGATTAGTGTTTAAAGTTTTCATGCATGCATGCTATACATTTCATTTTGTGAAAATTTTTCGTGTTCTGGGTTACTGGCGTGAATCGCGGTGGGGACAGCTGCCGCCATTTGCGCGGTTTTGTTTTTTTCCTGGGGCGGGCTGCTGGATTGAATTGCGTCGAGGACAGTCGACGCGTTCTTGTCCAGTCTTTTTATATTTCTGAAATTTTTCGGGGAAGGGTTTTCTGAGTTGATACACGTCCAACCCCGGTGAGGGCAAACTCTCCATTGGGCATTCCGTCCCTTTGGACTAGTGAACCTTCTCTCGGAACCCCGTAAGACTTCGTACCCCGTGGATTCCCTCACGGCAGACCGAGCAGGCGGTACCCTTTCGTTGACCCGGGTTAGATATCCATTTGTTGCGTGGTGAGACTGTGATTCTAGCTATACGCCGAAGTACTCATCATTTACCCAACTAGAATCTCACCTGGAGTGACACAATATTCTTCAATCTGTTTAATTAATTGTGAAACTCCTAAAAACAAGCGTTAAGCATTACAACTTGTTTGAACCACATATTGATTGATTAATCTTTGTTCAACTTGTTTGCTTATTGCTTTGTTAAAATGGACCCATATTATCATGCTAATCTTAACATGGACTATGAGGATAATTCAAGTGTCCGATCTTTCCAATCTCATGTCCGTCCATCTCACCACCGTGAGGGACAAACGTCCACTTCCTATGGTCATGTGCGCACACCGTGTACTAACCAATCTGATGTCCCTCCACATTTACCATCGATCAGAACCCGGCAAGAGCCTGTCCCCCACCATGATTCCACAGTGCAAAATGTCTTGAATGCACTGGATCAGCTCACTCCTCAACAATTAAATATGATCCAATCTTTAGTTGAGGGTGTGACTCCTTCCGCGACTCCTTCTTCTTCTCCGTCCCCCAGGCAGCCGCCTATGTATATTCCGGCGACTTCGCCACGTACCCCTGTACATTCTTCGTCACCCCGGCCACCTGGCCATTTGCACTCCCGTGCTCCGGTCCGTACAGACCGTCCTTTGGGAAGGGCCACTCATTCAAGGCCACCCCCACATATTTCCTCACAGGCCCAGCAGCCTCCCACTCCACTCCAAAATGCTCTTCTCCACAAATTGAATAATCTGGAGAATCAAATAAATGAATTTTCAAATTCCAAGGGTAACCTCGTTGCCGCCATGCCGGCTCTCCCGAAAATTCACATCCCTCCTTCGGAGATGCCGTCGTACCGACTGTACAATGGCATGGGTAATCCCTACATTCATATCAAAGAATTCCTTTATGAGTCTTCACATTGGCAACGTGATCCCATCACGTTGGCATATTTGTTTAGGAAATCTCTTGACGGCCCTGCGCTCGAATGGTTCTACTCCCTAGAACCAAGTGAGGCAGGAGACTTCCGCTCCTCCCTACACAAGAAATTCCTTCAGAAATACAAAGATCGCGTCAGCCCTTATCTCTCTATCACGGATCTAACATCCGAGAAGATGGAGGTTGACGAGGTCTTTGTACAGTTTGCTGACCGTTGGAGGTCAATGGCCGCTCAATTGCAGCGTGAGCTCTCGGAGTCTGAGCAAGTTAAAATAATCATTTCAAACTCTACTCCGAGGTTCAGGCACATCCTGGCCATGAATTACATCACTACAATGGAAGAGCTCTACGAGCGGGGACGTTACATTCAAGCCCATTTAATGGACTCCCCGATCGCGAAACTTTTTGATCAAATTCATCCGAGTCAGAACGAATCAGTGGACGCCATCCACTTCCCCCCTCACCGCTATACACCATCCACATCATATGCGCCTCCGCATACCCCCATTTATCACGATATGCCGCCACCCAGGCGTCCACTGATTCGTCCTCCTCGGACAACTTATCAACATCTAACCGGGCCCTACGGTACCCCTATCTTTTATGAAGAAGCTCCTACACCCTATGTTGCACCTGCTCCGGCTCCCATACCAACACCACCACCTACTCCGCCACCCCCACAGCCTGTTGCTCGGGCCGAAGGTACTAATGCCGAACCCATCCAGAAAACCACTTGGTATTACGACATTGAACCTTCCGAGGTCATCTCCGTACGCCATTTACCTACACCACCCACCATCATCAAACCTACACCCATCAAACCCACTCCCATTACACCCACCATCACACCGATCACTACACCTCCCACCCCGCCAACACCCTTGGCACCGACACCCGAGCAACCCCTTGCTGTGACACCCGTCACCCCTCCACCGATAATACCACTATCCACCGAGCCACCACTGGCTCTACAGCCTCCCATCACGCCACCACTGGCATTACCACCTACCCCTACACCCACTCCCCTTCGCCGGAGCAGACGCAAGTTTTCAAGGAGCAAGAAATCAGGTCAGCAAAAGAAGAAGGAAGTACCGGAACCAGGCATGCATTCTGAATTTTCTGGATACATTCCTCGCATGCCGGTCATCTTTCAGATATCGGGCACAATTTTCGAGAGGCAGTCCTCTTTGTCAATCAAGGCCGTCTCCAGGCCTTCCATTGAACTGCCAATCATTCGAGTCCCGCAACCGGGCATGCTTTTTCCAATTCACGATCATATTCACCGCGTGCCGGTTATTCTTCAGTCACCAGGTATCTGTACTGAGCGGAAGTCTTCTCTTCCTCCAATTTCGGCCGTCAAGAGGCCTACTTTTCAAGATATGCCAGTCATTCTCGTTGCCAGCCGGCGCAGATTTTCCCAATTCAAGATACTCATAGGGAATTTCTCCCTTTCGGCTCTCGTGACCCCTCGTACAGTTATTGTCAATCTTCCTACTCCAATCGAGGGGTCATCAACCCCGATTGTGCTCACGCACTCCAAGGCCAAATCATTGGCACAATCAATTACTCAAGGGGTCGTGCCCCCTTCTACATCAAGCATTTTACAATCTTTGGGCACAGTCCCCTCGTTGTTGCTTCCAACTCAACCGGTGGAACTCCCCACCTTTTCATTAAGATATATTCCAAGAGAGTTACCACTGCCGTTTGAAACTCCGACGGAGGTCAACGATCCAATCATTGAGAGCTGCTCGATCCCTCGGAGAAGAGCAAGATCACCGGCCCGCTGGGCACATTTTATGAGGAAGTTCTTGAGGGTCAAAATGTCGATTCCCAAGCGGAAGCCCAAACGCCGGGAGAGGCAAGAGACCAGGGGATCTCCTCTAATCATGGCCGTCAAGAGGCCTTCTAAGAATATGCCAATCATACTCGTTGCCAACCGGGCTCATTTCAGAATACTCATAGAGAATCTCTCCCTCCAGGCTCTAATGACCCCTCACACAATTGTTGTGAACCTTCCTTCGCCAGTGAAGAGGTCAACTATCCAGATTGTGTTATCGCACTTCAAAGCCAAATTCTTGGCACAATCTATTGCTCAAGGGGTCGTGCCCCGTTCCATATCACATATCATACAATCACTGGGCACGAGCCCCTCATTGTTGCCTTTAACTCAGCCAGTGGAACTCTCCACCCGTCCATTCAATCATATTTTAAGAGAGTTACCACTGTTGCACTTTTCCACTCCAGCGAGGGCAACAACCATGCAGATTGTGCACACGCACTTCAAAGCTAAACCATTGGCACAATCTACCACCCAAGGGGCATGCCCCCTCTTATGTCACACGATGCATTCCTTGGGCACATTCCCTTTATTGTTGCTTCTGACATTACCGGTGGTACTCCCCACCCTTTAACTTAATTTTATTCCACGGGAGTTATCACTCTTCACCGAAACTTCATCAGAAGTCAACGGTTTTCCATTGATTTTCGAGAGCCGATCAGTCTCCAGTCGGAGAAGAGCACGTCCTTCTGCCTGCTAGGCAAGATTTGTGAGGAGATATCTGCGGGTCAAGACTCTGACCCCCAAGTCCAAATCTGATCGCCGGGCACGGCAACAGGCCAGGGGACCTTCACCACCCTCTTTTTTTGAATCTTCTTTTATGTTGCTTAGTACAAACCCGTGGGTTCTCCGCGTTCCCTCCCCACGGGAGGCTTTTTATTTCCATTTGTTTTTTGATTCAGCGTACTCTGGGCATCGCGCCCAATTTTGTTCAGTCTGTGCCCCACGCGGCACATCCTTGAGCACCCTACGCTGTGCATCTTTATTTTCTCTATCGGCCCCACGTGGCCCTCGTTTTTCTGCTTTCCAGTTAGCCCCTCGTGGCCATTTGTTTTCTGTTCATCCGGGCCATCCGGATTCCTTTCCTTCAGCAGGGCATCGCGCCCTTTTTGTTTCCTACCCAGGGCATCGCGCCCTCCTCTCCCGCCAAACCCCTCCGGGCCCTCCGGAGTTTCCAAATTCTTCTCCTCGTGTTCCCTGTGCCACTTTCAATCGGGTCCTTCAACCCTTCTCGCATTGCTTTCGGGGCTTCAGTCCCCATGCATAGTCTTAAATTCAAATAAAAAATGTAAATTCTTTTAGACCACCGAACCTCGCCCCAACGCAGGGCATTCATTTTTATTTCTGTTCACCTCCGTTCTTCAATCGGGTCCTTCGACCCTTCTCGCATTGTTTTCGGGGCTTTAGCCCCCATGTATAATTATAATTCCGAATAAAAAAATGTAAATTCGTTTAGATCTCCGGGTCTCGCTCCAACGCAGGGCATTCGTCCTTTTTACATTTTTATCCCTCCATGTTTTTCAATCGGGTCCTTCGGCCTTTCTCACACGTGTCCTTTTAATTTTGAATAAAGAATTTTTGTCAATTCCCTTAGACCTCCCGAGTCTCGCCCCAAGCGCAGGGCATTCGTCCTTTCCGTATTTATCTCCCCTCCATTTTTAATCGGGTCCTTCGACCCTTCTCGCATTGCTTTTGGGGCTTCAGTCCCCATGCACAGTTTTTAAATTCGAATAAAAAATGTAAATTCTTTTAAGACCCCCGAATCTCACCTCAACGCAGGGCATTAGTTTTTATTTCTGTTTACCTCTGTTCTTCAATCGGGTCCTTCGACCCTTCTCGCACTGTTTTCTGGGCTTTAGCCCCCATGTATAATTATAATTCCGAATAAAAAAATGTAAATTCGTTTAGATCTCCAGGTCTCGCCCCCAGCAGGGCATTCGTCTTTTGTTTGATTGTCACCTCCATTTTTCAATCGGGTCCTTCGACCCTTCTCGCACTATTTTCGGGGCTTTAGTCCCCACTTGTACTCTTAAATTTGAATAAAAAATGTAAATTCATTTAGTTCTCCCGAGTCTCGCCCCAACACAGGGCATTCGTCCTTTTTACATTTTTATCCCTCCATGTTTTTCAATCGGGTCCTTCGGCCCTTCTCACACGTGTCCTTTTAATTTTGAATAAAGAATTTTGTCAATTCCCTTAGACCTCCCGAGTCTCGCCCCCAACGCAGGGCACATCCGCCCCAGCGCAGGGCATTCGTCCTCCTTTACACTCCGAAATCTTACTATATTTTAGCAGTGTTGAAAACTCAAAAATCTCTAAAAAGATGAATATTTTTTTAGCATTGCCATGCTGTCCCAGCATTTTTTTCGTTATGATAACTCCGCGCCAGGAGTTCCGCACTCTCTCCCGAGTCATTAAAGTTTGCCCTGGGCATGGGTATCCGCACACACTTCACGGCACCCCAAGCCAATTGTTCCCGGTAGACACCGTCACCGTCACCGTCACAGCCGCGCCTGAATGGCATAAAGTCTATTTCTCTCCTCTTATTCGGCCAAAGTATGGGTAGTAGAGGCAGACTGGGCAAAGCAACCAACCCAAGGCACTCCGTCAGAAGGGGATGTCTTAAAAATGGGCAAATCAAATGACCAATAAAAAAAACCCAAGTCCAAAATGCATGTCAAGAGTGGCAAAGTCCCCGCGGAGATCCAAACGGACCCGGCCGTAAGCATGCAACAATCAAAAATCAAATCAATCAAATCAATAGGGCATGTCAAGAGGGCAAAGTCCCCGCGGAGATCCAAACGGACCCGGTTGTAAGCATGTCCCTACAATCAATTGGTCAATCATTCAAAATTCCAAAATATTCAAGTGATTCAAAAGCCACGTGCTTCATGAGACATCCCTTCTAATGGTTGTGCCAAGGAAGGAACCCGAACCCAACTCACCGAATACCCATATCCAAGCTTGTCTCCAAGCTTCCTCCTTTTTTTCAGACTTAAGTCGCCTCTTCAGGCGTGGCTTTGATGGTTACACAGTTAACCATGTGCAATCGGCTCGTGGGCACCACGTTAAACTGCACGCCCTACTCTGGACGTTCTTTAATGACAAGGGAGGTAGCAAAGGACCCTTTCGCCGGTCAATTTTCATAATTTTCAATGCCACCACGGCATGACAATATTCCAAAATCACAAAAAAAAATCAAATATTTCAAAATCACAAAAAATTAAATATTTCAAAATCACAAAAAATCACAAAATATTCCAAAACCAACAAAAAATCAAATATTTTCAAAAATACCAAAAAAATCAAATATTTCCAAAATCCTACAAAAATCAAAACATTCCAAAATCCCAAACAAATCAAATATTCCAAAATACAAACAAATCCAAATATTTCAAAATTCCAAACAAATTCAAATGTTTCAAAAATCCAAACAAATCCAAATATTTCCAAAATCCAAACAAATTCAAATATTTTCAAAATCCACAAAAATCTAAATATTTTCAAAACCCACAAAAATTCAAATATCTTTCGAAAAATCCAAAAAAAAATCCTCGATGGTATTGCACTTGGCAAGCACATTGTCTCCTGCCTGCGTCAGATCGCATCGATTCTTCCAATCATGGGTTCCTCCCATCTTGCACTTTATCTTTGGCCAAGTCCACTTATCCTCATGGTTAAAAACAAACCAATTGAATGAGTCATGCTTGTTGTTTAAACGCTTTATCCATGCTGCATGCTCCATGCTAAATGCTATTTTCCATGATGTTTGTTTTTCTTGGCTAACGAGTTTTGAGTGCAGGATTCGAGTTACCTCATCTGGCGCAACACCAGGCTGATGCTGCCTTCACCATCAGTTATATGCATCTACTATATGTTATATTACTAGAGCACACCAAGGACCTTGTGGCTTTGAGGAATCTGGGATTTGAGTTCCCCTCTATCAAAAACGATGATTATCCCAGTGGATCCTTAGCCATACGGATAGGCCGTCCCAGTGGATCCTTAGCCATACGGATAGGCCGTTACGCTTGGCATGTGAGAACGATGGACCCATGCATACACCCTGGTCCTGACTCACCGGCGTAACAATATATCCTTGGTTTTATTTTACTCCCCTTTTAATCTTTTTTCCCTTTAGCCCAGCATACATGCATATTGAAATCACTGTGGAAATCCGCTCTTCCAAGGCAATTTAAGGGCCATTCGCGCTCAAATTCCAAAGCAACCCGAATATTCCACTCAGAGTCCAGTACTCAGTTTATCATAAAGTTGTTTGAAGATCTTCTTTTCGGAGAGAAACTCATCCATCATGGATCCTTGTCATTTTCTTTACTTTACTTTTCGATCCACCTCCAGCCGTGGTAGCCCCACACGAAGGTGAAACCTAACGGATTACGTCCTTAGGAACTTTCCGACGACAGAAGTTGATCATTGCATTGTCTTTTACTTTCCTTAGCTTAGTTGTCTTTGATTGATGAGTTTCCTCTCCAAAAAGAGTTTCCGAAGAGCAGCTTTATTATGAATGACGAACAGCTCCAGTCATTCGCCACTTCAGCGGGTGTCTCTTTTTAACCTTGACGTCTACTTTTCAGTCCACTCCGCTTCACTCCACTGCGCTATGCTACATTTCTTTTCATTACGCTCCATTTCTTTTCACTTCATTTCACTCCATTGCACTCTACTTCGTGTCCCTCCATTTCGCTCCCTTGCAAAGCAGACGTCAAGGTTGGGCATCTGCAGACACGCGAATTTTCCCATCACGGGCATATTTTCGAGTTGCGCTATAACGCCCAAAATGACCCACTTTTTGCCTTGAAAGAGCAATTTTCCTAATATTCCTGAATTTTACCCATTTTTCTTAGTGCTTCTCCTAGGGGGGTCTGGTCGCAAATGCTCACTCAGCGACAGAACATCGACTGATAAATTTCCGTCGCTAATCTGTCGCCAATCAGCGACGGATTAACGATGATAAAATTTTCTATCACTGAACCGCCTCTTAATTCGCGTCCATTTCGATCGTCGCATTTCTTGAAGAACATTAAAAGGCGTCGGTTTCCATGGACGCGATTCATGAGATTTGTCGCTATTCCGTCGCTGTTCCGTCGCTAAACTAGTCGCCGACCTATCTCTTTATTCACGTCCGTTCCGATCGACGCGTTTCTTGGAAGAACATTAAAAGGCGTCCACTTCAGTGGACGCGATTCAGAAAAGTCACATCAACGTCCCGTCGCCTGACGGCACGCATGGGAGTCGGTTGCCTCGAAACCATGCGAATCTAAAACGTGTCAAATGTACTGGACGCGATTTTAAGGCGGTTCAGCAATTCGCACTTATCAAACCGACCTTCTTTAAATGCGGCGACTGTCCTGGATGCGATTTTGACCCAGAACCTTAAATCTCAACCAGCAGTCTTCTTTCCAGAGAGGGGGCTTTTCATTTGGTTTGGCGGGGGGTTTTAGAGAGAGAGAGTGATGTTTTAGAGAGAGAGAGGGTTTTTAGAGAGAGATTCTAGAGAGAGAGAGGGGGGAACTCCACACGGCGGAGCCCTGCTCGACGCCGTTTGCTTCCTCGCCATCCCTGTCCTCGTCTTCGTCTCTCGCGAGCTCTCCATCGCCGCCATCGTCACCTTCCTCCTCTCGTTTGCCGTCCACAGCGCCGTCACGCCGTCCAGCTACCTCGGGGAAGCACCCCCGCATTTTCCTTCCTCCGGACCCCACGTGGTCCTTTAAGCTTCTTTTCATTTGGCCCCTACGTGGCCCTTTTTGCTTTACACATCACATGCATGCACACACATCATACCTTTTTTTAGGGGTTTAAAAGCCACCACAACAGGTGTGTTCCTCCCCCTTTCATTTATGTCAATTTATTCATTTTTAGGATTTGTATACTGCACATCCGTCTAATCCATCTTTTCCTTTTACTGTCCTTTTGCAAGGTACCCGAGCTGAATCTCCTTTGCCGGCCGGCCGGTGGAAGGAGGCGGAAAGAGCCCACGCACATCTTCCCGCTACGGGATCACTTTACGGGTGAAAGGTACACGTCACCTCCTTTCCTACCCGTCCCTACTTTTGGTGCTTTTTAGGAAAAGTACCTGGCGATCACGATCCTTGTCTTTCATTCTTCCTCATTTTTCTCCGCTTTTTCTTTGTGAACCGTGTTCTTCGTCCCCTCCTAAGAAGGCGGAGGAAAATGCAGTCTACAAATTGGCGATCACGGTGGGACACTCTTTATTTTAGCTCGGGTACCTCTTTTGGCACCCACGTGTGCCACTTTTTACGCCCCACGTGGCGTTACCTCTTTTGGGCACCCACGAGTGCCACTTTATTTTTTGTCCCCACGTGGCATTTTTCTTTTTTTGTTTTTACCATGTTTTTACTTATTTAAATCCATGTTTAGTTAAGTTGATTAGAAGAGTAGATTAGTGTTTAAAGTTTTCATTCCCTTTTTTGTGTTGCATGTATGCTATACATTTCATTTTGTGAAAATTTTTCGTGTTCTGGGTTACTGGCCTGAATCGCGGTGGGGACAGCGCCGTCATTTGTGCGGTTTTGTTTTTTTCCTGGGGCAGGTTGCTGGATTGAATCGCGTCGAGGACAGCCGACGCGTTCTTGTCCAGTCTTTTTATATTTCTAAAATTTTTCAGGGAAGGGTTTTCTGAGTTGATACACGTCCAACCCAGTGGACGTGATTTAGTGTATGCTTATTATCGCGGCGACAGAAGTCGACGCGTTTCTGTTTACAGTGTCCGTCCACAGGGACCTCGCGCGGCGCTGACAGCCTTTTTCGGGGCTCTCAGTACCGCGACCGGGTGACTGAACGCATTTTTTTAGTCGCGGCGGCTGTGCTCATCGCGATTTTAACTGTTGACAGAGACATCCACTTCTGCCATTTGTGTTATAAATTACTATATTTGCGGACATTTTTTTGCATCGGTCGGGGGACCTCCTTCCCTCATATTCCTAGGCTCCACACACTCCTTCCGGTGAGGGCAAACTCTCCATTGGGCATTCCGTCCCTTTGGACTAGTGAACCTTCTCCCGGAACCCCGTAAGACTTCGTACCCCGTGGATTCCCTCACGGCGGACCAAGCAGGCGGTACCCGTTCGTTGACCCGGGTTAGATATCCATTTATTGCGTGGTGAGACTGTTATTCTAGCTATACGCCGAAGAACTCTTCATTTACCCAACTAGAATCTCACCTGGAGTGACACAATATTCTTCAATATGTTTAATTAATTGTGAAACTCCTAAAAACAAGCGTTAAGCATTACAACTTGTTTGAACCACATATTGATTGATTAATCTTTGTTCAACTTGTTTGCTTATTGCTTTATTAAAATGGACCCATATTATCATGCTAATCTTAACATGGACTATGAGGATAATTCAAGTGTCCAATCTTTCCAATCTCATGTCCGTCCATCTCACCACCGTGAGGGACAAACGTCCACTTCCTATGGTCATGTGCGCACACCGTGTACTAACCAATCTGATGTCCCTCCACATTTACCATCGATCAGAACCCGGCAAGAGCCTGTCCCCCACCATGATTCCATAGTGCAAAATGTCTTGCATGCACTGGATCAGCTCACTCCTCAACAATTAAATATGATCCAATCTTTAGTTGAGGGTGTGACTCCTTCCGCGACTCCTTCTTCTTCTCCGTCCCCCAGGCAGCCGCCTATGTATATTCCGGCGACTTCGCCACGTACCCCTGTACATTCTTCGTCACCCCGGCCCCCTGGCTATTTGCACTCCCATGCTCCGGTCCGTACAGATCGTCCTTTGGGAAGGGCCACTCATTCAAGGCCACCCCCACATATTTCCTCACAGGCCCAGCAGCCTCCCACTCCACTCCAAAATGCTCTTCTCCACAAATTGAATAATCTGGAGAATCAAATCAATGAATTTTCAAATTCCAAGGGTAACCCCGTTGCCGCCATGCCGGCTCTCCCGAAAATTCACATCCCTCCTTCGGAGATGCTGTCGTACCGACTGTACAATGGCACGGGTAATCCCTACATTCATATCAAAGAATTCCTTTATGAGTCTTCACATTGGCAACGTGATCCCATCACGTTGGCATATTTGTTTAGGAAATCTCTTGACGGCCCTGCGCTCGAATGGTTCTACTCCCTAGAACCAAGTGAGGTAGGAGACTTCCGCTCCCTACACAAGAAATTCCTTCAGAAATATAAAGATCGTGTCAGCCCTTATCTCTCTATCACGGATCTAACATCCAAGAAGATGGAGGTTGACGAGGTCTTTGTACAGTTTGCTGATCGTTGGAGGTCAATGGCCGCTCAATTGCAGCGTGAGCTCTCAGAGTCTGAGCAAGTTAAAATAATCATTTCAAACTCTACTCCGAGGTTCAGGCACATCCTGGCTATGAATTACATCACTACAATGGAAGAGCTCTACGAGCGGGGACGTTACATTCAAGCCCATTTAATGGACTCCCCGATCGCGGAACTTTTTGATCAAATTCATCCGAGTCAGAACGAATCAGTGGACGCCATCCACTACCCCCCTCACCGCTATACACCATCCACATCATATGCGCCTCCGCATACCCCCATTTATCACGATATGCCGCCACCCAGGCATCCACTGATTCGTCCTCCTCGGACAACTTATCAACCTCCAACCGGGCCCTACGGTGCCCCTATCTTTTATGAAGAAGCTCATGCACCCTATGTTGCACCTGCTCCGGCTCCCATACCAACACCACCACCTACTCCGCCACCCCCACAGCCTGTTGCTCGGGCCGAAGGTACTAATGCCGAACCCATCCAGAAAACCACTTGGTATTACGACATTGAACCTTCCGAGGTCATCTCCGTACGCCATTTACCTACACCACCCACCATCATCAAACCTACACCCATCAAACCCACTCCCATTACACCCACCATCACACCGATCACTACACCTCCCACCCCGCCAACACCCTTGGCACCGACACCCGAGCAACCCCTTGCTGTGACACCCGTCACCCCTCCACCAATAATACCACTATCCACCGAGCCACCACTGGCTCTACAGCCTCCCATCACACCACCACTGGCATTACCACCTACCCCTACACCCACTCCCCTTCGTCGGAGGAGACGCAAGTTTTCAAGGAGCAAGAAATCAGGTCAGCAAAAGAAGAAGGAAGTACCAGAACCGGGCATGCATTCTGAATTTTCTGGATACATTCCTCGCATGCCGGTCATCATTCAGATATCGGGCATAATTTTCGAGAGGCAGTCCTCTTTGTCAATCAAGGCCGTCTCCAGGCCTTGCATTGAACTGCCAATCATTCAAGTCCCGCAACCGGGCATGCTTTTTCCAATTCACGATCATATTCACCGCGTGTCGGTTATTCTTCAGACACCGGGTATCTGTACTGAGCGGAAGTCTTCTCTTCCTCCAATTTCGGCCGTCAAGAGGCCTACTTTTCAAGATATGCCAGTCATTCCCGTTGCCAGCCGGCGCAGATTTTCCCAATTCAAGATACTCATAGGGAATTTCTCCCTTTCGGCTCTCGTGACCCCTCGTACAGTTATTGTCAATCTTCCTACTCCAATCGAGGGGTCATCAATCCCGATTGTGCTCACGCACTCCAAGGCCAAATCATTGGCACAATCAATTACTCAAGGGGTCGTGCCCCCTTCTACATCAAGCATTTTACAATCTTTGGGCACAGTCCCCTCGTTGTTGCTTCCAACTCAACCGGTGGAACTCCCCACCTTTTCATTAAGCTATATTCCAAGGGAGTTACCACTGCCGTTTGAAACTCCGATGGAGGTCAACGATCCAATCATTGAGAGCTGCTCGATCCCTCGGAGAAGAGCAAGATCACCGGCCCACTGGGCACATTTTATGAGGAAGTTCTTGAGGGTCAAAACGCCGATTCCCAAGCGGAAGCCCAAACGCCGGGCAAGGCAAGAGACCAAGGGATCTCCTCTAATCATGGCCGTCAAGAGGCCTTCTAAGAATATGCCAATCATACCCATTGCCAACCGGGTTCATTTCAGAATACTCATAGAGAATCTCTCCCTCCAGGCTCTAATGACCCCTCACACAATTGTTGTGAACCTTCCTTCGCCAGTGAAGGGGTCAACTTTCCAGATTGTGTTATCGCACTTCAAAGCCAAATTCTTGGCACAATCTATTGCTCAAGGGGTCGTGCCCCGTTCCATATCACATATCATACAATCACTGGGCACGAGCGCCTCATTGTTGCCTTTAACTCAGCCAGTGGAACTCTCCACCCGTCCATTCAATCATATTTTAAGAGAGTTACCACTGTTGCACTTTTCCACTCCAGCGAGGATAACAACCATGCAGATTGTGCACACGCACTTCAAAGCTAAACCATTGGCACAATCTACCACCCAAGGGGCATGCCCCCTCTTATGTCACACGATGCATTCCTTGGGCACAATCCCTTTATTGTTGCTTCTGACATTACCGGTGGAACTCCCCACCCTTTCACTGAATTTTATTCCACGGGAGTTATCACTCTTCACCGAAACTTCATCAGAAGTCAACGATTTTCCATTGATTTTCGAGAGCCAATCAGTCTCCAGTCGGAGAAGAGCACGTCCTTCTGCCCGCTGGGCAATATTTTTGAGGAGATATCTGCGGGTCAAGACTCTGACCCCCAAGTCCAAATCTGATCGCCGGGCACGGCAACAGGCCTGGGGACCTTCACCACCCTCTTTTTTTGAATCTTCTTTTATGTTGCTTAGTACAGACCCGTGGGTTCTCCGTGTTCCCTCCCCACGGGAGGCTTTTTATTTCCATTTGTTTTTTGATTCAGCGTACTCTGGGCATCGCGCCCAATTTTGTTCAATCCGTGCCCCACGCGGCACATCCTTGAGCACCCTACACTGTGCATATTTATTTTCTCTATCGGCCCCACGTGGCCCTAGTTTTTCTACTTTCCAGTCAGCCCCTCGTGGCCATTTGTTTTCTGTTCATCCGGGCCATCCGGATTCCTTTCCTTCAGCAGGGCATCGCGCCCTTTTTGTTTCCTACCCAGGGCATCGCGCCCTCCTCTTCCGCCAAACCCCTCCGGGCCCTCCGGAGTTTCCAAATTCTTCTCCTCGTGTTCCCCGTGCCACTTTCAATCTGGTCCTTCAACCCTTCTCGCATTGCTTTCGGGGCTTCAGTCCCCATGCACAGTCTTAAATTTGAATAAAAAAATGTAAAATCTTTTAGACCACCGAACCTCGCCCCAACGCAGGGCATTCATTTTTATTTCTGTTCACCTCCGTTCTTCAATCGAGTCCTTCGACCCTTCTCGCATTGTTTTCGGGGCTTTAGCCCCCATGTATAATTATAATTCCGAATAAAAAAATGTAAATTCGTTTAGATCTCTGGGTCTCGCCCCAATGCATGGCATTCGTCCTTTTTACATTTTTATCCCTCCATGTTTTTCAATCGGGTCCTTCGGCCTTTCTCACACGTGTCCTTTTAATTTTGAATAAAGAATTTTTGTCAATTCCCTTAGACCTCCCGAGTCTCGCCCCCAGCGCAGGGCATTCGTCCTTTCCGTATTTATCTCCCCTCCATTTTTAATCGGGTCCTTCGACCCTTCTCGCATTGCTTTCGGGGCTTCAGTCCCCATGCACAGTTTTTAAATTCGAATAAAAAATGTAAATTCTTTTAGGACCCCCGAACCTCGCCTCAACGCAGGGCATTAGTTTTTATTTATGTTCACCTCTGTTCTTCAATCGGGTCCTTCGACCATTCTCGTACTGTTTTCGGGACTTTAGCCCCCATGTATAATTATAATTCCGAATAAAAAAATGTAAATTCATTTAGATCTCCGGGTCTCGCCCCCAGCAGGGCATTCGTCTTTTGTTTTATTATCACCTCCATTTTTCAATCGGGTCCTTCGACCCTTCTCGCACTATTTTCAGGGCTTTAGTCCCCACTTGTCCTCTTAAATTTGAATAAAAATTGTAAATTCATTTAGTTCTCCCGAGTCTCGCCCCAACGCAGGGCATTCGTCCTTTTTACATTTTTATCCCTCCATGTTTTTCAATTGGGTCCTTCGGCCCTTCTCACACGTGTCCTTTTAATTTTGAATAAAGAATTTTGTCAATTCCCTTAGACCTCCCGAGTCTCGCCCCCAACGCAGGGCACATCCGCCCCAGCGCAGGGCATTCGTCCTCCTTTACCCTCCAAAATCTTACTATATTTTAGCAGTGTCGAAAACTCAAAAATCCCTAAAAAGATGAATATTTTTTTAGCATTGCCATGCTGTCCCAGCATTTTTTCGTTATGATAACTCCGCGCCAGGAGTCCCGCACTCTCTCCCGAGTCATTAAAGTTTGCCCTGGGCATGGGTATCTGCACCACTTCATGGCGCCCCAAGCCAATTGTTCCCGGTAGACACCGTCACCGTCACAGCCGCGCCAGAATGGCATAAAGTCTATTTCTCTCCTCTTATTCGGCCAAAGTATGGGTAATAGAGGCAGTCTGGGCAAAGCAACCAACCCAAGGCACTCCGTCAGAAGGGGATGTCTTAAAAATGGGCAAATCAAATGACCGAGTTGAACACAACGTCCGATCATCGTGATAGGCTGACTCCATGTTGTGGCCCCACCAATGATTCGCGTCATCGAGGGTGACATTACTGCAAGAAAACCTTGGAAACAGGGAGATCGTCGGCTGAAAGGCAAAGGCAATAACGAGCGATGAGCGCCTCGGTTTAACGATTTCGTATTGGGGTCTTATAAGCGATTCCGATAACCGAGCGAAAAGTTATACCCGTTTGAGTGAAGGGGTGTCCGTATGCCATCGCATCGGGAGCTTGCGGCCACGCTCCCGGAGGCGAATTTGGGCGCCAGACCGAAAATCTCCGAATCTGACCTTGTGCCGACCGAGTCGAAGTGCTGATTCTGAATTGGGGACTCGCGGGTGGTTCCGATCGCTAGACGAAGAAATATCCACGTCTGACCGAAGGAGTGCGTGATCGGTGTACTAGTACACACGCTCCGGGGTGGAATTTCGGCCTGGAAACGGAATTCCACGAAATCGGTATCTTATCGACCATCTCGAAATGCCGATTCCGAATTGTCGTCACACATGCGATTCCGATACCCGGGCAGAAAGTTATGCCCGGTTCTTTCAGCGAAGGGGTGAGAATAATATGGAAGGGGTGACAATATCGGCGATGTTTGTGCACCCATATTTATGACCAGAGGAGAAGTTCTCATGCCAAGTTGAACACAACTTCCGATCGTCGTGATAGGCCAACTCCATGTTGTGGCCCCACCAATGATTCGCGTCATCGAGGGTGACGTTACTGCAAGAAAACCTTGGAAACAGGGAGTTCGTCGGCTGAAATAGCAATTTTGGAGCCCGAAACGCCGATTTTTTTAGTCAGAAACGACGTCTTATCGCCGAAAGGCAATAACGAGCGACGCGCGACTTTGTGTAACTATTTCGAATTGGGTCTTATAAACGATTCTGATAACCGAGCGGAAAGTTATGTCTATTTGAGCGAAGGGGTGTCCTTATGTGATCACATCGGGAGCCTGTGGCCATGCTCCCGGAGGCGAATTTGGGCGCCGGACCGGAAATCTCCAAATCCGACCTTGTGCCGACCGGGTCGAAGGGCCGATTCTGAATTGGGGCCTCGCGGGCGGTTCCGATCACCGGACGAAGAAACATCTGCGTCTAACAGAAGGGGTGCACGATCGTTGTACTAATACACACGCTCAGGGGTGGAATTTCGGCCTCAGAATGGAATTCCGCGAAACCAGTATCATGTCGACCGTCTCGAAATGTCGATTCCGAATTGTGGTCACACATGCGATTCTGATACCCGTGCGGAAAGTTATGCCCCGTTGTTTCACTGAAGGGGTGAGAATAATACAGAAGGGGTGACTATATCGGCGATGTTTGTGCACCCATATTTGCAACCGGAGGAGGAGTTCTCATGCCGAAATGAACACAACTTCTGATCGTCGTGATAGGCCGACTCCGTGTTGTGGCCCCACCAATGATTCATATCATCAAGGGTGATGTTACTGTAAGAAAACCTTGGAAACAGGGAGATCGTCGGCTGAAATCACAATTTTGGAGCCCGAAACGCAGATTTTTTGATTCGGAAACGATGTCTTATCTCTGAAAGGCAATAACGAGCGAGGAGCGCCTCTGTGTTATGATTCCGAATTGGGGTCTCATAAGCGATTCCGATAACCGAGCGGAAAGTTATACCCATTTGAGCGAAGGGGTGTCTGTATGTCATCGCATCGAGAGCCTGCGGCCACGCTCCCCGAGGCGACTTTGGGCGCCGGACCGGAAATCACCGAATTTGACCTTGTGCCGACAGGGTCGAAGAGCCGATTCTGAATTGGGACCTCGCGGGTGGTTCCGATCGCCGGATGAAGAAATATCCACTTCTGACCGAAGGGGTGCGCGACCGGTGTACTGGTACACACGCTCCAGGTTGGAATTTCGGCCTCAGAATAGAATTCCACGAAACTGACTTCTTGTCGACCGTCTTGAAATGCCGATTCCGAATTGTGGTCACACATGTGATTCCGATACTCGGGCGGAAAGTTATGCCCAGTTCTTTCACTGAAGGGGTGAGAATAATACTGAAGCGGTGACTATATCGGCGATATTTGTGCACCCATATTTACAACCAGGGGAGGAGTTCTCGCACCGACTTGAACAAAACTTCTTATCGTCGTGATAGGCCGACTCTATATTGTGGCCTCACCAATGATTCGCGTCATCGAGGGTGGCGTTACTGCAAGAAAACCTTGGAAACGGAGAGATCGTCGGCTGAAATCGTAATTTTAGAGCCTAGAACGTAGGTTTTTTGAGTCGGAAACGACGTCTTATCTCCGAAAGGCAATAACAGGCGATGAGCGCCTCTGTGCAACGATTCCGAATTGGGGAATTATAAGCGATTCTGATAACCGAGCGAAAAGTTATACCCGTTTGAGCGAAGGGGTGTCCGTATGCCATCGCATCGGGAGCCTGCGGCCACGCTCCCCGAGGCGACTTTGGGTGCTGGACCGGAAATCTCTGAATCTGACCTTGTGCCGACAGGGTCGAAGTGCCGATTCTGAATTGGGGACTCGCGGGCGGTTTCGATCGCCGTACGAAGAAATATCCGCTTCTGACCGAAGGGGTGCGCGATCGGTGTACTAGTACACACGCTCCGGGGTGGAATTTCGGCCTCGGAACAGAATTTTGGGAAACTGACTTCTTATCGACTGTCTCGAAATGCTGATTCCGAATTGTGGTCACACATGTGATTCCGATACTCGGGCGGAAAGTTATGCCCGGCTCTTTCACTGAAGGGGTGAGAATAATACGGAAGGGGTGACTATATCGGCGATGTTTGTGCACCCATATTTACGATTAGGGGAGGAGTTCTCGCACCTAGTTGAACACAACGTTCGATCGTCGTGATAGGCCGACTCCATGTTGTGGCCCCACCAATGATTTGCGTCATCGAGGGTGACGTTACTGCAAGAAAACCTTGGAAATGGGGAGATCGTCGGCTGAAATCTCAATTTCAGAGCCCGAAACGCAGATTTTTCGAGTCAGAAACGACGTCTTATCGTCGAAAGGCAATAACGGGCGATGAGCGCTTCGGTTTAACGATTTCGAATTGAGATCTTATAAGCGATTCCGATAAACGAGCGGAAAGTTATACCCGTTGTAGCACCCCGGAAATTTAATTCAATGTAAAGGGAAATAAATAATTTCCATAATATCGGAAGTTTTTAAAACATACGTATCATTATCGTATGTGTTAAAAACACATCGGAAAATTCCGTAAAAATTATAAATCAACCCTAAATATTATTATTAAATGTTTCACAAAGAAATTTGTGCCAAGAAAAATCAGATTATCCAAGTTTAAAGTGTTTCGCGACTTATTACCGTAATTCATGAATAAGTCGGAAAATCATTATCACACGTACTGGAATGAGTTAGAAAATTAAATAAAAATCATAAATGGACTTCAAATAATATCCTATAATGACCCATCAAGAAATTTGGTTCAATAAAAATCATTTGGGCTAGGTTTAAGAGTTATTGCGACCGATTATCTAAATAAGGAAACAAGTCGGAAAGCTGTTAACACGGAAATACGACGCAATCAAAAATTAAATAAAAGTCTTGGGGAGACTTCCAACATTATATATTGATGACCCATTATCATAATCGGGCCAATGGGCAACATTTGGCCCAAAAATCAAATAAAGCTAGAAAATACATAGAAATTCGTAACCATAAATAAGCTGAAATTAAAAAGAGGCAATTAGAGTTGAATTGGGATGCAATCATGCATTCATGGCAACCCAAATTCGTGCCTAACTATGAGGGGAGGTTTCCTAATGCCTCACACACTCAAAGGGAGGAGGAAATCATCAAAAATAGGAAACCAAACATCCCAATCCCGAAATCCTCTTTTCCTAGTTATAATAGGACTCCTAAACACCATGGTTACTTAAATACTCTTCACCCAAACCCTAGGAACGAATTTAGAACTTGCTAGGGTCGTGTGGAGGAGCTCTTGGTGGCTGAGGAGCTGTGGAACGACCACAAGAAGCCGTTCTTCTTCCCCTTCTCGTCTGCTGCGACCTGCAAAAACCCCTCTCTTGAAGTCGACTAAAGGTAGGTTTTCTCGGGCCAAACCTTAACATATCATATACCAATGTGTAGAGCATCAAGTTAGCTTTCACTTCCCACTAGTTTCATCGAATTTCATTTAGTAGATCTTGATTTATAAGCGTTTTGCAAAAGTCGCGCACTGTCAGGGCTTTTCCCGTTCTTAATATGTTTCACGTGATTCAAAACCGAATTAGAGTAAACTCTTAACATGGAAGTTATTCTACTTGATGTCATGATCATCTTTAATGTTGAACGTTTTGTCTGAAAGTCTTTAGTTAGAGAGTTATGAACCCCGTAAGAGAGTCATGCATAATACTGTGTTTTCGGGTTTGCAGTTAGCCTTAGGTTCTTCCTGTTTTTCTTGAGATTTAAGATCGAAGTAGGTCAAGACTCCAACATGAAAGTTCTTTTATTAGTCGATAGGGTCATCTTTCATGTTAAATGTTTTGTGTAAATGTCATTAGTTTGAGAGTTATAAACTTCGTAATAGAGTCATGCATGATACTGCGTTTTTCTGGTTGCATTTAACTTTAAGTTCTTCATGTTTTTCACAAGGGCAAAGACCGAATTAGGTAAAACCCCCAACATCAAAGTTCTTCCAATAGATGTCCTCGACATTTTCTATGTTGAAAGTTTTGTCTAAAGGTCAGCATATAGAGAGATATAGGCGTTTCATGAATATCGCCCCGGTGTCAAAACATGGTAAGTCTGAACCAAGAGCATGTCAGATCCCAGTCGGACTCAGGCGCAGATCCTGTGAATGCGACGGCTCGATGTGTCGCCTTCCGAGGTCTCGTCGCGACAGCCCGACATGTCGCGACCTGATTGCGACAAGACCGTTGTCGCGATCATGCTGCCTGAATCGGACCGCCCCAGTCGTGTTCTTCACAACCCCCTGTCGCCTTCTAGCCATCCCTTCCTGGCCCTTGTCCTGTCGCAATCTGACGACCTGTCGCCTTCCTTATATGGCTTTGTCGCGATCTCAGGATTTTTACCTGAAACCACGTGTTTTCTTACAAAGTTTCTCGCATATACCCGAGGTCTGTATAAATGTGATATTTGCTGGGTAAGTTACATGTCTTGGGTCTGATCATTACATGATTGTTGTTTAATGGCTTAAAAGCGATTAACCTATTTAAAAAGCTTTAATTACATGGATGCTATTCTAAGTGCTCCTTAAATGTTATGATCCATTCACGTTTCTTGTGATTTAATCTTCCTACTATTCTACCATGTTTAAATGATAATGGTTATCATAAAATCTTGCAAACCATGATGAGTTAAAGTGCATAGTTTTATTCCATGTTATATTGTCTAGTGCTTCCTGCGAGTTTGAGACCGATGGTTTGAGAATTGAGACACGCGTACCGCACTACACACTAGCACTATTAGGCAGCATTTTCTTGGGAAATTGGAAACTCTCTACCGGTCATTCCGAATCGGTAGACTAGCGATCTTTTCACCAAGGCCTCCGTAAATCTCCTCTGACCATGGATTCCCACATGGCCGACGAGTTGGTTGTACCATTGAAGTTCCCTGGAGATAGCGTGCACTTCCTTTCTCTTCTTGATCTCGTGAGTGTGACTTACAAACTAGACTAAAGCCATTAATGTAAAGATTGAACAAAAGTATAAATTGTACCGTTATGCTGCCGAATTTATCTCTTGACCATTGTTCTCATGAAATCATGTTCAATTTAATTATTACTTCTTCTCATCATCATCATGAACATGACATTACACATGCTTACTTATTGAAAACTCTCATTGGCCATTATAAATGACTGTGGGTATCTACATTTAAAAATTTAAGTGAGATGCTGACAGGGCACGGCGTGTGTCCAAGGGCTCCAATCTAGCCCCAATGACGGCGAGTCATAGATATACTGTTAACCATGGGGTATAATGATTACTGGCGTTGCATCTGCGCTGGGAAAATCGTGCGTGCGTGTTGAATGATAGATACATAACCACATACACGTGTCCTGGTGTACATTCTTGATGGATCTTTTCTTGGTGTACATTGGTGTCTATGTGCCTGATTAGTGTTACTTGATCGTGCTTGTGAAATCTTGCTTGCTTGCTTGCGTGATATGGCCATTCTGCATTTAATGCAATTAGTGATATCTTGCGTTCTTGACATCAAGTGAATTCTTGCGTGCTTGTACAAAGTGATCTATTGCTAGTTCGATCTTGTCATCTTGTTCACAGATCTTGTTCTATCATAATCACTCTCTCTAGCTTGTTTTTATATACCATGTTTTAACGAGTTTTATTCGTACTTGCATATCATTCATCGTACTTGCCTAGTTCTAAAATGTTAATCACTTATATCATTGCCCGCACATTGAGATATAAATCCTACTGGGCTAGTTTGCTCATTCCCTACTTTTACCCCATCTAGGTGACTATGAAGTTCAAGAGGAAGAGCAAGTCGAGGATGGGAATGCGTCCGAGTAATGAGCGTTCCAATTATGAGTCTATCTATAGTTAGTTATTTTGAGTGTTAGAACAATGTAGTAGGAAGTGAGGTATTATGTACTTTCCTTTCATTGAGTCTTAGTCCTGTAATAGTTTCCATTTGAATACAAAGAGTTGAGATTTGAATACAATTTATATTGAGTTCAACATATGGGCCCTATTATGATGTTGTGATGATACGCATTTAGTGCGTGCTAGCTAGAGGATTATTTGCCGACTGTCCACGTCTCAAAATATCGACTCGAATTATTCGAACTAATATCCGCTGCGTAATTCTCGGGACGTGACACCCGTTTGAGCGAAGGGGTGTCTGTATGCCATCGCATCGGGAGCCTGCGGCTACGCTCCCGGAGGCGAATTTGGGCGCCGGACCGAAAATCTCCGAATCCGACCTTGTGCCGACCGAGTCGAAGTGTCGATTCCGAATTGGGGACTCGCGGGTGGTTTCGATAGCCAGACAAAGAAATATCCACGTCTGACCGAAGGAGTGCGTGATCGGTGTACTAGTACACACGCTCTGGGGTGGAATTTCGGCCTGTAAACAGAATTCCGTGAAACCGACGTCTTGTCGACCGTCTCGGAGTGTCAATTCCGAATTGTGGTCACACAAGCGATTCTAATACCCGGGCGGAATGTTATGCCCGGTTCTTTCACTGAAGGGGTGAGAATAATACGGAAGGGGTGACTATATCGGCGATGTTTGTGCACCCAGATTTACGACTGGAGGAGGAGTTCTCCCACCAAGTTGAACACAACTTCCGATCGTCGTGATAGGCCGACTCTGTGTTGTGGCCCCATGTAACGACCCAGAATCCGCATTACCAGTAACAACCAGTAACCCGAATTCTGACCCGCTAACCCACGAGACAAGCTCGGAAGGGTAGGAAGTGAACGTCCGAGGAGACTATATGTAAGAAGATACATGCCATGAAAAGCAGTAAAATTCCACTATATGAACATATCATATACAACTCAGAGTCTGAGCAAGGTACAGAGTACAGAAGTACAACAAAAAGGTACTACTCACTGCAGTTAGGGAGCACCAACACCCGAGTGGCTAGACTCGCCTGGAACGGGAGTCGACGAAGACCCACCTGAAAGGGAAGGGAGTGAGTCTTAAGAAAAGAGACCCAGTAGGGAAAAGTAACCCCACCGGCAACAGAACTAAAGTGCGGAAAGTAAAAACTGAAAGTAAGTACACGTCACACCACAACACAAAACTATAAACCTCGCGGCTCAGTAACACACACACTCACACACACAGCAAGTAGGACTCAGCTAGGGTCTGTGGCTCGGCATCCCATCACCACAGAGGCTCTCAACCCCAGCCACGTGTGCACACTACAGACGCTCTCTCTCGCGTCTGGTCCACGATCGGTTTTTCCCCTACGCTTGACCCTAGCAGTAGAGAAGGGGCTCCACGGAGACCGGCTCGAAACCACCACAAGGAGTACACACAGGACAAAGTCGCACTCGGCGTCCTGGCTCACTAGCGGAGGACAACCACACGCTAGTCGTCTAGACGGAGTCGCACTCACGCCTAGGTAACACAACAGAAACAGGCACGCGGTAACGCAACGCGCGTATAACAGACGGAACACACTCAACGTCTGAAACTCCGTACAGTAAGTAAACACCTCATGTCGCAACTAACCTTTCATAAGCACAGGCAGAGTCACACTCTAAGCCTGGCCCACTTGTGCTATTAGGGCGGACATCACATGTCAATCGCCTCTAAACACACAACTCAAGTCTGCTGGGGACAAAGGAAATTAACGGCCATATCGATTGCCGCCAATATGAGGTAAACGGCACCCCTCATGTCATTAACAGTAACTAAACGGCAATCGACCTTGTCGTTTAAATCACCCCTGAAGATCTCAACGTCAACAGATGTGGACGTTAAGGTCTTCAGTCCCCCAAACCCAGAACTGAACCGAATCAGTTCCAATGGGCAGAAAAACTCAACAGAATTCCGACTGATGGAGGGAAACACTTCCTCTCATCAATCCAAACTACCAGAATATCAGAATCAAACCATCTAACGCCTAGAATGTCCAATTCACCCAAAATTCCGGCATGATACAACCCAACCCTAAACCATGATTTGCATACCAATTCACTTAATTAAGCATGCTGGTTTGATGAGGAAGGTTGTAGGAGTTAAGTCCCTACCTCAGAACGCTTTAATAATCACCAAACAGCCACTAATTGCGCCGGATCTCCCCGAAGACTCCACGCGAATCGCACCAAAACCTTGTGTTTCCCGCCCGATCAAGCAACGCCACACGATCCAGGGTCTTCCCACGAGCTCAGATCAACCAACAGAAGCTAGGGAAATGGAGAAAAGCTAAGGTGGAGGAAAGGTGTAACGACCCAGAATCCGCATTACCAGTAACAACCAGTAACCCGAATTCTGACCCGCTAACCCACGAGACAAGCTCGGAAGGGTAGGAAGTAAGAGTCCGAGGAGACTATATATAAGAAGATACACACCATGCAAAGCAATAAAATTCCACTATGAACATATGATATACAACTCATAGATTGAGCAAAGTACAGAGTACAGAAGTACAACAAAAAGGTACTACTCACTGCAGCTAGGGAGCACCAACACCGGAGTGGCTAGACTCGCCTGGAACGGGAGTCGACGAAGACCCACCTGAAAGGGAAGGGAGTGAGTCTCAAGAAAGAGACCCAGTAGGGAAAAGTAACCCCACCGGTAACAGTCTAAAGTGCGGAAAGTAAAAACTGAAAGTAAGTACACGTCGCACCACACACAAAACTGTAAACCACGCGGCTTAGTAACACACACACTCACACACACAGCAAGTAGGACTCAGCTAGGGTCTGTGGCTCGGCGTCCCGTCACCACAGAGGCTCTCAACCCCAGCCACGTGTGCACACTACAGATGCTCTCTCTCGCGTCTGGTCCACGACCGGTTTTTCCCCTACGCTTGACCCTAGCGGTAGAGAAGGGGCTCCACGGAGACCGGCTCAAAACCACCACAAGGAGTACGCACAGGACAGAGTCGCACTCGATGTCCCGGCTCACTAGCGGAGGACAACCTACACGCTAGTCGTCTAGACGGAGTCGCACCCATGCCTAGGTAACACAACAGAAACGGGTACACGGTAACGCAACGCGCGTACAACAGACGGAACACACTCAACGTCTGAAACCCCATACAGTAAGTAAACACCTCGTGCCACAAACAACTATTCAAATGCACAGGCGGAGTCACACTCTAAGCCTGGCCCACATGTGCTATTAGGGCGGACATCACATGTCAATCGCCTCTAAACACACAACTCAAGTCTACTGGGACACAGGAGATTAACGGCTACATCGATTGCCGCCAATCAGAGGTAAACGGCAGCCCCTATGCCGTTAACAGGAACTAAACGGCAATCGACCTTGTCGTTTAAATCATCCCTGAAGATCTCAACGTCAACAGATGTGGACGTTGATATCTTCAGTCCCCCATACCCAGAACTGAACCGAATCAGTCCTAATGGGCAGAAATACTAAACCAATCTCTAACTGATGGAGGGAAGCACTTCCTCTCATCAATCTACACTACTAGAACATCTAAACTAAACAATCTAACACCTAGACTGTCTAATTTACCCAAATTCCAGCATGATATAACCCAAACCCTAAACCATAAATTTCATTCCAATTCACTTAATTGGGCATGCTAGTTTGCTGGGGAGGGTTATTGGGGTTAAGTCCCTACCTCAGAAAGCTTAAACAATCCCCAAATAGTCACCAATCGCGCCGGATCTCCCCGAAGACTCCGCGCGAATCACGCCAAAACCACGCGTTTCCCGCCCGATCACGCAACGCCACACGATCCAGGGGCTTCCCACAAGCTCAAATCACTCGACAGAAGCTGCAGGAATCAAGAAAAGCTAAGGTGGAGGAAAGGAGAGGAAAGGAGAAGAAGAAGCTCTGCTCTCGGGCTGCCCTATTTCAACAGGACTGGTTAGTCGACGTCAACATCTCTGGCTGCCAACTGAACCGCCTACAGATTGACGTCCAGATCGCATGTCGTTAAGTTCAAGCTCAGACGTCCACATCGCTGGACGCTGACTCTGACTCAACGGCAAGCCCTGGCCGTCAACCACACAGGACCACTACAGACCCAATAAGGATCCAATAAGAACCCAGGAATTTTGCTCCTCAAAATTCAAATTTTGCCCTCAAAATTCAAATAACACAAGGAAAGAAGACTCACCAAAGAGGTACGGAAACTGCTCGTCTCGTCCTCCCGCTCCCATGTCGACTCACCACCGGAGTGTCGTTGCCACGCAACACGAACTAAAGGGATTGCCTTATTCCTCAACCTCTGAACTCGGCGATCCTCAATGTGCAACGGAAACTCGGGTACAGTCAACACTGGAGTCACCTCAGACCACTCTGCACTCTGCAGAACATGAGACTCGTCAGCAAGGTACCTCCGAAGCATCGACACATGAAACACGTCGTGCACTGCTGCCAATTCTGACGGAAGCTCAAGTCTGTACGCCAAACCTCCGACACGCTCAGAAATGGTAAAATGCCCAATAAAGCGAGGACTCAACTTTCCATGCTTACCGAACCTCACCACTCCCTTCATAGGAGACACACGAACAAACACCTGGTCTCCTACCTGAAACTCGAGCGGTCGTCTGCGCTGATCTGCATAACTCTTCTGCCGACTCTGAGCTGACTGAAGCCTCTGTCTCACAAGCTGAACAACCTCAACTGACTGCTGAACCAACTCTGGCCCCGTGACAACACGTTCGCCAACCTCGAACCAGTCAAGAGGAGTGCGACACGGTCGTCCGTACAAAGCCTCATATGGTGCCAAACCGATACTGGAGTGATAACTATTATTATATGCGAACTCGACCAACGGCAAGTGAGCTGTCCACGACCCCTGCCACTCCAGACAACAAGCTCTAAGCATGTCCTCCAAAGTCTGAATAGTCCGCTCTGACTGACCATCTGACTGAGGGTGGTAGGCGGAACTAAAAGCCAACTCTGTCCCCAAAGCTCTCTGGAAACTGCGCCAGAATCCAGAAGTGAAGCGAGAATCCCTGTCTGACACGATAGAGATCGGCACTCCATGCAAAGGAACAATCCGCTCTACGTACAACGCGGCCAACCTACTCACACCTCAACTAGTCCTGACAGGCAAAAATCTGGCAGTCTTCGTCAATCTGTCCACAAGAACCCAAATGCTGTCAAAACCTCCAGCTGTCCTCGGCAAACCACAAACAAAGTCAGTCGTCACGTGGTCCCACTTCCACATCGGAATCTCTAACGGCTGCACAAGTCCTCCCGGACGCTGATGTTCGGCCTTCACCTGCTGACAAACCAAACACCTAGCAACAAAAGCCGCTATGTCTCTCTTCATCCCAGGCCACCAAAACTGACGCCTCAACCTGTGGTACATCTTGGTCGCCCCTGGATGAATAGAGTACCTGGAACCATGTGCCTCCTGCAAAACAATTCTCCTGATAGACTCCTCAACAGGAACATAGAGTCTATCTCGGAACCTAACAGTCCCGTCCTCACAAAGCTCAACCTCTGGGAGAAGCAACACACTGTGTAACTCGGGATCTGCCTGCTGAGCCTCAGCAACCTATCTCACAACGGCGGGAGCTGCTAACAAACTGCCCAACACACACTGCCGACGACTGGACGAAACTCTGAAAGACCCCTCTGACGCAGACTGCCACAACTGCCACTCTCTAAGCATCAGATGACTCATCTGTGCTTTCCTACTCAAGGCATCTGCAACTACATTCGCCTTTCCAGGCTTATACTCAATGCTGAAATCATAGTCCTTCAGGTATTCCATCCATCGACGCTGCCTCATATTCAGATCCCTCTGAGAAAACACATATCTCAAACTCTGGTGGTCGGTACGGACTACAAAACTCACTCCGTACAGGTAAAGTCGCCAAATCCGCAAAGCAAACACCACGGCTGCAAGCTCTAGGTCGTGGGTCGGGTAACTCTCCTCGTGGGGCTTAAGCTGGCGAGACGCATAAGCCACCACTCGGCCCTGCTGCATCAGAACCGCACCCAAACCAACACCTGAAGCATCTGTGCAAACCTCAAAACCCTCCTCACCTGAAGGTAAGGCAAGAACTGGCGCTGACGTAAGCAGTCGCTTCAACTCTATGAAACTCTGCTCACACTGCTCCGACCACACAAACTGAACTCCCTTTCTCGTCAACCGAGTCAAGGGTGCAGCTACCTGAGAAAAATCTCGAACAAATCTGCGGTAGTAACCTGCCAAACCCAGAAAGCTACGAATCTCAGACACAGATCTGGGACTCTCCCACTGCAAAACTGCCTCAACCTTCGCTGGATCCACAGAAACTCCCTCACCTGAGATCACGTGCCCCAAAAAGTGAACCTGTTGTAGCCAAAACTCACACTTACTAAGTTTGGCATACAACTGGTGCTCTCGCAAAGTCTGCAACACGATCCTCAGGTGCTCGGCGTGCTCCTCCTCCGAAATGGAGTACACCAGAATGTCGTCAACAAACACCACGACAAACCGGTCCAAAAACTGGTGGAACACCCAGTGCATCAGATCCATGAAGGCTGCTGGAGCATTGGTGAGCCCAAACGGCATCACCAAAAACTCAAAGTGTCCATATCTGGTCCGAAAAGCAGTCCTCTCTATGTCAGAATCTCTAATCCGCAACTGATAGTAGCCTGACCTCAAATCGATCTTCGAGAAAACACGAGCAGACTGGAGCTGATCAAAGAGATCTTCAATCCTAGGCAAAGGATACCTATTCTTAATGGTCACTTGATTTAGCTTCCTATAATCGATACACAACCTCAGGCTACCATCCTTCTTCCGGACAAACAGAACAGGTGACCCCCACGGAGAAAAGCTAGGACGGATATAGCCCTTCTCCAATAACTCCTCAAGTTGCCTCTTCAACTCCCTCAACTCTGCTGGTGCCATACGGTACGGTGCTTGTGCAAAAGGTACAGTGCCAGGAACCAACTCCACAGTAAACTCAATCTCCCTCTCTGGTGGTAAACCAGGCAACTCTTCCGGAAAAACATCCGGAAACTCACAAACTACAGGAATGTCCCCCACTCTCGTAACAACCTGGTCAAGAGTCACTGCAGAAACTAGGAAACCCTGACAACCAGAAGCAAGTAACCTCCCTGCCCTCAAAGCAGAAACTAAAAAGCGAGAAGTAAGAGGTACGATACCCTGGAAGTAGAACGCCGCTGCTCCAGGTATCTGCAAGTGCACCCTCTTCTTCTGGCAATCCATCACTGCACCATACCGCTCTAACCTATCCATACCCAAAATCACATAATATTCATGCAACTGCAAGGCAAACAAACGGGCTGACAACCACTGATCCTGCAACTGCATAGGTACCACCTCGAGACAGTAGGACGTAAGGACAAAGTCCCCCGTCTGCAACTCTACTGCTAACTCAACAAACTCTCCCGAACTCAACTCTCCAAGGGAGTCTAAAAAGTCCTCAGACACAAAAGAGTGAGAGGCACCGGAATCAAACAAAACTCTAGCTGCACAACCAAAAACTGAAACAGTACCTTCCACCAGGTGAGCTGCCTCCGCGTCTGCACGGGTCAAGTGAGTAACACGACCTCTACCTCTAGACCCACCAGAACCTCCGGTCTGCTGACGCTGCTGCACTGGTGCCTACTGCTGCTGCTGCTGCACTCGGGGCTGTGACTGGGTCTGCTGCTGCGGCACACGAGGTAACAAAGGACAATCTCGCGCCATATGACCCATCTAGTCACACCGGTAACACTGCCCAACAAAAGTACGCTGCACCTGCTGCGAAGGCTGACCTGTCGGCTGCTGAACACTCCCAACCAACTGCTGCCTCTGCTCTGCCTGCCTCCTGTCACGCCGAAACTTCCTCCGAGATCCTGACTTCGCCGTCGTCCCAGTAGAAGTGGGCGCGTAAGAAGTCGTAGTCCTCGGGGTCGTCTGCACAGTACCCTGCTGCTGGTGAGGCTGAGAAGGAACTACCTGCGTCTGAACCTCTGCACTCCGAGCACGAGTCCGCAAGGTATCTGCCTCCAGCGCTGTCGCTGTCTGATAGGCCGCGTCCAAATCTGTGACACGAGCAACTATCAGCGCCTGCCTGAGCTCTGGCCTCAAGCCTCTGACAAACTGCTGAGTCCTCAGACCCTCATCTCCCATAATCTGCGGAGCATAACGCCCTAGCTCCACAAATCTGGCCCTGTACTGCACCACAGTAGAGTCCCTCTGCTGCAAGTCCAGAAACTGGTACAACCTCTCCGTCCGGACGTAAGTAGGACAGAAGGCTCTCTCAAAAGAAACGACAAACTCCTGCCACAGAATCTGCCTAAGTGGGCGAGACTGAAAAGTAGTCTCCCACTCAGCGGACCACCAAGTCAACGCCTGCGCCTGCAACTGGTAACTGGCTAGCAGCACTCGCTCCTCGGGAACACACTCCATGGAACGAAAAGTCCGCTCCACTGCATCTAACCATGCTCGTGCTGCATCTGGATCAGGCTGGCCCAAAAACTGAGGAGGCTGAAACTGCAAGAACTCCCTCAACACCCTCCCAGTACCACCCTGGGGTACCGGCGCGTCACGGTGCTGAGCTACAAACTGAGCCATCTCCTCAAGAAAATGAGTCATATCTACTCTCTGAGCTACCTGAGGTGGAGGTGGCGGCGGCGGAACAATACCACTATGCGCATCCTGTGGCAAAGGCTGTGTCTGCTGAGGTGGCGGAGCATCTCCAACCTCCTGACGAGTCGCCTGCTCAGCTACTCCCTCTCTAGGACGTCGCCTAGGCGCCATAGAACTACACACAGAACAAAAATACACACATAAATACACTAACTAACTCTGGGCTACATAGCTAGCTACAACTGCAGCTGTACTCTTTATGCTCTGAGTTAACATGATAGGTATTTTCTTATATATATCTCATCAGACCAGGCTCTGATACCAAACTGTAACGACCCAGAATCCGCATTACCAGTAACAACCAGTAACCCGAATTCTGACCCGCTAACCCACGAGACAAGCTCGGAAGGGTAAGAAGTAAGAGTCCGAGGAGACTATATATAAGAAGATACACACCATGCAAAGCAATAAAATTCCACTATGAACATATCATATACAACTCAGAGACTGAGCAAAGTACAGAGTACAGAAGTACAACAAAAAGGTACTACTCACTGCAGCTAGGGAGCACCAACACCGGAGTGGCTAGACTCGCCTGGAACGGGAGTCGACGAAGACCCACCTGAAAGGGAAGGGAGTGAGTCTCAAGAAAGAGACCCAGTAGGGAAAAGTAACCCCACCGGTAACAGTCTAAAGTGCGGAAAGTAAAAACTGAAAGTAAGTACACGTCGCACCACACACAAAACTGTAAACCACGCAGCTTAGTAACACACACACTCACACACACAGCAAGTAGGACTCAGCTAGGGTCTGTGGCTCGGCGTCCCGTCACCACAGAGGCTCTCAACCCCAGCCACGTGTGCACACTACAGATGCTCTCTCTCGCGTCTGGTCCACGACCGGTTTTTCCCCTACGCTTGACCCTAGCGGTAGAGAAGGGGCTCCACGGAGACCGGCTCAAAACCACCACAAGGAGTACGCACAGGACAGAGTCACACTCGATGTCCCGGCTCACTAGCGGAGGACAACCTACACGCTAGTCGTCTAGACGGAGTCGCACCCATGCCTAGGTAACACAACAGAAACGGGTACATGGTAACGCAACGCGCGTACAACAGACAGAACACACTCAACGTCTGAAACCCCGTACAGTAAGTAAACACCTCGTGCCACAAACAACTATTCAAATGCACAGGCGGAGTCACACTCTAAGCCTGGCCCACATGTGCTATTAGGGCGGACATCACATGTCAATCGCCTCTAAACACACAACTCAAGTCTACTGGGACACAGGAGATTAACGGCTACATCGATTGCCGCCAATCAGAGGTAAACGGCAGCCCCTATGCCGTTAACAGGAACTAAACGGCAATCGACCTTGTCATTTAAATCATCCCTGAAGATCTCAACGTCAACAGATGTGGACGTTGATATCTTCAGTCCCCCATACCCAGAACTGAACCGAATCAGTCCTAATGGGCAGAAATACTAAACCAAACTCTGACGATGGAGGGAAACACTTCCTCTCATCAATCTACACTACTAGAACATCTAAACTAAACAATCTAACACCTAGACTGTCTAATTTACCCAAATTCCAGCATGATATAACCCAAACTCTAAACCATAAATTGCATTCCAATTCACTTAATTGGGCATGCTAGTTTGTTGGGGAGGGTTATTGGGGTTAAGTCCCTACCTCAGAAAGCTTAAACAATCCCTAAATAGTCACCAATCGCGCCGGATCTCCCCGAAGACTCCGCACGAATCACGCCAAAACCACGCGTTTCCCGCCCGATCATGCAACGCCACACGATCCAGGGGCTTCCCACAAGCTCAAATCACTCAACAGAAGCTGCAGGAATCAAGAAAAGCTAAGGTGGAGGAAAGGAGAGGAAAGGAGAAGAAGAAGCTCTGCTCTCGGGCTGCCCTATTTCAACAGGACTGGTTAGTCGACGTCAACATCTCTGGCCGCCAACTGAACCGCCTACAGATTGACGTCCAGATCGCATGTCGTTAAGTTCAAGCTCAGACGTCCACATCGCTGGACGCTGACTCTGACTCAACGGCAAGCCCTGGCCGTCAACCACACAGGACCACTACAGACCCAATAAGGATCCAATAAGAACCCTAGACCTTACAAAAGGAGAGGAAAGGAGAAGAGTAAACTCTGCTCTCGGGCTGCCCTATTTCAACAGGCCTGACCAGTCGACGTCAACATCACTGGTTGCTTACTGAACCGCCTACAGATTGACGTCTAGATCCCCTGTCGCTGAGTTCAACCTCAGACGTCCACATCGCTGGACGCTGACTCTGACTCAACGGCTAGCCCTGGCCGTCAACCACACAAGACCTCTAATAGACCCAATAAGGATCCACTAAAGACCTGAGACCTTACACCCCACCAATGATTCGCGTCATTGAGGGTGACGTTACTGCAAGAAAACATTAGAAACGGGGAGATCGTCGGCTGAAATCACAATTTTGGAGCCAGAAACAGAGATTTTTTGAGTCGGAAAAAAAGTCTTATCACCGAAAGGCAATAACGAGCGACGAGCGCCTCTATGTAACGGTTCCGAATTAGGGTCTTATAAGCGATTCCAATAACCGAGTGGAAAGTTATGCTCGTTTAAGCGAAGGGGTGTCCGTATGCGATCGCATCTGGGGCCTGCGACCACGCTCCCAGAGGCGAATTTGGGCGCTTGACAGGAAATCTCCAAATCTGACCTTGTGCCGACCGGGTCGAAGTACCGATTCCAAATTGGGGCCTCGCGGGTGGTTCCGATCGCCGGACAAAGAAATAGCTGCGTCTTACCGAAGGGGTGTCCGATCGTTGTACTAGTACACACGCTCTGGAGTTGAATTTCGGCCTCGGAACGGAATTCTGCGATACCGGCGTCTTCTTGACCATCTCGAAAAGTCGATTCCGAATTGTGGTCACACATGTGATTCCGATACCCGGACGAAAAGTTATGCCCGGTTCTTTCACTGCATGGGTGAGAATAATACGGAAGGGTTGACTATATCGGCGATGTTTGTGCACCCATATTTACGACCGGAGGAGGAGTTCTCGTGCCGAGTTGAACACAACTTCCGATCGTCGTTAAAGGCCGACTCCATGTTGTGGCCCCACCAACGATTCGCGTCATCGAGGGTGATGTTACTGCAAGAAAACCTTGGAAACGTGGAGTTCATTGGCTGAAATGGTAATTTTGGAGCCCGAAACGGAGGTTTTTCGAGTCGGAAACGACGACTTATTCTCGAAAGGCAATAACGGGCGACGAGCGCCTCTGTGTATCGATTCTGAATTGGGGTATTATAAGCGATTTCGATAATCGAGTGAAAAATTATACACGTTTAAGCGAAGGGGTGTGCGTATGTAATCGCATCGGGAGCCTGTGACCACACTCCCGGAGGCGAATTTGGGCGCCGGACAAGAAATCTTCGAATCCGACCTTCTGCCGACCGGGTCGAAGTGCCGATTCTGAATTGGGGCCTTGCAGATGGTTCAGATCACTGGACGAAGAAATACTTGCGTCTTACCGAAGGGGTGCGGGATCGGTGTACTAGTACACACGCTCCGGAGTGGAATTTCGACCTTGGAACGGAATTCCGCGATACTGGCGTCTTGTTGACCGTCTCAAAATGCCGATTCCAAATTGTGGTCACACATGTGATTCCGATACCCGGGCGAAATGTTATGCCTGGTTCTTTCACTGAAGGGGTGAGAATAATATGGAAGGGGTGACTATATCGGCGATGTTCGTGCACCCATATTTACTACCAGAGGAGGAGTTCTCGCGCTGAGTTGAACACAACTTCTAATCGTCGTGATAGGCCGACTCCGTGTTGTGGCCCCACCAATAATTTGCATCATCGAGGGTGACGTTACTGAATGAAAACCTTGGAAACGGAGAGATCGTCGACTATAATCGCAATTTGGGAACCCGAAACACAGGTTTTTCTAGTCGAAAATGATGTCTTATCGCCAAAAGGCAATAACGGGCAATGATCGCCTCTGTGAAACGATTCTGAATTGGGGTCTTATAAGCGATTTCGATAACTGAGCGGAAAGTTATGCCCGTTTGAGCGAAGGGGTGTCCGTATGCGATCGCATCGAGAGCCTGCGGCCACACTCCGAGAGGCGAATTTGGACGTCGGACTGGAAATCTCTAAATCTGAACCTGGTGCCGAACGGTTCGAAGTGCCGATTCCGAATTGGGGCCTCGCGGGCGGTTCTGATGGCATGCAGACACCCCTTCGCTCAAACGGGTATAACTTTCCGCTCGGTTATCAGAATCGCTTATAAGACCCCAATTCAGAATCGTTACACAGAGGCGTTCTTCGCCCGTTATTGCCTTTTGGCGATAAGACATCGTTTTCGACTCGAAAAACCTACGTTTCGGGTTCTCAAATTGCGATTATAGCCGACGATCTCTCACTTTTCAAGGTTTTCTTGCAGTAACGTCACCCTCAATGATGTGAATCATTGGTGGGGCCACAACACGGAGTCGGCCTATCACGAAGATCGGAAGTTGTGTTCAACTCGGCGCGAGAACTTCTCCCCCGGTCGTAAATATGTGTGCACAAATATCGCTGATATAGTCACCCATTCCGTATTATTCTCACCCCTTCAGTGAAAGAACCGGGCATAATTTTCCGCTCGGATATTAGAATCGCATGTGTGACTACAATTCGAAATTGGTATTTCGAGACGGTCGACAAGACGCCAGTATCGAGGAATTCAATTCTGAGTCCAAAATTCCACTCCGGAGCATGTGTACTGATAACTGTACAAATTTTCAGGTTAAAATTCATACATGCAGTTAACTTTAGATAGTCTTTGTTCATAAATAATGTATATTTGTAGTTTAATTTTCATTTCATCCACGGATAAGTTTTCGAGCATTTTAGTTAAATTTTTGTGAAGAACACATAGTTAGGTTTAAAATCAATACATTTAGAGTAGTTTGACTAATAAAGTGTTTTCTCCTTTTGCAAATATATTGTACATAAATAATTTTTAGGTTTTATATTTTAACAATCATCTTTTAATAAATCTTAGACATATTAGTTGTAAATAAATCACACTTTTAAATCATACCACACACCCCACCCAATCTTAATAAATAAATAATAGAATTTTAATACATAACTCACTCCCTTCTCATTAAATAATAGTATACCTTACCCAATTCCAACACACACATACCCCCCGACTTTATGCCTTTTTCTCATTAGAATAGGTTACACGCATTTTGTTTAAAATTCTTCTTTCTTTCTAGCAGGCCGCCTGGAAGCTCCTGGAAGCCCCTGGAAGCAGATTTGGGGCTGAGCACTGCTGCTCGGCTGGTTGGGGCAATGGCATCTGGTGCTGCAAAGCTGGCGGTCAGACTTGCTGTTGCTGTGAGTTGGGCTGGAGCTCGATGCTGATGGAGCTCTGATCAGGTAGATCTGGGGATGCGCAAGGGCGTGAGCTGCTGGAAGAACCTGGTTTGGGCCTGGCGTGTGCAGATCCGGGCCGGATGAGGTGAGATGGAACCAGGGCGGCCAGCGCCCTGGTGTGCTGTGGGCGATGTGGGTTTGCAGGTGCATGGCGCCTGGGATGTGTGAAGCTTCAGTGCTGCAGGTGTGCTCTGTGGCGGAGGCAGATGGGTAAGATGCTGGGTGCGGCGCAGGTGGAGCTCCTGTGAAGAGCTGATGGGCCTGCTGCTTGGGCCGATGGTTGTGCTGGCCGGTTGAGGTGGCAACCAGGGGCGATGATGCTGTGGCACTGGGCCATGTGAGATCCGTGTGTTGTGATGTTGGCTGGCTGTTTGAGGGATGGCGCTGTGGTCTGGCCGATGGTGGAGCGCAGGCGGTTTGCGATGCTGAGGTGGTGGCGGCCTGCTGAGCTGGGGCAGAGCAAATGAGGAAGATGCTGGCATGGCGGTCTCCTGGGCGTGATGGAGGCGGTGCACTTTGGATCTGTCTAGATGAGGCTAGCGTGGCGATCCGGGTGCAGAGCTGAGGCGGCATCCATGAAGCGGGAAGAAGGTGTGCAGCGGGCCTTGAGGCCTATAAAAGGACCCCAGAGTCCTCTTCTCCGGGGGTTCCCTGGTTCGCCGAGTAGGAATTGTTTTTAGAATTTTTTTCTTTGCCATTTTCCTGTATTTTTCTGTTTACAGTAGAGCTGTGGTTGGGAGGTTTTGTTCATGTTGGGGTTTTCCTCTTGGTCTCTGGTTCGCCATGGGGGATTCTTCTCTGGTTCGGCCGCTTAGAATTTCGTAGGATTTTTTTTCTTCCATTTTCTTTCTGTATTTTCTTTCTTGAAGCAGTGAGGCATGGGGACACCAGAGGGTTCGGCCATTGGGAATTTCTGAGGATTTTAATTTCCATTTACCTGTGTTTCATGTTCTTCCAGTTCATAGCAGTGGGGGCTCTCTGGTTCGTAGTTTAGGAAATTTTAGCTTTATTTCTGTATTTCTTCCTCAGTCCAGAGGGTTGGCAAATTTTTAGTTCATCTTATGTTCTTCCAGTTCAGAGCAGGGGAGGTTAGATTGTTGAATTGGGCTCCATTTTAGTTCTGCTTTCTTGTTCTTTCAGTGAGAGGGGTTTGCCAGTTCGAGTTGGATTTTAGGGAATTTTTAGTTTCCTCCTGTATTTTTTTTCTTTCAGCAGAAGGAGGAGAGTTCGATCCATTGGCAATTTATTTGAGTTCTTCTAATTTCATTTCCTTTGTGTTTAGAGCAGATCGATCCAGTGCCATTGGTTATTTCATTTCTTCAATCATCAAAGATTCAAATGCTTCTTCTTCCAGTCTTTTATTTGTTGCTGTTCAAGTAGTTTATCTGCTGTTCTTATGAGTTGTTCTTCTTTTCCTTTTTAAGTTTGTTCAGCACTCCGGGAATTCGTCACTGCGTTTGTTTTGTTCTTGTTATGTTCTTCTGCTGTTGGGGAAGAGTGATTGGAATTTTGGAATTCTTGCTCTTTCTTCTTGTTCGGCTGCATGGGAGGGATTCCTATTTAGTTTTCCATTTCATCTGTAAAGGGTTTGATCATTTGAGCTGGGATTTTGCTACTGTGAGGGATTCAAATCCAGAGTTCGGATCAATTTTTTTTTGGAATTGTTGTGCTTTGATTCAGTAGTTTCCTCCTTCTGTGTTCATCTGGAGAGTGAGTGCAATCTTGTTATGATTTCTGTTCTTACATTTCTTTTGAACTGCTCTGTGAGGAATTGGTCTATGCTGTGTGAATCAGTTCAAGTGGAGGTTGTTTTTATCTCTTGTTTCAGTGTATTGCAATTGTGGTGAGGAGGACGATTGGCAGCTATTTCTTGTGTTCAACCGAAAAAGTGAGTGCAAATTTGTTGTTTCCGTGAATGCTGGAAGGGAAATCGAAGGGATAATTTGACGTTACAATTTAATTATCTTTTACGGTTGTCTTACTGATTCATTAGATTGTGAGAGTATAGAAATCTGAGTGTTTCTTCTTACTGTTTGGAGCTGATTGCATTTTACTTCCCTTTTATTCTTCATCCCTCGAGCTGTGAGGGTACAGTGATACAAAGTTTCTTGAATTCAATTCAACTCGTTCTTTCATTATGTTTGATCTATCGAGTTGTGAGAAATTTAATTGATGTTGTTTACAGAATTACTTTTAATGCAATGTTATTTTGGTGAAAAGTGTTTTCAAATCAAAGTAGTTTAAGTCAGATTCTATTCGACCTCTCCGTGGATATGACCTGTGCTCACCATTCTACTAGTTCATATTCACTATTTTAAATTTGTGAGACAGTTTAGACAGGGTGAGCATTTTGACGTGTGCAACGAACTCTTGACAACGGAAAACGCACAGTTAACAATGCGCGCGTTCATCTTGGCGCCGTTGCTGGGGAGGCATTAGAGTTTGATTTAATCTGCTTTCATTTGATTTCATTTGCATTGGGCTTCTATTGACTTGTTGTTGGGCTTTTATTTCAGATTTGCACATAAGGAGGAACTTGGAGATTGGGCTTGGCATTTGAAGCCCATTGGAGGGAGCTTCATGATTTTTTAATTGCTTTTAATTCCGAATTTTAGATAGAAAGAGTGTGAGTGAACTTTGTAGTGAGGCTTTGATGTATTCTCTGTGCATGTACAGAGATTTCTTTCACGTTGGCATGCAATAATTGGACTTTTTGTGGTTTGGAATTAGCTTATAGTACCACTTTATATTTTCTTACCTTCATTTCATTTAGTTCAAAAACTAAATAAAAATTAAAAAATCTAAAATCTAAAAATTTTTTAAATCGCTCTTTCATGTTAGCCGTTTGTTTGTAAATAAAATTTCCATCCTCTCAAGATTAGAAACACATGTTTTAGGACATTCATCATTTTAATTGTCATTTCATTTTTCTTGCATTGAAGAGAGCGGGGGAAAGGTAAGACTTCCACCACTTGTTTCATGCATTAGACTTAGCATTAGAAAACCCTTGTTTCAAACTTGATCTGTTGCATTTCATAATTGTAATTGGGACTGCTTAAGGGCTTAACCCATTAGAATAAAAAGATAAGGTGAGGGATTTCATCACCCTTTCCTTTGCCCAAAAATCACAAAAAAATTCCACATTTTTGCATTTACCTCAGCTTTTAATAAAAACCAGTAGACTTGGCCCTAGGGTTCATCATTAGATTCATCCTTTCTTGAATTCAAAACTTCTCTTTAAGTCTGGTGTCTAGGATTAGAGGTTAAAAAGCTTACGCTTATGCGAGCTAGAGATTACTTAATTGGGTCCTTGCGAAAGCAAGGGGGGCCTCCCTCTACTCTACCTCTTACCTGGCCAGTACAAGAAGAGTAGGATTGGACTTAAGCAAGCATAAATCTAATTTTGAGAAAAATAACATAAGTCCAAGGAACACTTAGTGGTAGGTTAATTTGATTTGAAAGTGTTTGTTTGATTGTGTTTGTTTAAAAATTTATCAAAAATCAATAAAAATCATAAAAATTCAAAAATCATAAATAGAAGGCTTTTCATCTGTACATGCTTGGTAGACGCTCCCAGGACTTAGATTTAGTTCAACCTATAGATGAGATTAAAAGATTCTTTCATAGGATGGCCAACCAAAACCAGAACCAAGTTGCTAGAAATTTAGAAGAGGCTGCACCCAGACAGATGAAGGAATACTTTATTCCTTCTAACTATCAACCTGCTACTTGCATTAGGCCGGAAATTCCGGAAAATCATTTTGAGATCAAACCTGCAACCATTCAAATGTTACCATCCTTTTATGGCAATCCCAATGAAGATCCTTATAGGCATATAGATGAGTTCCTAGAGATCTGTTCCACTGTAAGGATCCAGAATTTCACAGAAAATGCCTTAAGATTGACCTTATTCCCATTCTCATTAAAAGACAAGGCCAAGCATTGGTTAGGGACCATAGGGAGAACCATCACAACATGGCCAGAAATGTAGCAGGAGTTTTTGAAGAAATTTTACCCGATTGGCCGAACAAACACCATGAGAAGAGCAATCACTGGATTCTCCCAACACCCGGGAGAATTAATGCATGAATCATGGGAAAGACTAAAGGAGTTGCTTAGAAAATGCCCCCATCATGGTCTGTCGAGGTGGCAAATTGTTCAAGCTTTTTATGAAGGTTTAACTGAATCGAATAGGCAAATGGTTGATGCTTCGTATGGGGGAGCATTCATGGCTAAGAGTGAGGATGAGGCATATAATCTTTTTGAAACATTGAGTGAAAATTCCATCAATCATGCCTCACTCTACTCTTATGAGAGAGTGTTAGGACCTGTAAAGAAGGCAGGGATGTATGAAGTAAGAGGAAGAGGGGAACCAGATTCCAGGGTAGAAGATCTGATAGCTAAACTTGATCAGAGGTTGGAGCAGAAGTGGGAACAAAAATTCGATCAATTGTTGTCTTTGACTGGGCAAGCCACACCCAAATTTTCTCAAACACCTGAAACTTGTGCTATGTGTGCTAGCTCAGCTCACTACACAAATGCTTGTCCCACTACTGCCCAATTACCCCCTTTCATTCAAGAACAAGTGCAAGCTGCACAAGGTTTTCAAAAACCCTCTTATGATCCATATTCCAACACATACAATCCGGGTTGGAGAAACCATCCAAATTTTTCATGGAAAAATCAATCTGAGCAAGTTTCCCAACCTGCTTTCAAGCAATCCATGTACGGTCAATCATATCCCAATCAAAATTCGGGATTTGGCCAATCTTCTAATTCAAAACCTCCACAATTCCAGGGAAATCAAAATTCCAATCAATTTGCTCAGACCAATTTCCAACAACCTTCATATCAACAACCACCTCCTCAACCTAACTGGGATGATAAAATGAACCAACTCCAAAACATGATGGCGACTCTATGCCAAACTGTGCAAGAACAACAAACTCAATATCAAACTCAAAATCAAAATTTTCAACAAAATTTTGCAAGGATAGAGTCCCAAATTGCTGACGTATGTCAAAGGAGGGAGTCTGGGCAATTGCTAAGTCAAGCTGTAACAAACCCAAGAAATAACCCTCCCGGATTCTATCAATACCATCAGGGCCAGGGGTACAGACCACCACTTGTAAGACCAAATGTACCTCCACCACAAAACCAACAACAAGCTTTTGTCTAGAATATTCCAGCACCACAATTTCAAAATCAACCTATACAAGAGGACCATCCTCCTACCCAAGCTGGGGGCTCCCAAGTAGAAAATGTGAAAGCTGTGTTAACCTTAAGAAGTGGGAAAATCAGAACAAATCCTCACCCTCACATGTCAACATTGAATGAGGATAAAGAAAATGAAATTGAGATTGAGGAAGAGAGTGAAGAAAATATTGAAAAAGAAAAATCCAAGGGAAAAGAGAAAATGATTGAAGAACCTCTAGACAAAATCAAAGCCAATGAGGATCCAAGTTGCTACATTCCAAGAGTTCCTTTTCCTGAAGCATTAAAGCCAAAATCCAAAAACAAACAAACTGGTAATGAAGAACTCTTGGAATTGTTTAAGCAAGTTCATGTCAACATTTCTCTTCTGGATGTCATTAAGCATGTGCCTGCTTATGCCAAATTCTTAAAAGAAATGTGCACTCCAAAACATGAAATGAGAAATAAAACTGAAACAATCATTCTTCCAGAAACTGTGAGTGCCATTATCTTGAACAAACTCCCTAAAAAGCTCAAGGATCCAGGCACTCCACTAATTCCTTGCACCATCGGTGGAGTCACTTTTGAGAGCAGTCTTGTGGATCTGGGAGCCAGTGTCAATCTCCTACCTTATGCCATTTTTGAGAAATTCAAGTTAGGAGAATTGAAACCCATTTCTGTTGTCCTTCAACTAGCCGATCGTTCTGTCACCACTCCTAAAGGCCTAGTTGAGGACGTTATCATAAAAATCAATGAGTGTTACTTCCCTGCCGATTTCATCATTCTGGACATGAACACTCCTCAAGATTTAACTCAGTCCACAGTCATCTTGGGTAGACCCTTTTTGGCCACAGCTAGAGCCAACATTAATTGTGCTACCGGGATGATGGATATATCATTTGGGGATGAGCGGATTAGTATCAACATTTTTAAGGCATCTGGGCATCAGGATGAAGGAGAGAGTTGTCTAGTGGTAGACTCCTTGGAGGAAGCTTGTGAGAAAGAAGCAGTAGACCAACCTTGTGCTCTAGGGTTTAAGGGAGAAAATGAGGCCTATGAAAGTTCCAAAATCTATAAAGCCAAAACCAAAACATTCCATGATAAGCACATTCACAGAAAATTTTTCGAAGTGCATGATAAGGTCTGGCTCTTTAATTCTAGGCTTCGTGGAAAATTGAAGTCCCGATGGGATGATCCTTACATTGTTGTCAGATCTTACGACAATGGTGCTGTCATTATTCTCGATCCTAAAACTAGACAATCATTCACTGTCAATGGGCAAAGGTTAAAACATTTCTTTGAAAGCCCACTTTTCTTAAAAATGGATTCTACCAAGCTACCTGAGCCTAATGGAGCCTAATTGCGTCTGGATGAAGACGATAAACTTAGCGCTATTGGGAGGCAACCCAAGTGTACAAATTTCATTTATCAGGTAATTTTCTGTCTTACTTTCTGTTCCTGTGAATAAGTAGGGGGGAGAGGTAGAATAAGCATGCATTCATAGTCTCCACCCCATCCATGCTTCATTTCATTTTTTTAGCTTGTACATAGAAAAATAAAAATTTCACAATGTTTCATCTTTAAATAAATCTTTGAATAAAAATGCTTGTCATTTCACAGACTATGTGTCTGATCTTTAACCATTAAAATTTTGTGGTTGTCACACTCCTTTGCAAACATCCATGTTAGATAGCATCTAGTAAATGATTACATGTACCTCTTGTCTACCTTATGTAAGGATTTATGGCAAGAAGTTTTCATACACACACTACACAGCCACTTAGACTAGCTGAACCCGAATGTAGCAATTTTGTCAAGGCTAGTAGGAGAGAGGTGATTAGTTTTCTCCCCTCCCCTTAAGTGAACTGCAAAGAAAGTGAAGGAATGTGATCAAGGAACCTGACTGTTTATCATTCCGAAAAGAGGAAAAGAAAAGAAAAGCAAAAGCAAAAAATATATATATATATATCCATGAAAAATGCCCCGGATCTGAGTAAAGTTGGACTCGCTACTCTTGAAAAGTGATGGGTTGTGCAGCATTATGGATGAAAAGAAAAAAATCTGAGTGCACAAAGTGCAAATAAAAGGACAAAAGTCCTCAACTCAGGGAAATAATCATCAAGGAAGATGAGCAGAATGGAACTAAGAGAAACAACCCGATCTGACTGAACAAAGATCTTATTCCACAATTCTTTTCTTCTCCCTCGAATCAATCTAATCTCAAGTACTAGCTGAGATAGAGGAGCTCCAGGAGGGCTGATGTGAACTCTTAAGTGAGCTACCTTTTATGCACAAATTTCTTGCCATAAGCCCCTACAATTAGGAAAGACATATCATTACATTAATCATTTACATGATGGTTATTTAACATGAGACATTGCATCTTCTAGTCTTGTATGTGAAGTAATTTTTATTGCTAAGGGACTAGCAATGTTCAAGTAGGGGGGAGAGATAACTGTACATTTTGCAGGTTAAAATTCATACATACAGTTAACTTTAGATAGTCTTTGTTCATAAATAATGTATATTTGTAGTTTAATTTTCATTTCATCCACGGATAAGTTTTCGAGCATTTTAGTTAAATTTTTGTGAAGAACACATAGTTAGGTTTAAAATCAATACATTTAGAGTAGTTTGACTAATAAAGTGTTTTCTCCTTTTGCAAATATATTGTACATAAATAATTTTTAGGTTTTATATTTTAACAATCATCTTTTAATAAATCTTAGACATATTAGTTGTAAATAAATCACACTTTTAAATCATACCACACACCCCACCCAATCTTAATAAATAAATAATAGAATTTTAATACATAACTCACTCCCTTCTCATTAAATAATAGTATACCTTACCCAATTCCAACACACACATACCCCCCCGACTTTATGCCTTTTTCTCATTAGAATAGGTTACACGCATTTTGTTTAAAATTCTTCTTTCTTCCTAGCAGGCCGCCTGGAAGCTCCTGGAAGCCCCTGGAAGCAGATTTGGGGCTGAGCACTGCTGCTCGGCGATAAGATGTCGTTTCCGACTTAAAAAACCTCCGTTTCGGGCTCCAAAATTGCCATTTCAGCCGACGATCTCCCTATTTCCATGGTTTTCTTACAGTAACGTCACCCTTGATGACGCGAATCATTGGTGGGTCCATAATATGGAGTCGGCCTCTCTCGAAGATCGGAAGTTGTGTTCAACTCGGCGCAAGAACTCCTCCCTTGGTCGTAAATATGGTTGCACAAACATCGCCGATATAGTCACCCCTTCCGTATTATTCTCACCCCTTCAATGAAAGAACCGGACATAACTTTCCGCCCGGGTATCAGAATCACATGAGTGACCACAATTCGGAATCGGCATTTCGCGACGGTCGACAACACGCCGTTTTCGCGGAATTCCGTTTCGAGGTCGAAATTCCACCCCGGAGCGTGTGTATTAGTACACCGATCGTGCACCCCTTCGGTAAGACGCGGATGTTTCTTCGTCCGGCGATCGAAATCACCCGCGAGGCCCCAATTCGAAATCGGCACTTCGACCCGGTCGGCACATGGTCGAATTTGGAGATTTCCTGTCCGGCGCCCAAATTCGCCTCCGGGAGCGTGGCCGCAGGCTCCCGATGTGATCGCATACGGACACCCTTCGCTCAAATGGACATAACTTTCCGCTCGGTTATCGGAATCGCTTATAAGACCCCAATTCGGAATCGTTACACATACATGCTCATTGCCCGTTATCGCCTTTCGGCGATAAGACGTCGTTTTCGACTCAAAAAGCCACCGTTTCAGGCTCCAAAAGTTACGATTTCAGCCGACGATCTCTCCATTTCAAAGGTTTTCTTGCAATAACGTCACCATCGATGACGCGAATCTTCCTTAAAAAATTGGGAACAGGGAAAGAGAAGGGGAGAGGATCCGATTTTAAAAAGGGGTGGAGAAAAAGTGGATTTTAAGAAATCATTTAATTTAAAATAGAAAAGCAAATCCATTAACTTCAAAATGTAAATGTAAATAAAAAAATTTCAGATCCAAAATAAAAAAACGAATCCTTTAAGTTAAAAAATCCAAAAGCAAATCTTTTATGTAGAAAATCAAAATAAAAATGAATAAATACATCAAATAAAAATCAAAATCCAAAAACATATTACCTTTTAGTTGAAAATCCAAATAAAAATCTAAAAATACTTCAAATCTAAATCAAAACCCAAAAACAAAAACTTAAGTTCAAAATCCAAATAAAAATCAATAAACACTTCAAATCTAAATCAAAATCCAATAACAAACACTTTGAATCTAAATCAAAATCCAAAAACAAATCCTTTAAAACCTTATCAAATCTCTCTTCAACAAAAAACAATAAAAATTTTCAAATCCCAAAAGTCAACCTCAAATCTCTTGACCTGAAATTCAAAAATCAAATCTCAAATTTAAAACTCAATCATACACATCTAATTTCAAATTTAAATTGGAAACCAAGTCCTTAAAATCCAATGCAAATCAAATTAATCAAAATTTCAAATCACACTTGAAATGCCCAATCTAAAATTATGTATGTTATTTCTAAATTGATCCATTTGCTTATAAATGTATTTTTTGCTTCTGTGAACACAAAAAAAAACAAAAACAAAAACAAAACACACACACAACAGAAAGGAGAAAGGTAGGCCCATTTATTGGCCTGTTACCCAATGGCCCAAGAGTACCCCAAGCAAGAGGTCACTTTAAAAGACCTATCACTGCTCCACTACAAAAGCACCTCCCCTGCAAAAAAGCTGAAGGGGAGGGAGGGAAGGAGAGGGACGATTTTCGTTATTTTGGCTGCTGCTTGGAGAGGGGCAGTTGAGGAGAGGCCACTGAGAAAAAGGTTCTGGAGTTTTCTTCTTGGGGTTTCCGGAACCAAGAAAAAAAAAGCTTTTCTGGGGTTTCTCCTGCCTGGCTTTCTGCGCAGAGGACAGGGAAGGCAGAAGGTTAGGAAGAAATGAAGCAAAAGGGAAGGCTGTGGCGGACCTCTTTCCCGGAGGAGTTGCAGCAAGCAGAGATTCTAAGAGGGAGGAAGTGAGGGGCCGATTTTCTTTTAATTGCTTTCTCCTTCTATCATTTCTGTTTGCATCTTGTACCTTTTTTTTAACAAGATTATGATATATATATATATATATATATATGCTTCTTCAGTAATGTCTGGGCCTCCTTTCATGCTGACTCTTCTTTTCCCCCCTTCTGGATGGTGGTCTGTTCCTTTTGCTTGTGAGATTTCTGGGATGGTCTGCCTGTAAGGCGCTGGAGAGGGTCATATGGCATCCAATTCTATGGGTGGCCTTGTGCTCCTCCTCCTCTCACTTTAATTTGCTTTGTTTCTTCTGTTATCCACCTATCTCATATAATGTGAGGAGGTGAAAAGGGTTCATAGCTGAGAGTGCGTTCCCCTCGTACCCATCTATGGTATGCAAAAGGGGTTATGCAGTTGCATTCAGTCCAGATCCCTTTTCTTGTTCGTGTGCTCTGTCACCAATCCTCCCCTACCATGGGAAATGCTACAAATCTCCTAGTTCAAGAAAGGCTTCCTTTATTTTATCCGATTTAAGCACGAATGTTTCCTGTCGAATCACCCCGACTCGGAGTTCGAGCACAAAAAGGTTGGGTAATTTGATACTCATGCCTTGCTTGGGACTTGAATGGGAAGTTAAAATTGTGTAAGTTAAGAGATCCCTGTTGAAGGTTTGCTGCCGACTCACCTGGGCAGTGAGTTTTCGGCATTTTGGGATCGATTGGTGCAGCGTTTCGGCCATGTAAAAGATTGGAATCAATCAATATGCACCTCAGTCCCCCCATAAAAAATTTCGTGTCATTTCGACTCAATTTGAATGGTCGTCCGTTTGCTAATAGACGTTTCTGTTTGGTTGCCGACTCACCGGGCAGAACGGAAGTTTCCGTCATTTCTGGACCAATTGGTGTGACTTCTTGCGGGTGCGAATGGGTGAAATCGATCAATATATATATCAGTCCCTACCCTAAAAATTTCGCGTCATTCCGGTATGATTTGGGTGGCCGTCCCTTTATAAATGGGCGTTGCCGACTCAGTTCTGGCTGGCTTGCCGAGTCACCAGGCAGAACGCGTGTTTTCGGCGGATTGAGACCGGCTGACACGGCGCTTCGTCCATGGAAAAGATTTAAATTAATCCATATATATGTCAGTCCTCCCCATAAAAATTTCGTTCCATTCCGACGTGATTTGATTGACCTCTTCGTTGCAAACACCCGTTGCCGACTCTGTTCTGCCTGGCTGCCGACTCACCAGGCAGAACGGATGTTTTCGGCAGTTTGAGACCGATTGATGCGACTTTTTGCGCATGTAAAAGATTGGAATCGATCAAAGTATGCCTCAGTCCCTCCCATAAAAGTTTCACGCCGTTCCGCCGTGATTTGGGTGTCATTCCGCTGCAAATGAGAGCTGCCGACTCACAGGGGGCAGAACTGTTTGCCGCCGACTCACATAGAAATGAGACTCTATGAGGCCTCGGGTTAGATAATATGATATCTATGCCCGAGTCCCTAGACTCAGATACCATTGGATCGCCCATTTGCGTGTTTCTAGTCTTGGTACTCATCGGTTCCCTCATAGCCACGTCTCGGGAATCGATACCATGTGCCATTCGGGTAGCGTTGTATACGGCCAATACCCCGTTTTGGTACCATCTCCATTAAGGTGGATGGATACCGCGACCTCCCCCATATCTCATGGGTACAGGGGAGGTGCTGCCGAATTTTCCCCGTGGAGCTTTGCACCGTTAAGTGTTTCTGGTTGGTGAGTCGGCAAGGACTCAGCAGCCTGCCGACTCACTAAATTAATGAAGTGATTTGAACAAGTGAGTCAGCATGCCTCATATACGATGAGTCGGCAAGCCTTGGTTCATTAGAATGCTTGCTTTTGGTCTTGGTACTCATCGGTTCCCTCGTAGCCGCGTCTCGGGAATCGGTACCGTGTGCCATTTGGGTTACGCCGTATGCGGCTAACACCCCGTTTTGGTGCCGTCTCCATTATGGTGGACAAGTACCGTGCCCTGTGCTGCCGAATTTTCTCACGCATCCTTATGAGATCAAAGGACTTTATAAGATTAAAAGACTTCAAAAATCATGTTGGCTAGGTGATTCGGCAGCACTGTAGCAGCCTTGCCGACTCAGCAGTCTGCCGACTCAACAATCTGCCGACTCATCAGTTCAGCAGGACCCTGCCAACTCAGCAGTCTACCGACTCAACAGCCTGCCGACTCAGGACCCTGCCGACTCATGTTGCAGCAAGGTTCTGCCAACTCATTTGAGTTAGCAGTCTGCCGACTCAACAGTCTGTCGACTCATCAGTTCAGCAGGACCCTGCTGACTCAGCAGTCTGCCGACTCAGCAGCCTGCCGACTCAGGACCCTGCCGACTCATGTTGCAGCAAGGTTCTGCCAACTCATTTGAGTTAGCAGTCTGCCGACTCAGCAGTCTGCCAACTCACCAGTTCAGCAGGACCCTGCCGACTCATGTTGCAATAAGGTCCTGCCAACTCAGCAGCCTGGCCGACTCAGCAGCCTGCCGACTCGTGTTGTAGTAAGGTTCTGCCGACTCACCAGTTCAGCAGGACCCTACCGACTCAACAGTCTGCCGACTCACCAGTCTGGCCGACTCAGCAACCTGGCCGACTCAGCAGTCTACCGACTCACCAGCATAACTACACCGATCATGTTTTAAATGGAATCGAGAGAACACAATCGGCATTAATTGATAAATATCAAATGAATAAGTGAATAAAAGCCTCCAACAATTGTACAAAAGGTGATAATAATCACAAAGGAACAAATGCTTTTCAATAGACATTCCTCTTGTTGTTATTCCAGTTTCACTTCAGCACGCACTTGGCACTTTTATCGGATGTTTCCGCTTTAAGGCCATGAGACTCTCTAATCTGGCGATTAATCAAGGGTTTTCTATCTCCGAGAGATGTAATTAACGTCGTTGCGTTTAGGCAACGGCGGGATCTTGGTCACGACCCGATCTTCACAATTGTTTGACGAAGTCAAACGGTGCGCATAACAGACCTAAAGCCCTTCGACTCTCGGAGGCAAAACACTTGGTTGCCACTTCGGTGGCTGGCACGCCTGCTCTATGTAAATTGCCGATTCATCTCTCGTCATTATCGCTCGCGTAGCATTCGACGGGATTTGGATTAGCAATACGCATCCATGAGAATATGAGAAAACATGATAAAATAGAATTTAAAAAGATTTGTGATTTATTTAATAAATCCATTTCCACAGCTTCCTTTTTTGCATAGGTATCACATGCACAATAATATACTTGTCAATTCCACGTCCAAGTTGCATGTAAATTTTGGGACGAATAAGTTCAATTTCTAATTTTTATTGTTAAATTTACAATTCTCAAAGTTTGTTCATTAAGAGTTTTGTGCTTTAATGTACACTGCCATCTATGCTGAAGGTTTCATGTATGGTTCTGGAATAGCGACGGTAACTATGATGTTATCGCCGACTATAATTATCTAATAGTTCAAGTACAGTTGATATAGTTGGGACACATATTATAAATACAATGTCTCATCAATGATCGTACGATTTGACCTTTTCAAATTAATTTGACATTAAAATGGGAATATTATGCTTCAAATTTTTCTATTGATTAATCAATAGTTTTCTCATATTTCATTTGTGAGAGGTAATTAAACTTACAAAACTCCCGATCCTTGTGTTACATCTATATCCTTGTGCTGGGCATGACATAATTGGTAGTATTGGACCTCACAAACGTGTTCAATTTTAGAGCCTAACATCTGACGTCCAACTAATTAAATTGAGTGCGAGACCCTTCTAATTAAGTTAAACTATCGTGATGCCTGAGTAACTAGTATTTATATTCTTCATATAAGACGTGGCATGGTATAAATCTTCTGGCATGCACATAATTCGACATATATTTAAATATTCATAGCTCCAGTCCAAAATCCTGCTTAAAGCCAGACGACTTAGTGAATCATCAATTATGTGGCGATCGAGAGGATTAGTTTTGGGGTTGGATTAATCCCTTCGTCTCTGTCCATTTTAGCGATGGGAATATAGAATTGCCAATCAGATATGCATGATAAGAAGAGGATAACCCACACCGACGGCGACACTAATCCGATGCTGCCTGCGAGGCTCCCCAGTGTTGGTGGAATTGCTCCTTATATATACTGATGACTGACGTTTTAAGGCACTGGCAGATCAGTACTGTTAACCATGTAACAAGAGAAAAAGGGAAATGCTAATTAAGAAGACGCAGCGAATGATTCACGCCAAAGAGCTAGAGAGCGAATGATGCACGCCAAAGAGACGCAGCTAGCTTTGGTGTTAATTTGCTGTAGTAATAGCTGCGAAAGGTCTGCAAGACTGCAACCAAGTTGTCCAAGTATTTATAAACATTTCATTCCCCCCCCCCTTGCGCCACCACCACTCTGCAGAGTGCATGGTGTTAATTTCTTCGCTCTTATCCTATCCGCCAATGATAAGATCAGAGAGAGAGAGAGAGAGAGAGAGAGAATTGGTGCATGTTGGTGGGATAATTAAGAAGAAAAAGGAGGAAGACGAGAGAGAGATATTTAGAGAGACCTGGTAGATGTTTATTGGGTGGTGGAGGCCAAAAGAGAGGAGGACGATCAAGAAGAGGTGGTGGAGGCTTTATGCGTTGTGAGCTTCCTGCCACCTGAAGAGTCGGATTCCTTCGGCGTTCCTGTGAAGTTTTTCTGTGTTGTTTATTCGCAAAGATGGGATTACAATTAAAGAGACCCTCCTTAAATTAACCAGAGATTGGGATGGGCGAATTTTATTTTATTTTCTGCGCAACAAATCATGTATATATATCGGTAAGTGGGCTCCTTCTTTATTGTAAAAAAGAAAAGAAATTGGGTGGAGTAAGGAAATTACATGAATGTGTATGTCGTATGAGGGGAGTGAGCGAGTCGTGTTAATTTCCGTGCATGTGAGAGTCCGAATTGACATCTTCAGGGTTTTACGTGTGTGATGTGTGTGTGTGTGTGCATGTGAGAGAGGGAGAGAGATCTAGAGAGGGCGAGAGGGGGAAAGTGCCTGCATGATATAGGGAGAAGTAGTGCCTGCTTGCGTGAGAAAGAGAGAGAGAGGTGTGTACGCGTAGGGATGAACTTGCATAAAGCAAACATTTAAAAACACAGAAAATTATAAGATAGAAAAAAATAAAGATAAAAGAAAGGCAGATGAGGAAGAGCTGCCTTCTCCTTTTCCAGGCAATGGCTCCACATATGACGATCAATGGATATCCAAAGTTCGGATATCTTAACTTATATCTAGATTCATATGAGTTAATGGTCATACGCAACCAGGTGGACCACTTTCAAGAAATTCTTTATATAGAACATATATATCATGTAACAGCATTATTTGTTCAAAACTTAATTACTCGATCGTAGAGAGGTCCCTTGTGCCATTGGGATCATCCACATGTGTATCAGAGGGGACGCCGCCACAGCATCTAAATGGCCTTATGCACCTTACCAGTGTATCTATCATTTTGCTGGATATTTTTATATTGAGAAATGCTTGTTATAAGACTTATTTTGTAAAAAACTTAATGTCGATTTTTTGAAAAACAATAGGGTTTGACAAGACTTAATTTTCCTCTCTCTAGATCTCTCTTTCTCAACCAATATATAATATTACTTTTTAATTCATCCATGTCAATTTTATTGCAAGATACGGTCTGACACAATAAGTACATTTCTCTTTTATATTATTAAAAAATTCTGTTAAATATCACACGATGTATCGGTGGCCATTTCTTTATCTAAAGATTTCAAAGATGCACTTGAACAAATTTCAAAAGTGCTTGTCTAAATGTTATAATTTTCAGTCTTATTGCATTTTATATTCTTGTTTGAAACATCGACTCTCCCTCTCTCACTCTCATTCACTCACTCTGTTTATTTAACTCTTTTCTTTGTGAGTGTGCAGTCCAACTTAGTTGCCAGATGGTGGCTCCCCAGGTAACCCGGACAAGCAATTATATGCAAGCCTTCCCTTGCCCTATAAAAAGGACATCTGCTTCCTCTTCCTTTGCCCATGGGATCTGGGAAGTGAGAAGGAGAAGATCTCTCTCTATAACTCTCCCCCTACGCCTGAGTAAGGAGAGGAAGAGGGCCCTTAAAGAACAAACAAAATTTCCTCAGCTCTTAATCGAGCTTCCTAGATCGACTCTCTGGTGTAGAGGACAATGGCCGGACTGCACCACACTTTGGCTCTTGCATTTGGGATGCTAGGTTGGTCCTGGACACTGTTCTCATGAGTCCTTTTCTGTTAAGTGGTATATCTTAGACGTACACATAATGCTCTAGACTCTAATCTGCTGCTAGCTAGCTTCCTTCCCCCTTCTTCCTCATTCTTCGTACACATGTATGCACTTTTCACTTTTTTATTTATTGCTTCTTTAACTATCGTGTTTCTTCTTTTTATTTTTTTGAGTGGTGGATATATATATATATGTGCATGGGTGGCATTACGCACTACTACTTTTGTTTGACCTGCGATATCCTCCTCCACGTATGAACTGCATGATTTGACATAGCGTCATGGACGTTTTCCCTATCGATTTAATTTGCTGAGAGGATCTGCGTGCTCTATAAATTGACTCTACACAAACAAAAGGCTTATCAACAGTAGTCGATCCTCTCTACTTCAAGAATTTTCCATGTCTACTGCACTAGCTGTGACTGACCCTTTGTCTCTATTATATCGTCTGCTTTTTGCTTTGCCTGCAGCCACCGCCATCTCGTTTATGGTCTACCTCGCACCAGTGTAAGTGACTGCATGCGCTCTCCTTCGCTTCCTTCACATGAATCGCTACTTTTGATTCCTCGATAAACGTTGGTTTTCACTTATTTTGGTCTGAAAAATAATTACCGCCAGCCCAACCTTCTATGGCATCTGCAAAAAGAGAACGACGGAGGACTTCCAGGCGGTGCCATACGTGATCGCGCAACTCAGCGCCATGCTGATGTTCTACTACGCGTTGGTGAAGACCCACTCCCCCCTCCTCCTCGCCATTAACGGGATAGGCTGCTTCATAGAGACCGTGTACATAGTCTTGTTCCTCGTTTTTGCTCCAAGAAAAGTTAGGGTACGTATGCATGCCACTGCAGCCACTCCTCACTTTCTAATATTTCCAACCAGGAAATTAGACCACATATAACAATCGGCCGTCATGCATCCTCGAACTTTTTGACTGTTTAATATATCTCTCTGTGTGCAGATTTCCACACTGAAGCTGCTGCTGCTGCTAAACGTCGTAGCTTATGGTATCATCGTCTGCTCGACACTCGTGCTGTTGAAGGGCTCCGCTCGTGTTCAGCTAATGGGATGGATCAACGTTGGCTTCTCCGTCAGTGTCTTCGCCGCGCCACTGGGCGTCATGGTGAGAAACCACGAAACCTCAAAAGGAAACCGGTCCATCTCTAATTACCTACCGTGGTATATATAGTTGCTAATTAAGCCTGCTACTTTTCTTCCATCGCCGGTTTAATCTTGTCGATCGAACAGAGGCATGTCATACGCACCAGAAGTGCGGAGTCCATCCCCTTCTGTCTGTCCTGCTTCCTCACCGTCAGCGCCGTCGCTTGGTTCGCCTACGGCTTCCTGATAAGGGACTTCTACGTTGCGGTATGCCTCCAATGACCCAAGGGCCGGGTTGAGCTCTCGAACCCTGTCGTACGTCTTACTTCATCTTAAGTAATACATTAAAGACATCTTTCAAAAAGCACTCGTGCTCGTCTCAGGCGCCGAACGTGTTGGGCTTCCTGTTCGGAGCTGCACAGATAGCGCTCTACATCTTCTACAGGGACGCCCCGCGGCCACGCGAAGGTCATAAGGTCGACCCCGAGAAAGCCACCGCCGACGTCGTCTCGCAGGACGGCAAGCTGCAGGCAGTCAAGCCGGACTCCATGGCAGCGCCCGGTTGGGGAGCTGAAGTGGAAGCCACTATTCACGTGTGAAGATCGATAGTTACTGTAGGGAAGAAGATCTAGGCGAGCTCTCTTGCAGACATAATCTCAATGACGATCGACTTTTGTCGCAGAGATTTACGCGTAGAGATCATCATGATGTGGCTGGGGAAGTGCTGTGGTGGTGGTGATCACATTGTCGTTTGCCGGCCGGCCTCCATATGTGTAGTTTGCATCAATGGTGGAGTCCACCAATTATTTCTCCTCTGTAAACACGTATGTTTGGATGTGTGCCTAGCTTGTACGGTCTTGTCCATATTTTAATAAGCAATGGCTGCGACATAATTTGACGTATCTGAGCATTGGGATGTATTGTATCTACGTAGGTGCTGTTAGTGACACTGGCCAGCTGCATGCCAATAGACTAAAGTAGTAGTAGTTTTTTTAAAAAGACAGAATTTGGAAGCATGTACGTTGAGGTGCTAGGCCATACGTCGTTTCATCTCAACGGTGCACTAGTATCTTTACCAGTTTTCAAAGTAAAAGTTCAATTCAAAATGGAAGAGGTGTCAAATATACATGAGATGAGAGAAATTTTTATTACACTGGCGCCATGCAACTGGCCTAAGAAACTCTAGAATAAATGCAGTGGAGGGTGCACTTATGACTCCTTGAGATTGACATGATGCATCAAAATCATTAACTCAATCTAATGCCCGGGGTTGAAAAAGTTGATTTTGAAATTCAATTATTAAAATCTCAATTTTTTTCTCACACTAATTTTTAAATATCTCTTTTAAATTTTATATTTTTAATTAGCATATTTGAAGAGAGAGTAGGGAGAGAGATAGAGAGAAAAGAGATATGTATTATGCATCGATTTTCGTAGTCTAAAAATTATATAAAAATATTTTTCGAAGAGATTTTAGATTTGACAATGATTGAAATCTCTAAGATTTTCAAAAACTGTCCAATCATTGCAAAAGTGAAAATCAATCTAAAACTCCCCTCTTTTGACGTCCAAAAGTCAATTAAGACATCATAAATATCTTCTTTCTCTTTGTCTCTCTTCTCTCTTAAATCTGCTCTTTAAAAATCTACTTTTTATTTTCTACATTGAAAGAAGAGAGTGGAAAAAGAGGATTCCAATGATTGGAATCAGAATCTTTTTTTCACCTTAATTTATTTCCAAACGCTGCCCTAAAATCACTTGGTTTGAAGACCAGGGGAACAAAAACAATAGCTTTTAGCTACGATCAAAAACAACAAATTGCCGTCAAGCATTAACTTTTAGTCTTAGACTGTAGTGGATTATATACGAATCTTAGCAAAGGGAATCAAGAGATCTGAGTAGGTCAATAAATTTTTTGTGTCATCAATTCAAGCGAATTCTTGAGTGTGTTTATCTCATGTGACCCACACTATTTATTGTGCTCCAAAAGAATAAGTTCAAAACCCCGTCCGAGATAGGCCCATTGGGCCGATCGACTCATGGGTCAACCAAGAGAACTACGTATGCACTAGTCCGGATTTCTGGACCGACGACATGTCCATGGGCAAACGAGTCCATTTATAGTTCTATGGACCTACTTAGTCCAATGGCTGCTTCATCACTTCTATCACTGCTATATATAACTTGCGAGATGACATAAGAATATGACACATATGTCATGAAAGTACTCAATGAGGAAGAAGCAGACATGGGAATGCTTTTTTAAAAACTTTAACGTTTACAATCTTAGTATGTGGATGTAAATTATGAGATCATTTCTTCTATATATGCTATAGAAGAAATCAATGTTTCATATCCATATGCCAAGATTAATACTTTCTTTGAAAATGATTTGGAGCACATTAGAAACAATCATCAGTCGAACAATAGATAAGTACTGAATACTAATACAATATTAATGTTAATTAGTTATATATGTGTAATGTAGAGAGAATACTATTCATATGAGCAGTCAAATTTATTGGTTTTTTTTATCGAACCCAAAAATCCGGAAGTTGAATTATGATAAAAAAAAATATAAAATATATATTAACTCATGAATTGTACTATCTGGCCCCACCTTACCAATTAGGAATTGCAATAATGGTCCCGGATTATTGCACTTTTGGAATCTTGGATACCGGTTTGAAGACGTGACCAGGAAAAAGAGTTTTGTGCCCGGGCCTGCCCTTTCAGCTGGGCTGTGAAAGAGATCGGTGTCCGAGTGGTCTTGGGTTCATACTAAATTTTGCTGCAGGCCCTGCAGCCACCTGTTAAGAATACTTGACATTATGTAGCGAGTAATATTTGTTGTCCACTTGTGCATGCGACAAATGTTAAGGTGATAAGACACATAGAGGTGAAAAGATATGCGACAACGTTTGGTGGCTATCAATTATCATATCTATTACCCAACTATACATTAGCTTCGGTTGCTCCCAACTATACATTACCTGATCCTCTAGAGGATATGTGTCACCTCATAAGAAGTGTTACTCATATATAAATGATGAGAAAGGTTTATTGCACTTTCATATTGCACTTGACTAGGTAAAAATTTATGTGACATCCCTCCCATGAAGAGTGATAAAATGATCGTCTAATTGTTAGATGCCACATGAGTATGTTGTCTAGTCAATGTGAAAGTGCAAAAAATCTTTCTCATAAATGATTGAACTTATGCACTTTGGTTTATGGTGGTGACTACCATAAAAAATGTTATAATTATTAAAAGCAATCGCAAAAACACCTTGAATGTGATCTCATCATGGCAGGACTGTAACTAGGCATTGTAGATAGATATACTTGTGATAATTTAAGAAGACTAATATTATACTTCAGTGTATACGAAAATATAAACTAGGTTGGAAAATTTGAACCTCCTTGTGATTGGATTATGTGGGATGCGCTCTTTGAGATGTATTTAATGCGACACAATTTTTTGTATCTAAAGAAAATGTATATAAATAATTATATAATGTACATAAATAATAATTTAATACACATAAGTAACATAATAATGCACACAAAATAATATAGTACATGGAAGCATAATATTACTCATATAAGAAGGTCTTGATATTGCAATATATATTACATTATTTTGTGTGTATTATTATGTTATTTATGTGTATTAAATTATTATTTATATGTATTATATAATAAATTTGTGTGTATTAATTTTTAATACATAAAATAGTACTGCATTAAAAAAAAATTGTGTCGCATTATATATAGTTTGAGGAGCGCATCCCACCCAATCACAATAGGGTTCAGATTTATCAACTCACTCTATACTTCTACATGTAAGGAAGCATAGTATTACTCTGGATATTGTAATATATAGTTGGGTTATATGTAAACAATGCTAATTAATTAATCTTCATGATTCGCCCTCATTTCGGAAAACTCATATCACAACGACTTGAGTGGTCATATGTCAATGAGTAATGCTACGCTCCCGACAGTGCCGAGAGCGCAGCTGACGTGGAGGGGCCGCGCCCTTCCACCCGCGCGACGCGTGGAAGGGCGGGCCCCTCCAGCATTAAATGTTCTTTTTTTTTTACAATTTGTGTGCACTAACAATGCACATAAATGATCTATTTATGTACACAAATAACATATTAGTGCACATAAATTGTAAAAAAAAATAAAATATTTATTGACGTGGGGCCGCCCCCCTCCACGCGACGCGTGAGTGGAGGGGCGCGGCCACTCCACGTCAGCTATGCTCCTGGCAGTGTCGGGAGTATAGCATTTCTCTATGTCAATATATCTGCACTGGCCACAATTGTTGGCAAACAAACCCTATGCAACATGGATCCTGTAGTACTGATGCGGCATTTGGCATATGCATGCACCCACCATGACCTCCACACTTCCCCAACTCACACACAGTGGCACTTATTGGGTTCCCCTAGAGAGATTCCAACGTACCTACAACTATTAGGATTCTTTTATTTCTCTACTGTGTTGTGATCGGTCCCTTGTTCCTTGCCCGTACTGGGACCATGGGGCATTGCCCAACTGTGTTTTCTCCGGCCTACAAAATGGAGCATCCACCCTCTCTTTGTAGAAGCAAGAGCCCCCCCCCCCCCCCCCCCCCGCGCGCGCGCACACACACATAGAGGCAGCACCGTTCTCCTCTCCCTGTGCAGGCACGTCCGAAGATTCGCACGCGAGGCCGCCATTTCCTTCTCATATCTCCTGGATAAAGGTAGTCCCCCCTCCATCATGGCTCCTGCAATAGATCATGAAGAGCCTGGTACGGAGGTCGCCCTAGCTTCAGGTCGGCAAGGGGAAGCTAGCTGTAATGCACCGTCTTCAGCTAGTGCTCCTCTGCGGGAGCCTGATCATGGGGGTGCCATATGGGAAACCTTGCAGCTGCATGCTGCTCATTTGCTAAGATGGGAGAAGGGGGAACCTTCCCTCTCGTAGTCTAGTTGCAGGATGACAACTCTCTCTCTCTCTCTACGTGTAAAGGGAAGCGTGGAAACTAGTGGTGGAGAGGCTCTCGAGGGTGGAGGAGCAACTGGCGGGTAGGGGTCAGGGGACCCATTCTTTCCACCTCCTCGTTTTTTGTTGCATAATGGGAGATCTATGGGGGAAGAAGGCAGTGTCTTGCCTTGTCAAGAATGTACAGGTGGGGTTTGGTTTTCTGAGTAGAGAACACAGCGGAACCCACCTCTAAATATCAGAAGTTAGAAACTTAAATCTTTTCGGCCTGTCGTCTGGAAAGTATGCACGAAACAGGGCATGACATGCTATCATCTTTCGGTATCGAGATGGGACATAATAATATATATCATCATCTCCTAAATATCTCATCCCACACTTTCAGTGCAAATTAGAACACCTCTTAATTTGGGAATATCAAATCTGTACACTAGGTTGAACATGAACTATTATCCTTTAACTTTTTCTCTCTTTTCTGAATTGAGGTATATATATAAGGTTTTATATCATTACAAACCCATAATCTGATGGGATGTTGACGTCGACAATGCACCAACATAACAGTACTATAGCATCTACCTACGTGGGACTGAGGAGATAACTTGACAGGTCCAATTGTGAGCCAAGTTGGACCGACCATACGATCATGTCGCTAGGAGAAGAGAGAAGGCCATCCCAATTAAGTCGCTAGCTTGTGGCTCCAGTTGATCGAGCATTGCTTTTGTTGCCTTGCGCGCTTACCACAGGGGAATGCCCAACTGGGATAAGAAAACTGGCAGCACGACCCCCACCTCAAGTGCGCAACTTCAACGTGCAGGTTTCTTCTTCTTATCTGTTCCTCTTCGTCGTGGCCCTTTGTTTTCTCATAGCGTGTTTGGCAATCTTGAACCTCGAATCCGCCGCAGTAAACTGTGAACTCCGGCCACATCTCGTTACGCATGGTGTGTGCAAATGCCCGTATGCTCCTCATTTGATTGGCATATGTATACTTGTGAGTAAGACACGTACGTGTTCAAGTATATGTGGATGGACCATAGATGCTGTTCTCGCGTACGCCCGCTTGGGAGTTCGATCGGTATGGTACATTTCCTGCAAACTCAAATTTTCAGCAACTAGCAGCTGGTACGTACTCAAAGTTAAGTGCCCCGTATGATAGAATCGAGATCCCCTCTATATAATAACACTTACTAATGACAAGAAGCAAGTTACAATATCTTGGATTTTTTAGTTTCTCCTGTGCACCAACTACATAGAGTGCGCCTGTCAACAGACGGTTTGCTTTGGCCTAAGTGTACGGTATGATAGTACTCTATGATCATACACATATCTAACAAAGTCATTGGACTTTTGGATCTTGACGTCATAAATAGCCCTGATGACGTCGATGGATCTGTGTGATAACTGAAGGCCCACTAGATTGGATGGACAGAATGAGGCGCAAGGCCGGGAACAAAGGCTGTGTGACTGATGGTGTGGAAGTTTGTAAGTCAAATACCAGTGAGGTTTACTTTTACTTACTTGAGAAAGACGTAGTGTACTTTCATATTGCACTCAAGTGTAATATGACTAGGCACTTCACCCATATAACACCCCTCACATGGAGTGTGATAACCCAATTGTTAGGTGCCACGTGGACATAACGTTTAGTCATATTATACTTTAAGTGCAATGTAAAAGTGCACTAAATCTTTCTCTACTTACTTTGTCAAGAATATTACCTTCCACTGGTGATCCTTAATTTGGGTGAATTATCTCCGTTTAGTACGTAGTGGTGAGCGATGTTATACCGTTGCTTGCATTGTCAGAGATTTCATTGGCTTTCATTAACAATATATCTTTGTTTTATCAAGGCATTAGTTTAATTACAAGGCATTTGAGCAGGAAGAATTCAATACCGAACATATGGCCCTTTTTTTTTTCCTAATTCCATTTTCTAAGATGATTTCTACTTGATGATGAATGTGTGTGTGTCCTGGCCTGAAACTTTAGACTTTGTAAACAGTGGGTGAGATCTTGTGTATCCTAGATTTGCAAGATTTCTTATTGATCGATGTTGATGGATTCCCTGAAAATAACTCATCCATATGGACCCCAAAATGCATGCTTCAAGGAAGTGGGATGAAGGGTACGTAAGGGATCGAAGTAAAGCTAAAGGAAAAGTGCCTTGTCACTTCTTCACACAGTCTTGCCAAGTAAAGGCTTATGCGCTTGACCACCCAACTTCTGTTTCTCGGCTTAAACTTAGGCTGTAGCTTTCAATTATTCCTCCTCATGACAACTCGGTGGAAGTTTATAGAAACTTTGTTTACACATGCAGTGCGATAGCATGCGATCCCTAGCTAGTGCCCCTGCTCCTAAAACCGGTGGTGGTTCTCAGACATGCACTTTCGACTTTTAAATTTTTTACTAGATTCCATTGTATAGTTGGCCTCTCTCCTTTTTTATTGTGAAGCTGATCATGTCCTCTAACAGTCATATATTATGCACACCTTCTGATGCATCCCTGTTGTTTATTAATATATGATACCGCCTTCCCACAAACATCCCAACTAATAAAGGGAGGTAACATTCTAGTTTACATTTCCTTTTTATCTTTTTCTTTTGGGAAACAGTTTTGTAACATTATTTGGTAACACCATTTGATAACACTACCATTAAAATTGTGTCATATCAACAATTGAAAAGAGAAAGTCAAAAACACAATAAAATGATTTAGTAACATCATTTGGTAACACATTAAAGTAACACACCAATCAAAGTGCACCACAATCTCATCATTTATGAGGTATGTTTAATTTTTTTATTTCAGTTGCTGATGTGGCACAATTTTAATGGTGATATTACCAAATAATGTTATCAAATGGTGTTACAAAACTGTTTCTCAAAACACTTCATAAATGAAGAGGTTGTGGTGTATTTTGATTGGTGTGTTACCAAATAGTGTTACTAAATGATGTTATTAAACTATTTTCCATTTCCTGAAAACTGCCAGCACGTAGTAATCTATTTCCTGTAAAGAAATGGTTTTGTAACACTATTTAATAGCACATTAAAGAGATATTATCATTAAAAATATGCCACATCAGTAATTGTCAGGAAAAAATCAAAAACACCTCATAAATGAGGAGATTGTGGTGCATTTTAATTGGTGTGTTAAGATGTGTGTTACTAAATAGTGTTACTAAACCGTTTTTCTTTCCTTTAAGGCCCTTTAAACCTGACTCTGCTGAGTTTTGAATCTAAAATCTCTGTAAACCATGGTATACATGGAAGCTCATCCACTATGCCACTTCTTGAGTACACCCTAAATGGATGGCCATGCGAAGTTGTGTCAGAGAACTTTGCAGCTATGTCCGAAGCAAACACCAACCAGCAACTCGCAGTTGTCTCCCACAGCTCACCTTTAGTTGATCAACTTCTCTTCCTGTTCAACTGCTATATATGACAACGGACCGGAGTCGTGCATGAGAGTATATGCATTTCTGTGGGCGTGGAACAACAGGTCTTTGGTTCAGAGGTAACCCGCCCTCTCTTCCAAGGAAGATGGGACAATAGATCTGGAGACGTACGTAGTGGTAGTCTTTTCCATACAACTATACGTACATGAGATATTTCTCTAGAAGAAGGTTCTAGACCAAGGTTACACAAATTTTTTTCTTCCGTTTCATATGCTTAATTGCCGTCTTTTGTGGCAGACAGCCGCTAGCTAGCTAGTTCCGTCACGTTTCACATCATTAGTTTTTCGATCTTTGGAATTAAACGCGTGAGTAATACTGGAGATGAAAAAATTAACAAACCATACAAGCAAATTAAACCCACGGTTAATTTGCACTAGATGTGAGATCGATGGTGACTCCTCATTGGGCACGAGAGGAGCTAGCTAGCTAGCTAATTCCCTTGAAACCCTAATTAGTTTATTCTTAATTTCATCATTGTACGTATTATCTGCTTAATAATTAGCTGACATCATGCCTTGGATTAACGTGATCATCGTAGTCTCTGTCTAATTAACAGACATCAAGCCATGACTAATTAACTATGATTCTTCCACAATGGAAGGATGGCCCCACGCATTGAGGTGAAGAAAAAACAAATGTATCTATATATTGTTTATGATGTTGACTAATATTAGTTGGATTGAGTCAGTTTTAGTTTAGTCAAGATTAATTTCTCCCACAACTAAACTACAAGACAGAATATTTGACTCAAGTACTTACCTAGCTACCTTCTCCATCTTAGTAGCATTTTGTCTGTCTGCTCGTTCGATCTAAAAAGATTGTAGAAACCCAAAACCCATCGTTGTTGTCTACAATATCTTTTGGTATCGGGTAATGATATTTACAAGTGGATTCATAACCTTAGTTCATCCTGACGCTGAGATTTTCTTAGTTTGGTTTACCACTCGAACCCACTTAGAGAAAATGATCCTCGAAGCCAATTCACGAACAAAACATCTCAATAATTGTAAAATCCAAAGAATTACAAAATAAATAAAGAAATATTTATTACACGCACCAATATATATATATATGATAAAGTACACGCCAATGCACCGCTTGTGCATTATCTAATGAGAGTCCTGACTTATATACGTCTTAGTTGCATGAGAACTAACGAGTTCGAACTCGCCTCGTGAAAAAGGGTCCTATTTTCATAGGAGTGGAACTACCGAATGTGCGAGTTCTTAAACAACAAATAACACCTATAATTAATCACTATTACTTCGATTGCTGAGGAAAGAAATGTTGTTTTCAGGCCACCCGATTTATATAGGGCGGAGACTAATTTGATCTGTTCTTCTCTCTTGCGAAAAGGACAGTCCTCGATACAGCAAGATCTTTGCTCCACAGTAGTACACTAATGGAGCTCCACCTACCCTAAAAAACCATAAACATTCCTCCATTGGAGGGAAGGGGATCCAGCGACCTCGGGCCGACGTGGAGAAGAAACACCGAATAGAGCCGCTGGCCGCGTGCGTGTACGAGCGATGGGGCTGCGTCACGTGAAAGGCGGCACGCCACACGTAGGACGCGTACGGCACCCCCTCTCTCCCCCGCATGCACCGCACGACGCATGCAGCTCTCTTATTCGCCCCTGTGAATTCCCCAAGACACCCCCACAACCGCCCGCACCTGCCCCCTCTTGTCCTCGCATGAGGTGGTGTCCTGCCCTCGCCCCATTGGAAGCCGAGAGATTCCCGTGCGGACTGCGGCGCAAGAGACCCGATATGCATCTCCGAGGGAACACATGCACCCCCCCCCCCCCCCTCTCTTCCTTCCGGGAACATATATCAACTCCCGCCTCCCGATCCCCCTTTAAAATAGAAGCATCTGCAATTGGGTGGAAGCCTCCATTTGAGTAGATTACAGCAGTGCATGCATCCCCACAAATTCCACTTTGCCATTTGGGTTTTCCCTATTTTTTATAAATGGGAGCTTTGTCTGTCATGTGGCTTACTGGATCCCACTGCTAGCTCGTTTAAACTGGCCCTGGTGAGTTCTGGAGGAGGTGGGTGGGGGGGGGGGGGGGGGGGGTGTTAGGCATGTCCCTTGGCCTATATAAGGGCCTCACCCGGCTTCGATTCCCCAGTGTGCCCAAGGTCCCAAAACCCCTCGTACGTTCATTGGGTGGGGTCTTTGCGTCTCTCTCTCACTTTTGAGGAGGTGCAAGTCCCCAATCCTCTCCTCTTCAGGGTCGAAGCCGTTTCTTTGTGCCAGAGAAATGGCCGGGCTGCACCACCCTTGGGCTTTTGCCTTCGGAATCTTAGGTTGGTCCAAACATCGAGAGCTCGGTCTTCCCATGCTCTTGCAGTTGCTGTTACTGCTCTCTTAATTTGGACACTGTCCACTCGTTTCCACTGTGCTGCTGGTGCTTGGGGGCGCCGGCACTGTGTAGGGTTTTGGTGGCCGGGGTTTCAGTGCACCGTTGGTTTCTGCGCTGTTCTTTGGAGAAACTGCCGTTGCTTTGTCACTACACTATACGTGATCACACACTGTCGTATAGCTAGCTAGGTTTATCAACCGACCCTGTTCGCGCAAGTATGGTTCCTTGGCACTCACTCCTTTCTCTCTTTCTTCGATATTGCAGGCAACGTCATCTCCTTTATGGTTTATCTCGCACCAGTGTGAGTAGTTCTTGCCATTCTCGTTTCATGTCATGTTCCGTTATGGAAGATCCTATATATGAATGTTTTCATCCGTTGATGCATGTGGGTTTTGTTGGACTCTGACCTCAGGCCGACGTTCTACCGGATCTGTAAGAGGAAATCGACGGAGGGTTTTCAGGCAGTGCCGTACGTCATCGCACTCTTCAGTGCCATGCTGATGATCTACTACGCGTTGGTGAAGACTAACTCCACCCTCCTCCTCACTATTAACGGGATAGGCTGCTTCATAGAGACCGTATACATCGTCTTATTCCTCTTTTTCGCACCAAAAAAAGCAAAGGTAAACTAATCTCTCTCTCCCTCTCTCTCTCTCTCTCTCCCGCGAGCTCAAGGTTGGTGACCTCTAATGAAGTGGTGCCTTCTCTGCCACTGATATTGCAGATATCCACACTGAAGCTGCTGCTGCTTTTAAACGTAGTGGCTTACAGTATCATCGTTTCTTTGACGTTCTTTCTTCTGAAAGGCTCCAACCGCGTCCGAGTTATCGGATGGATCAACGTCGGCTTCTCCGTCAGTGTCTTCGCGGCTCCACTAAGCATCATGGTTAGAAATAAACCTGTAAACCTGAAACCAGCCCTTCTTCTAAAATGCCAAACCATGGAGTTTATCTATATTATGTTCGTAGTCGGTCTCTTGTGGCCATCCTCTCGTCTCTTACCCTGGTTGTTTCATCGAGTTGCAGAGGCTCGTCATACGCACCAAAAGCGTGGAGTTCATGCCCTTCGGCCTTTCCTTCTTCCTCACCGTGAGCGCCGTCGTGTGGTTCGGCTACGGCCTTCTGATAAGGGACCTCTACGTTGCGGTAAAGTCCCCTGAAACTTTAAACCAGCCTGTGCCGCTTAATCTCAAGTTCTGAAGACATGTTACTGATCTCTCTCATTCTCACTCTCTCTTTAATTCTCTCTCTCAGGCGCCAAACGTCTTGGGTTTCCTCTTCGGGGTGGCGCAGATGGTGCTCTACCTCATCTACCGGAAAGCCAACCAGCCTAGTGGACACCCCAGAGACCCGGAGAAAGCCGGCACAGCCCACGACCGCAAGCACCCAGAACTGGCCATCAGGATCATCATCGCCACCTCGGGTTCCGAGGTCCACCCTATCGAGGCCACCGAGGTCGTCCTCCAGGACGTCGAGGCAGGGCAGCCTGCAAAGGCCCTCGGCGAAGCACCGGCCGTCCTTGGCGACGAGAAAATCGTGGGTGCAGCTGACATCGAGCTGCGCCTGCCTCGTCCCTGACAGTATCCCGCGACTGCTTGCAGTACCCCCGGGCACACACGAAGAACTGTTCTACAGTATCTTCGCCGATATGTTAGTTGTACTGTTGTAGAAGCGTCCGCTGCTTGCCCCACCCCTACTATTGATGTAACGCAAAGAGTCCTGTGTTTTATGTTCTTCTCGCCTCTCTTTGCCCAGTCAATTTCTATCTACTTATACCACTCTTCGTTTCTCTCATGTCCTTCCTATGCATTTGCATTACACCATAGAGGGCTTCTCATGGGTGCATGCATGGAGAGTAGAACGTACGTACCATCTTGATACCTCTCTTAACATGTCACTCACTACTGCTGATCACTTACACTGACTGCATGAGACCCTTTTCCAAATCATGATCTTAAAACATTTCCTATATTATATATATATATAAAGGATATCACGGGAGAAATCACCTGAGAGAGAATCTTAAGAGCGGGTCCCCATCGACGAAATTCCCACGTAAAACAATATTACGTCCAAGGTTAGCGGCCCACGGTTTGCCACATACCCCCCCTCCCGCCTTCCGTCTAGTGGAATCTCACAAGATGACAAACTCATGGTGTGTGTCCGTACGACATGTTCCTGGGTTTAAGGTTCAAAACGTACGTAGATCCCGATGCGCGACCAACGAGGGTTTGAAACTCTAGATTTGTTTTGGTCCACGTGGGCCGGCAGTCAATGCCGGCTTTCGTGGGGCCCATATTAACGGATCCGAAGTCGGTATATACCAGTCTAGTACGGTTATTAGCGTCCTGCTAATTATTTTAGTTTATTTGAGCTTTACCCTTCTGTGACTGTTGGAAAAGTGTACGGAAAGTATAAAGCCAGTTGATAAAAAAAATATGGAGAAACTTTGGACTTTCTGATTTTTTTTTTTGACAGAACTAATGTAATTTGGGCTTCGCACTATTAATGTCAGATCATAATTTTGAACCAATGGGTCCGAAAGGTTTTAATTTTCATTCTGCAGAGTGATCCCATTAGAAAAAAAAGTCCTTCACATTTTGTTAATCAATTTAAATGAAGTGATTTAGGAGTTACAGGGCAAATGGCGCATAAGATAGATGAGAACAATCCAAACTCTGAAGTTCTTGCCTGAGATTATAATTATCAGAAATGCTTGTTACCAATTCAGTTCAGTAACAATTTTTTAGTCATTAGAATTACTTGAAGAGCAATTCACGAAGAGACTTGTTATTAGACCGAATTAATAACAAATATTTCTCTATATACAATTGTAGAGGTTGAGATCATGTCTCATTAATAGATGTGTGAGAGATCTTAACAATAATCATATAAGGGGGAACTAATTAGGTGGACTTTCATAACACTTAAATCTTAAGTTTGATATTTTATTTTTTATCTATTCTCAAATCTAAAACATAAGAATTAAGTATTTAAATAAATTAAGACTTATATTAAGAGGTGTTTAAAATCAACTTAAAAAATATTTGAATTAATCTATTATCTGATAAAAATACTCTTATATGCTTAAAAATGAGTATGATAAGTATCAGCTTCTTCTCCCTCCATGTCTGGATCCAATCTGATCTCACTTATCCCGGCCCCCATCCCTCTTCCCCACTTCAAATCACCGCGCCGGTTTTCTCCCCACACACCCCCCCCCCGCCCCCGCCTATGTTAGCTAGGTTAGGCCGCCGGGGTTTTTTTTTTTGGTTTTTTTTTAACCACCCCCCCCCCCCCCCACGAGGGTTACGCAATGGATGGTTTTTTTGTTTCCCTAACCGCCCACCCAGCTGCGGGTTAGGCAGTTGCCTTTTTTTTTTTAGTTTAGGTAGCCTAACTAACAATTTTTTGTGTTATTAACTTCTCATGTTCTATAAATTGTGTGAAAATTAACAATGAGAGAAGAGGAACGTAATTGTAATCTAAGTTCAAGTTCTCTCTCTCTCTCTCTCTCTCTCTCTCTCTCTCTCTCTCTCTCTCTCTCTCTCTCTCTCTCTCTCGTGCTAGACTTCGTACACGAGATATCACCATCAGATCCCGAAGGCATTTGGAGCAAGGAAACAACGAATCTTCTTGATCCTACGAGTTTCCGCAACGACAAGGTACACACTCCGATCGAGAACGAATAATGTTATTAGAGCATCAACGTTCTTGTCTGTAGGATGTCGTCGGATGATCTCCATGTGCAAGAATTGCTGCAATGGATGAAGACGATTTTGAACCGATGGAGATCTCCATGAACGATGATGGGGATAGTGTGGTCGAGATCACGGTGCTCCTCTAAGCACAGCAAAAAAGTGTCAAGCAGATGAAAAAGGGCGACACATAGGTCCTGTAGACAGTAGCAACAATCAAGGGATTGTATCCGATTGAACCGATGGAGATCTCCATGAACGATGATGGGGATAGTGTGGTCGAGATCACGGTGCTCCTCTAAGCACAGCAAAAAAGTTTCAAGCAGATGAAAAAGGGCGACACATAGGTCCTGTAGACAGTAGCAACAATCAAGAGATTGAGCACACATGATGGCACAACATCTGAGGCTGCTAGTGAGGGTCACAGTTTCCTTTCAGGACATACACAGCTGAATCCATATGGATAACATCATGGGTATGGTGGCTATTATGCCTCTGGATACCAGTATGGTGATGATGGTTCTTACATACAAATTCCAATCATTCCACCACCTGGACCTACAATAGTACGCCAAGAAACACGTCAATATTTAGAATATCAGCGTATGTATGAAGACCTATATCAAAATTACATGTCTTATACTGATTATTTACATTTTTTGGAGAGCACTTATAATGTGAGGTTGTTCGGAGATGGAAGCTATACCCCTTACTACAAGGGTTTTGTAGACATACATACTCAGCATGATGAGGAAGATTAGGTAAGAACTTGTTAAATGTTCTTAGTGACATGTTAAGGAAGATGATATTAATTTATAATTTTTCATGCAAAGAAAAATGATGAATATGAGAACGACGATATGAGTATTGTATTTGGCTTGTAAGAGTTCATGATTATATCCTTAATATTTAGATGAACATTAAATGATTGTGTCATGATTTTGGTATGATTGTATGTATGTTAGATGAATATTAAATGGTTGTGGTGGGTTGACTTAAATGACTAAATAAATTTATTTATATTTTTCAATTTCTTTATGTGATGTTCTTATGTTTTACTCATTTTCTTTTGAACTTTGCTTATTTTAAATATTAACCAAGTCACAAAACTAAAAAAATAATTCAAACAAGTCATTTTTTCACCGTATCTCAGCGGTATAGTACGGTACGTACCTTTCCACGGAGAATGCGACACGGTCGATCCGGACGGTACGGTGAATCTTACTTCAAATTTCCTTAAAAAAAGAAAAAAAAATACCAAAAAAATGAAAAAAAAATGGAAACACCCTCCCCACGTTTGCCACCGATAGGGATGAGCTCGAGGACTCTGTCAAGAAAATCATGGAGGAGGAATTTGACGAGAAAGAGGAGGAGATTGACGACAGCGCGCGGCATACACCCGAAGATGTATAAGCCATGGGTGGTGGTGGCTTCGTCTACGACGATGGCACCGGAGGAGGCCTCTAAAGAGGACTCCACACTCTCTGACGCATTTGCTATTCCTAACTAGGGGTGTTCACGGTTCGGTTCAGTTTTCTCAATTTTTGGGAGAAATCGAATCGAACCGAATTTACTGTTTGAACTGAACGGTTCAAATCGAAATATTACATTTCTGATATTTTTAAATATTTTTATGGCATTTTTGGGGTTTTTATGACATTTTTTTGGCAAAAACTATTAAAAGGGACTTTTTTTTTTGCGGTCGCGAGTTGGGCGCGCGAAGCCGCCCTCCACTGCGCTACCTTATTTTTTTGTTTAATTTTATTATTTATATAATTATATATAGGTATTTGGTTCTTTTCAATTTTCCAGTCAAAATCAACCGAACCACCCAGCCTTGAAACAGAACCGAATCGGTCGATTCAGTTCGATTTTTCGATTTGAACCAAATAATGAACAGTCCTATTCCTAACTTGAACGACGGCTCTGGCGCAGTCCACGCCAGGAGTCGTGGCTACGCCATGACGTGGAAGAAGTGCCAGAGGATGGGGTCATTGGGATCGGCAAAGGGGAGGAAGCCTTTGGGGTAGAGGACTCGCGGCGACTGTTCCAACAACTTTGGACAAACGAGGATGAGATTGCAATCCTGCAAGGGATCGGCCGCCACTCCTGCGGCAGGAGCAGAATAGTTTTTCCACTGGGATCGGCGTCGGTGGGGGCGAAGATTTGCAAGAGTCACAAGTCGTCGAAGCTGATGGTGCCGGTGCCGGTGCCGGTGCCGAACATGATATGGTGGCAGAAGTTGGCGTAATCTTGGAGGGGCTAACTACGATGACATCTGCCAACGAAGGAGGGGAGGGTGTGGCGATGTCCAGTGTCCACGAGAGGAGGAAGGGACAGCGCGGTGATGTTTATTGTCTGCGAGAGGAGGAGCGGACGACACCATGGCAGAAGGGGAGGAGCGCCGCGAGGGAAGAGGAGGTGGGAGTGGACAGGTCATGCGGGATAGGATTTGAGATGCTGATGGTTTGAAAAAGAAAGTGACTTTCTCTTACTTAAAAATTAAGAGGCTTTTCAAATTTAAGTTGTTAAATTATATATCATTTAAATTTTTTTATCAAACAATCTAAAATCTTAAAAATTAATTAGTTCAGATTCAGATGCTTGTTAAGAGTTTTCAAATAGGCCCTAAATCTAGATTGGTGGATTGACTTAATAGAAATTGGAGAAGTCATTTATATGTCCCTTATGATCAGGGTACAGTTGAAATATTTCATTCCAAAAGACTTATGCTATCTTGAAGATAGAGTTCTTCTTTTCCACTTGAAAATTCCAAAGTATCCCTTTAAATTTTATTTACCCTTCTTGGCTTATTTTAAAATTGACAAAAAGAAGTTAACTATTGAAATTTTCAGTCAACAAGTCCGATTTAGCTCGGACCGCGAGTACGGCAGAGCTGCCACACTTCTGCTGACGTGTGCGAGTGCACTTCCTCCTGACCAATCAGGGGCATCGGCGGGGACCCCACAGTGGCAGCGGCGGGTGGAGGTGAGGTGGCCGGCACTCGGAGCCGAGACGCTGACTCGGCAGGCACGTGACAGTGGCTGCCCGAATGTAACGTGTGGCGGGTAATATTCCTGTCGCGTGTCAGGGTACGCCTGATTGGTCGGTTTCAGACACAGTGCTGTCACAAGCTAGAAATATCCGAATCCCCGTGTCAGAATCACGAAATGGGTGGACGCCACGTGGAGCAGTACAGTTAGAATCTGCATCTCCGCGTTTGGTCCTGACTTGGGCGCTGCGACAAGTTGCTCCACAGCCACGCGCTGGTGTAATTTTATTTTTCATTTCTTTCAATTTTAAAATTTATCAACGTTGGGTCCAAAAGCATTTAACCGACGACCAGAAATAAAATATAAGAAAATATACAATCAGATTTTATTTTTGAGAACTTATTTTTAGGTCCCTAACTCCATTAAAAAATTATGTAGTTACATATTTATATCTTTTAAAAAAAAGTATGTAAATTAAAGATTTAAAAATAAGTCCCTCATAATTCTCCCTAAAATATATTAGACATTAAAAAAATAGCATATGGCTTCAGGTACAGACTTAACAAGGTGTACCTTGCATTGAGTGAATTTGCCTCCGTATGAGTTGAGAAAGGTTTATTTACTTTAAATGTAATATGATTAGGTAATTACAAGTCCATATGACATTTGACAATTGAATTGTCATTTTATCATTTTTTATGTGAGGGGTGCCATATAAACTATTGTCTAATCATATTACACTTAAGTACAATATGCAAGTGTAATAAACTTTTCTTGTAAGAGTTTGCCTCTGTAGCATGATGGATCTAAAAGAATCTAGTAGGATTTTGTATTGTCATTAAAATTTTAAATATTTTTAATTTGTTTTAAAATTAGATATAAAAATATTTTAAAAAGTTTATAATGACCTCACCAAATTTGGATCGAATGACCACATTGGACAAAAAATAGTTAAGATATTAGATAAAATACATGCACCTGTTATTACTATGTAGAGACCTTAGATCCCACGTCAAAATAGACTTCAAGTGATTGGAAGCAAGATGCGATGGTGGATTAATACCTTCTTAACGTCCAATTAAACTCCATTGATATGAGGTATAGTCCAAGTTTTTAATTATGGTGATAATGTATGTTACTTCTCTAAAACAATTTGTTATAGGCACGGTACCAGCTGCTCAGTACAAGTCCTCATATAATGGCGATGGATCCCATCGCCACGTGAGGTGGGTACCCGCACGTGTGGGTTTTAAGTATTTTTTTCTCCAATACATTTAGTTCTCATTTCCGTATGTTTCACTTCCTCCTGTTTGAAATGCATGGATGTAGCTGATCACCTCAAGGTAGTTTATATGGAGAAATCCACATCTTCCCCCCGGCCCTTTTGTTCCTGCCTCTCTTCCATCTACCGTAAACTTAAAATCTACTTGCACATAACTTTATTATACTGGAGATACCAATTATTGATCACTTAGACACCAGCTACAAATAAATCCTCTGACAATATCACCTTGGTCCACATCTTTTTTTTCTTTTTTTTTTTATAACGAGGAACTCAACGTAGTGGCTTAGGGCTCAGTGTTCACCACAAAGAGGTCAGGGTTCGAGCCTTGTCATAGCCGTGATATTTTACACGTATTATATTTTTTTTTCGCTACATGATAAACCCCGAGTTGGGAGGATCACTACCAGAGAAAGCGGGATTACCGACGGATATCCGACGGATTAATTTCCGTCAAATCCCAATGATTTTCCGACGACAATATATCCGTCGGAAAATCCGACGGAAGTTCTGACGGAAATTAATCCGTCGGAAATATCCGTCGGTAATTTAGTAACACCGACGGATATTCCGACGGAAACTTATCCGTCGGAATATCGGTCGGCAAACTACCTTACCTTGTCCCGCGAAACCCCCTTTTCCCCTCCTCTCGCTCTCTCTCTCTCTCCTCTCTCTCTCTCTCTCTCTCTCTCTCTCTCTCTCTCTCTCTCTCTCTCTCTCTCTCTCTCTCTCTCTCTCTCTCTCTCGTCTCCGGCATCCCTCCCCGTCGCCGCTGCCGCCGCCGCGACGTGCCAGCCGCCGCGACCCGCCGCTCCGTTGCCGCCGCCTCCCCACCCACCGCCGCCGCGACCTGCCGCCGCCGTGCCCCGCCGGTAAGCCATCACCCTCCCGCGTGCCCCCTCCCGCCAGTCCCCTCCCCCACACAGTCCCCCCCTCCCCCACATTCCCCCCCCCCCGCGTGCCCCCTCCCCCCACAGTCCCCCCCCTCCCCCCTCCCCTGCAGTCCCCCCCCCCACCCCCCCCCCGCGCAACCCCCCTCCCCTGCAGTCCCCCCCTCCCCCTCCGCCGTCCCAGCCCCCCCCTCCCTTCCCCACCCTTGCCACCCCCCCCCCCCACCCAACAGGTGCCCCCCCCTCCCCCCCCTCCGGCCGCCCCTCCCAGCCCCCCCCCCTCCCTTCCCCACCCCTGCGACCCCCCTCCCCCTCCGGCTGTCCCAGCCCCCCCCCCTCCCCCACATTCCCCCCCTCCCCCCGCGTGCCCCCTCCCCCCACAGTCCCCCCCTCCCCCCTCCTCTCCCCCCTCCTCTGCAGTCCCCCCCCCACCCCCTCGCGCATCCCCCTCCCCCCACAGACCCCCCCTCCCCCCTGTAGGCCCCCCCCCCCTCCGGCCGTCCCAGCCCCCCCCCCCCTCCCTTCCCCACCCCTGCCTCCCCCCTCCCCCAACAGGAGACCCCCCTCCCCCCTGTAGGCCCCACCTCCCCCTCCGGCCGTCCGAGCACCCCCCTCCCTTCCCCACCCCTGCCTCCCCCTCCCCCAATAGGAGACCCCCCCTCCCCCCTGTAGTCCCCACCTCCCCCTCCGGCCGTCCCAGCACCCCCCTCCCTTCCCCACCCCTGCCTCCCCCCTCCCCCAACAGGAGACCCCCCCTCCCCCCTGTTATTTGTCTGATTAGGTAAGGGGTCTTTTTCTGAGTTTAAATTGAGGTGCACAGACACACACAGACACTTTTATATGATTAAATTTTGGTGCATTAGTGTAAAGGTAATTTATATGATTATGTATGTTGAAGTATGTCATAATAGTAAGTTATGTCAACCATTTTGTGATATAGGACATCCATGTTTAGTTAGTATGTTAAAGCATGTTTACATAATACTTGCTAATTGCCATGTGAAACATGTAATAGCTTACTTGATGTGTTGCACTTATGTAGAGTGTATGTGGTAAGTGTATGGATGTGACCAATATGTTACTTGTTGAGTCTATTACATAGACTCATTCTTTCTTACTCATAGAGGTGAGACAAAAGCTTTAGAGATTGAGGAGATAGCGAGGAGTGACATCGAGCATGAGGAGTAGCTTGCGGCTTAGAGAGCTATTGCTATAAGTTTGTACTTTTATTTTTTACTTAGTACGTGAGACATTGTTGAAAGATTGGTTATGATGCTAATTAATTCTGAGCTAAAATCCATGGCTTCTTTATAGTTTGCTTTGCTTTGCTATATTGAAGATAGAACCTCTAGATATCTATGGCACGGTGAGGTTATTCATAACAATCTTCTTTAAAATATTAGTGATTAATATTGTATTTCTTACTTTAATGCAATTCATGTTCAAAAATGTGTGAATTTTGTTTATCATTGGACTTGTTCACATGCATGATTTTGATTTCATATTCATTTCATATTCATGTGCGTTTGAAATTTCATGTATGTATGTATAGTAATTTTTCACTGCACACACATCACGAGAGCGTGTTAAGCCCGTGTCAATGAACATTCCCGTTCAAGACTTTGAGATTGATGTGCACGAGTCTTATTTTCAATAATGAGAACGTGTATATCTAACTCAAAGTCTTGAATTGTCCCGTTTTGGACAGTCTGTGAATGTTTGATCGGAGTTAGGTGGTCATTTATTATGTGATTGTATTATTTGTTGAAAATTTCGGGTGCGTCTACTCAGTCCTCTCTGATATACCTTTATTGATTTAGAATATTTTCTTAACCACTTATTAGTAAGTGTTTAAGAAAATATCTAAATCAATAAAAATTTTGGTATATCGGAGAGGTGTGAGGAGATACTGCCGAAATTTTCAGCAAATAATACAAACACATAGTAAATGGTCATCTGAGTGCGATCAAATATTCACAGATGGGTAAAAAGTGATAATCTTAATAATATATCCTACCTATTCATTTTGACTTACTCGAACGATGTGAGGGTCTGTTGGATTTTAACTTGTGACATGACATTTAATCTGTGTAGGAAAAATGTCTTATGAGAATCGGTCATGGATGTACCGTGGAATGGTGAATGGAGTTGTCACCGAGGAGTTTAAAGACGGAGTTGACAGTTTTATTCAGTTTGCATTGAGTAATTCCTCAGTAGCAGTCGATCCGATGGGTAACATTCGATGTCCGTGTTCGGCTTGTAAGAACAGAAAGTGGATATCGACATGGGATGTGCAACATCATCTGTATACGAGAGGATTTGTTGGCCATTATGAGTTATGGTCGTGTCATGGTGAGTTGAATATTCAGTCGTCTGCACCAGCTAATTACTTTGCCTCCACAAGTACGTACGTAGACATGGTTGTCGATGCTGCTGGTCCGGAGTTCAATATTCATGAAGATCAAACAAATGAAGAAGTGTCGAATGATACAGCTCAGAGATTTTATCAGTTACTTCGAGATGCTGATGAGCCATTATGGGATGGTTGTGAGAAGCATACACGGTTGTCTGCAGTGTCGCAGCTATTGAATTTGAAATCTGAATTTCATATGAGCGAGAGTTGTTTTGACCGACTTCTCTTACTGGTCAAGAGCATGCTTCCTCAATCAGAGAGGTTACCTGCTGACTTTTACCGTGCAAAGAAGATGGTGAATGATTTGGGGCTTGGTTTTATGAAAATTGATGCATGTCCGAATCACTGTATGCTGTACTACAAAGAGGATGCAGATAAGACATCATGCTGTATTTGTAAGCATGATAGGTTCAAGCCCAAGAGAGGGGACAAGTCAAAGCAGAAGGATGTTCCGTATAAGTCATTGCGGTACTTTCCTATCACACCCAGATTGCAGCGATTGTTCATGTCCTCGAGGACAGCTGGACATATGACATGGCATGCGAAAGAGTCCGTCGCGACGAAGGTGAAATGAGTCATCCTGCCGATGGTGAAGCTTGGGCTCATTTTAGCCGTACTCATCCTTACTTCTCAAGGGATCCACGCAACGTACGGCTTGGTTTCTGCACAGATGGTTTCAATCCTTTCGGAGGCTCGGTGGCATCTTACTCATGTTGGCCAGTATTCTTAACACCGTATAACCTTCCGCCAGGCATGTGCATGAAGCGTGAGAATCTGTTCCTTTCATTGCTGATTCCGGGTCCAAAAAGTCCAGGAAAGAATATAGACATATATCTCAAACCGTTGATTGATGAGATGAAATTGTTATGGTCAGATGGTGTGCAGTCTTATGATGCATCCAGAAAACAGAATTTCAATCTGAAGGCTGCATTAATGTGGACAATAAGTGACTTTCCAGCCTACGGCATGTTATCTGGCTGGAGCACACATGGGAGGTTGGCATGTCCTTATTGCATGGAGGATTCTAAATCATTTGTGTTGAAATCTGGGGGAAAATCTTGTTGGTTCGATTGTCATCTGTGGTTTCTACCTAGTGACCATCCTTTCCGAAAGCAAAAGGATTCTTTTATTAAAAATACAACTGTGATGGAGGAGGTAGATATGGAACGGGTGTCTGGTGGAAATATGGCGAGGCGGGTCCAGAACTTACCGACTGTAACACAACTGGCTGGTAGTACCCGACAAATCCCTGGCTTTGGGAAGGATCACAATTGGGTGAAGCAAAGCATTTTTTGGGAATTGCCTTATTCGTCAACACTTTTGATACGTCATAACCTAGACGTCATGCATATAGAGAAGAATGTTTTTGATAATGTGTTCAACACAGTTATGGACGTCAAAGGTAAAACGAAGGATAACGTCAAGGCACGGGTCGATTTGAAAGTACTTTGCAAACGTCCAGAACTAGAGCTACAGCATGTTCAAGGAAAAGTGGTGCAACCTAAAGCTGCATATGTGCTTGGGGCCAGACAGATTAAGGAAGTGTTGCAATGGTTAAAGCAATTGAGATTTCCGGATGGATATGTCTCGAATATTGCGCGTTGTGTAAATGTCATCGAGGGAAAAATATACGGAATGAAGAGTCATGACTGCCATGTTTTCATGCAAAGACTGATGCCTCTTGCTTTTCGTGAGTTGTTGCCGAAACAAATATGGGGAGCAATGACTGAGCTGAGTCAATTCTTCAGGATTTTATCTGCATCAGAACTCAAAATTCATGACTTGCAAAATATAGAGCAAAATATAATTCAGACAGTCTGCAAATTAGAGAAGATATTTCCTCCAGCATTCTTTGATTCAATGGAGCACCTGATCATCCATTTACCATATGAGGCAAGGGTCGGAGGACCAGTACAATTTCGATGGATGTATCCGTTTGAGAGGTATATTTCTACATCTCAATTTATTGCCATTACGACGATCTTTTATATTACTTATGTATGCATTTGAATTATTGTCATAGGTGCATGCACGATCTTAAGATGAAAGTCCGTAACAAAGCACAAGTTGAGGGCTCCATTACTCAGGCGTACCTCATTGAGGAGATATCGAACTTCTGTTCGATGTACTTTGACACGGAAATACGAACCCGACGCACTCAACCTCCACGTAATGATGATGGTGGAGATTCCGAGGTGTCAGACCGACTCTCTGTATTCAAGTGTGCCGTACGGGCGTTCGGATCTTCATCTACTCGCGCACTCCAAGACAGAGAGTTGGTAGCTGCGGGGATCTACGTGTTCATGAATTGCGAAGAACTAGACCCTTACATTCAGTAAGCTCTCCACGCTTATTCGTCATCATTTGCGTGCATTACTGCAGAACCTAACGGTTGTGTGACATTTACATTGCAGAGAGTTTGACTCGGTCATATTGCGACAAATCCACGTCTAACTGACGTGCAGGTTGAAAAGGAACGGGAGAAGTCTTTTCCTACTTGGTTAAGATCTCGAGTATGTGTCTAATTATTTTGAAACATAAGTGTTATGTTTTTATGCAGACTGAGTTGAAGTCATTTATTCAATGTTTGTCTATTTATCTCATAATAGGTTGAACAAGGCTTCATTCCCGATTCTAGAGTACAACAGATTGAATGGATACAGATTTCACACGAGAGATTATGGACGGAATAAGTCTACGATGAATAGCGTGTGAAGGGAAGTGCCTATAATGGAAAATGAAATTGACTATTATGGCATTCTCGAAGAAGTCATTGAACTGCAATTTTTGGGACAAGACAACAATGTATTTCTGTTCAAGTGTCATTGGTTTGACCCCACATCTATTCGTCATGACACAACATATGGATTAATCGATGTGAAGCATAAGTCCAAATTGAGTACATATGAGCCATTCATCCTGGCGGCACAAGCCCAACAAGTTTATTATTCAAATTATACATCCCTCAAATTAAGAGATTGGTGGGCTACATGTAGAGTGAAATCAAGACTATTCTCTGAGTATGAGCTTCTCCCGACTGATGATGAGCTCGAAGGTGTTAATGACAACTTTTTCCAATCAGATCGGAGTGACGCACGAGAGTTGGCAGCTTCTACGCAGTACAATGTTCATGATATAAATGAAACAATTTCCTTACATAAGGATAACGAACAAGAAGAAGTTGACCCAAATGTCGCTGAGCGGGAGGTGGAGTCTGATGTGGAGGAAGACTCCCAAGATGATGAGGATGAATTCCAGGATGATGATGAAGATGATGCTGAATTAAACATGTCTTCAGCATCTGATGATGAATATAGATAATATACTGCATATTTTGTAAGAAATTGGTGTTGTTGTTCATTACATGTTCATAATAAATTGCTACTTCAAATTGAGTGCTGATGACTTTCTATATCTTTATTTGTATCAATAGAGATATGGTACGTGGAGGACGCAGTCGGAGGGTTGCCACATCCGTTGGCAGAGGGACTGCCTCCGCGTCCACGTCTGCCTCCAGGTCCACGACAGGTATATGCATATGTACACAAAAAACCATATGGGTTATATTGTTTATATTGATTTCACGAGAACTAACGTACATACAATTTTACAGGGACTGCCTCCCCGTCCACGCTCGTCGTCCCAGCGACATGTAATTTTCTATATTGTTGTTTATTTGAAATTCATAATTTCTAATGTGTATGAAATTTTGCAGGGAATGCCTCCCCGTCCACGCCCGTCGTCCCAGCGACAGGTAATTTTCTACATTGTTGTTTATTTGAAATTCATAATTTCTAATGTGTATGAAATTTTGCAGGGAATGCCTCCCCGTCCACGCCCGTCGTCCCAACGACAGGTAATTTTCTACATTGTTGTTTATTTGAAATTCATAATTTCTAATGTGTATGAAATTTTGCAGGGAATGCCTCCCCGTCCACGCCCGTCGTCCCAGCGACAGGTAATTTTCTACATTGTTGTTTATTTGAAATTCATAATTTCTAATGTGTATGAAATTTTGCAGGGAATGCCTCCCCGTCCACGCCCGTCGTCCCAGCGACAGGTAATTTTCTACATTGTTGTTTATTTGAAATTCATAATTTCTAATGTGTATGAAATTTTGCAGGGAATGCCTCCCCGTCCACGCTACCTTCGTCTTCTTCCTCACCACAAGGTAAACATATGTTTCAATAGATTAGTATGTTTGGTCTCTTGCAATTTATACAATAAAAGTGTACTAAATTGTTTTCAACAGAGGTGGAGAGCCAGCATCCAGCAGCTGAGGAGGGGCCTCAGCTACCAGGACGACAACCATGCTGGATCTCAGGGTAAAGTTCATCATCTCAGTGTTACTGTATTTGTTATTTAGGATATACATTTTATGTAGAAAATTAATGTGAAATTGCAGGGGGAAGATAGATCCCAGTCCTGCTTCCCGCTATATTACGACGTTGATCCACGCACATATTCCAGGACCAGTGGATGCATGGAGAGACTTCTCGGTGCCAGTCCGGGATTTATTATTTGACATGTTTACGGTAATTTTATTTTTTAGAAGAGTTAACGTCATTTATTCAATTATTATTAATTTAGGTTTATTGCAGAACGTTGATTAATTTTATTTCTTTACAGTGGAGGTTCGCGTTCACGAGACCCGAGGATCTCCCTCGGGCTCGAGCCGTCTGGGAGATTACGGCCCAGACTAATTTAAGAAAGTCGATGTGGCAGGCACGGGACAAGGCAATCAAGACCACAGGGAACCGGGATCCTATGGCTTGGGTGGATTACGGCCCTGTTTGGCTGCGGACGGACTATTGGGAGTCCCTTTGCACGCGTTGGGCTGCTGGACCATGGCAGCAGCGGTCACAGGCAGCAATACGCAACAGAGCAACTCAACCGGAGAAGAATGTGCATACTAGTGGATCCGTATCTTATGCGACCCACAGTCAAAAATTGGTAAGTATTTTATTGTTCGATTCATATATACATATGGATTATTATTGTGAGACTAAATAATTTTGTTGAATTCTAAGCATCACGACTTGGAGCGTGCCCCTAATTTCCGCGAGTTATTTGACCGGACTCATAAGCAGAAGGGGACGGATGACTATGTTACCGAGAGTGCCCGCACGATTGCTGTAAGTCAAGCTTTAAATTATGAATTCAATTATGATATTAAAGTAATTTGTTTTCAATAATTTAATTTTAAATTATTTTACAGGAGACGTACGACAGGACGATGGCGGAGCGCTACACAGAGGGCACTCCCCAGCCAGATTTGGATGCGGACGCTTGGGTCGAGGCAGCGGGAGTGCCGAGGAAGGGTCGAGTGTACGGCTTTGGGGACAGCCTGGATACTCATCGAGTGTTGTCATCATATGCCAGTTCGATCGCTTCTCCGGCACACGCGAGTTCATCTTCTGCGTCGCCCGTCAGTGGTGTAGAGGACATTAGAGGCATCATTCGGGAGGAGCTACGTACAGAGCTACAGACGCAGCGGGAAGAGCTACAAACGCAGCGGGTACAGCTACAGGCGCAGCAGGTACAGATAGAGACGCAGCGGCTACAGCTACAGACGCAGTTCAGCGATATGGTTCAGCAGTTCATGTCAATAATGCAGGGAGTACGCCCCACACAGCCAGCAGCTCAGGTCAGTATTAGTATTAATTTCATATACTTAGGATTGGGCCGGGCGTCCAACACGACCGGGTGGGTTAAAGTAACGTGTAGAAACTGACGGAATCCAATTTGGATCCTCGGATTGGGTTGGGCATTCAAAGGACCGATCTAAAAATACGGTCAACCATATATAAATGGTTAAAACACGCAACCCGGGAGTCCAAAATCCCAAATAGGGATCGGATCGGCGTGCCGTTTTCTCCGACACAATCGGGTGGGTTAAAGTGACGTGTGGGAACTGACGGAATCCAATTTGGATCTCCGGATTGGGTTGGGTATTCAAAGGACGGATCTAAAAACACCCAAGTATATATAAAAAGTTAAAACACAAACACGGGGGTCCAAAATCCCAAATAGGGATCGGATCGACGTGCCGTTTTCTCCGACACGACCAGGTGGGTTAAAGTGACGTGTAGAAACTGACGGAATCCAATTTGGATCCCCGGATTGGGTCGAACGTTCAATTGACGGATCTAAAAAACACCCAAGTATATTTAAAGCGTCAAAACACAACTCGGGGGTCCAAAATCCCAAATGGGGATCGGATCGGCGTGCCGTTTTCTCCGACACGACCGGGTGGGTTAAAGTGACGTGTGGGAACTTACGGAATCCAATTTGGATCCCCGGATTGGGTTGGGCATTCAAAGGACGGATCTAAAAACACGGACAAGCATATATAAATGGTCAAAACACGCAACACGGGGGTCCAAAATCCCAAATAGGGATCGGATCGACGTGCCGTTTTCTCCGACACGACCGGGTGGGTTAAAGTGACGTGTGGGAACTGACGGAATCCAATTTGGATCCCCGGATTGGGTCGGACGTTCAATTGACGGATCTAAAAAACACCCAAGTATATTTAAAACGTCAAAACACAATCCGGGAGTCCAAAATCCCAAATAGGGATCGGATCGACGTGCCGTTTTCTCCGACACGACCGGGTGGGTTAAAGTGACGTGTGGAAACTGATGGAATTCAATTTGGATCTCCGGATTGGGTTGGGTATTCAAAGGACGGATCTAAAAACACCCAAGTATATATAAAAAGTTAAAACACACAACCCGAGGGTCCAAAATCCCAAATAGGGATCGGATCGACGTGCCGTTTTCTCCGACACGACCAGGTGGGTTAAAGTGACGTGTAGAAATTGACGGAATCCAATTTGGATCCCCGGATTGGGTCGGACGTTCAATTGACGGATCTAAAAAACACCCAAGTATATTTAAAGCGTCAAAACACAACCCGGGGGTCCAAAATCCCAAATAGGGATCGGATCGGCGTGCCGTTTTCTCCGACACGACCGGGTGGGTTAAAGTGACGTGTGGGAACTGACGGAATCCAATTTGAATCCCCGGATTGGGTTGGGTATTCAAAGGACGGATCTAAAAACACCCAAGTAAATATAAAGCGTCAAAACACACAACCCGGGGGTCCAAAATCCCAAATAGGGATCGGATCGACGTGCCGTTTTCTCCGACACGACCGGGTGGGTTAAAGTGACGTGTAGAAACTGACGGAATCCAATTTGGATCCCCGGATTAGGTTGGGCATTCAAAGGACGGATCTAAAAATACGGCCAAGCATATATAAATAGTCAAAACACGCAACCCGGGGGTCCAAAATCCCAAATAGGGATCGGATCGGCGTGCCGTTTTCTCCGACACGACCGGGTGGGTTAAAGTGACGTGTGGGAACTGACGAAATCCAATTTGGATCCCCGGATTGGGTCGGACGTTCAATTGACGTATCTGAAAAACACCCAAGTATATTTAAAGCGTCAAAACACAACCCGGGGGTCCAAAATCCCAAATAGGGATCGGATCGACGTGCCGTTTTCTCCGACACGACCGGGTGGGTTAAAGTGACGTGTGGGAACAGACGGAATCCAATTTGGATCTCCGGATTGGGTTGTGTATTCAAAGGACGGATCTATAAACACCCAAGTATATATAAAAAGTTAAAACACACAACTCGGGGGTCCAAAATCCCAAATAGGGATCGGATCGACGTGCCGTTTTCTCCGACACGACCGGGTGGGTTAAAGTGACGTGTGGGAACTGACGGAATCCAATTTGGATCTCCGGATTGGGTTGGGTATTCAAAGGACGGATCTAAAAACACCCAAGTATATATAAAAAGTTAAAACACACAACCCGGGGGTCCAAAATTCCAAATAGGGATCGGATCGACGTGTCGTTTTCTCCGACACGACCAGGTGGGTTAAAGTGACGTGTAGAAACTGACGGAATCCAATTTGGATCCCCGGATTGGGTCGAACGTTCAATTGACGGATCTAAAAAACACCCAAGTATATTTAAAGCGTCAAAACACAACCCGGGGGTCCAAAATCCCAAATAGGGATCGGATCGGCGTGCCGTTTTCTCCGACACGACCGGGTGGGTTAAAGTGACGTGTGGGAACTGACGGAATCCAATTTGGATCCCCGGATTGGGTTGGGTATTCAAAGGACGGATCTAAAAACACGACCAAGCATATATAAATGGTCAAAACACGCAACCCGGGGGTCCAAAATCCCAAATAGGGATCGGATCGGCGTGCCGTTTTCTCCGACACGACCGGGTGGGTTAAAGTGACGTGTGGGAACTGACGGAATCCAATTTGGATCCCCGGATTGGGTCGGACGTTCAATTGACGGATCTAAAAAACATCCAAGTATATTTAAAGCGTCAAAACACAACCCGGGAGTCCAAAATCCCAAATAGGGATCGGATCGACGTGCCGTTTTCTCCGACACGACCGGGTGGGTTAAAGTGACGTGTGGGAACTGATGGAATCTAATTTGGATCTCCGGATTGGGTTGGGTATTCAAAGGACGGATCTAAAAACACCCAAGTATATATAAAGCGTCAAAACACACAACCCGGGGGTCGAAAATCCCAAATAGGGATCGGATCGACGTGCCGTTTTCTCCGACACGACCGGGTGGGTTAAAGTGACGTGTAGAAACTGACGGAATCCAATTTGGATCCCCGGATTAGGTTGGGCATTTAAAGGACGGATCTAAAAACACGGCCAAGCATATATAAATGGTCAAAACACGCAACCCGGGGGTCCAAAATCCCAAATAGGGATCGGATCGGCGTGCCGTTTTCTCTGACACGACCGGGTGGGTTAAAGTGACGTGTGGGAACTGACAGAATCCAATTTGGATCCCCGGATTGGTTCGGACGTTCAATTGACGGATCTAAAAAACACCCAAGTATATTTAAAGCGTCAAAACACAACCCGGGGGTCCAAAATCCCAAATAGGGATCGGATCGACGTGCCGTTTTCTCCGACACGACCGGGTGGGTTAAAGTGACGTGTGGGAACTGACAGAATCCAATTTGGATCTCCGGATTGGGTTGGGTATTCAAAGGACGGATCTATAAACACCCAAGTATATATAAAAAGTTAAAACACATAACCCGGAGGTCCAAAATCCCATATAGGGATCGGATCGACGTGCCGTTTTCTCCGACACGACCAGGTGGGTTAAAGTGACGTGTAGAAACTGACGGAATCCAATTTGGATCCCCGGATTGGGTTGGGCATTCAAAGGACGGATCTAAAAACACCTAAGAAAATGATGGATCTAAAAATATTATTGTATTAAGTTTGAGAAATAATCACATGTTTTAAATTTCATTTTTGAAAATACTGTATTTCTTTTATTTATTATTAATGTTTTTCATTTTAATTTTTTTTAATATAGGATCTAGCTCCAGACGATGACGAGGCAGGGACAGCAGACGATCCAGCAGATCTATGTTGATTTTTGTATTCATTATGCTATATGATTTATATTTATTGTATCTTATGATTTTATGTTGATTGTTAGTATTTGTTAAATTTATGAATATTGTAGCAGGTTTGACATTGTAGGAATGTATTTTTATTTGTTTATTTTAAAAAAAATATGTGTATTTTCTGACGGATTTTCCGACGGCTATGTTTCCGTCGGAAAGTATAAATTACCTACGGACAAATACCGTCGGTAATGCCGTCGGAGAATACTGACGGATTGGCCGACGGATAAGTATCCGTCGAAAAATGTATATTAGCGACGGTTAAAGACCGTCGGTACTTCGGTCGGCAAATACTGACGCCTTTACCGACGGATGAAATCTGTCGGAGGTTTCGACCGAATTCCGACGGAATTTTCATCCGTCGGAAAGTTCTGACCAATTATTTCCGACGGAATGTTTCCGACGAATGTTGGACGGAAAGCGGTCGGAAGGCGCCTTTTCCGACGGATTTCCGACGGATTCAGTCCGTCGGTAATCCCGATTTTTCTTGTAGTGAATATATTATGGGAGACACCAGGTAATCTCCCTCCCACAGGAATGGGAAGAATCGAACCCACCACCTATCCTTTGGATATGAGATGAGTTACCAATTCTCCTATGCCCGCCCCCCTTGGTCCACATCCTCTTGAGTAGTGCATTCGTTAATATGTCACTTGAATTTGAGAATTAGTTTTTTTTTATTTCAGGGTGGGAGACTTGGGGTTTATTTGATATTTTTATTGAAGGAAGATTTGGTCAGGCTTTGGGGTTTTAATTGGAATTTAGAGTTGATTTTAGATTTTGGAAGATTTGTTTTATTCTTCATTAACATTTGGTGTTTGAAGCATTTCCTTTTAGAATTGGGCTTTAACTTTGAAGTCTTTATTTGGATTTTGGATTTACAGGATTTCTAATTTTGAAGTTTTCATTCATTTTTATTTCGAATTTTAGAATTAAAGGATTTGTTTTTTGGATTTTTTTATTTAGATTTTGATTTTGATTTGAATTATTTATTCATTTTATTTGGATTGTGGAATTAAAAGTTCTTTTTACATTTGAATTTTTTTATTAAGATTCATATTTTTAATTTAAAGGCTTTGTTATATTCTTCATTATAAAATGAAATTCCAACATCTCTTGTGCACATTTTAATTAGTGACAGTGACCGGTGACTAGCTGCCAGCACAACAGACAATGTTTAATATATGGGCCGCCTTTGTGGACCACCAAATATCCTCTCTGGCCCAGTTAGAGTTTACTTCGTGGGTTAAGGCCCACAAACGAAATGTGGAAATGGGCCCAAAGGCTCAGCCCATTTATCCAGGCTCAGCCCACTGATCGATCCAACAAGGAAGAGTCTACGCTGGCTATCCCGCTTTTTATGTTTACAATGCTGTGGTGTTATAATAGCGTTAACAATTAAAGTGTTTTATACAATTCGAATAAGGAATACGAACTCCAAAGTATCACCTCTGATGAATTACAATTATAGTGGAATAAATTAACGACACTTAACTTCAAAACTATCCATCATGCTCCAAAAATTCATACTTTCTAAATTTAATCATCATTTTAAATGCATAAACACTAAAAAAATTATTCATAATTAAATAGCTTATGAAATTTTGATTTGAACCGAACAAAATTGAATTATTTTTGTTCGGGTGAGTTTACATTGGGGATTAGATTTGGTTTGATTCAATTTGATTTGTTTTAAGCTAAAAAAAAAATGAGCTGAACTAGAACTGAGCTGTAATTAAACAGCCGTTAAATCTTATTTAACTTCTCATTTAGTATCGGGATAAGAATGAAGAGAAATAAGCGTAACTCAACCCCAATTTGAGTTATCCCTTATCCTTGGATCGATTGTTATACACGGAGATATATCTGATTGTGTTTTTTATTGGGAAAATTAATTTCCGGTCCAAAATTAAAATTCTAATTAATTTTAGGTCTATTGACTCAATTTATTAACTTTAGATCCATTGACTGTTACTTTATTAATTATAGATCATTTCCGTTAACAGGTTAAGTTAGTTTTTCTTTAATGTCAAAACTACCCCCACCCTAACCCACACGAATCTACTCGCTCACGATAAGGCAAATAGGAAACCCCATGTGGCACTACAAAAAAAATGACATATAGCTTCGCATAATAACCGTAGGTATATGCCACAAAACCGAAGGTAAAACCATTTACCTACGGAACGCGCTACGGTTTGAATCCGACACGCATGCGCCCGTGACTAAAGACTATACCCACAGAAAAATAATCGTAGGTATATATCGGGTTATTCATACAAATATTAACCGTAGGTAAAGAGTTATATAAATCATAGGTATTGGTATCTATACTTATGGTTTTATAACCGTAGTAATATATTTTTGAGACGATTATAAATAAATGTAAGTATAGATATCATCTATACTGATTGTTTCATAACCGTAGTAATATCATTTTTTTGAGATGATAAATAAATGAATGAATAAATATTACAATATATATACTTACGGCTTTAAATTATGGTATGTAATGATATTTAATCATGAATATTAAAAACCGTAGGTGTTAATTTTTTTTTTTTTTACAAATATAAACTAAATACCTTTCTACATCTGATGTAAACATGAAATACAAATACAGATATATTAACATGGCTAAAATAAAACTCAAATCCATATCCACTCATCTGCATCACATAGGCAAAACAACATTAAAATCCATAATATTCACATTCGCATCCATAACATTCACATGTCCACTCAAATATCCAATATTAATAAAAATCATAATATCATCTGCACCAGGTAAAATAGGGACTGCCTGCACATCATATCAAATTCACATTCACATGTCCACTCAAATATCCAGCATTAATAAAAATCATAATATCATCTGCACCAGGTAAAATAGGGACTGCCTGCGCATCATATCAAATTCTCTTTTCTATTCTTTTTTGGATGATTGCTTTGCTTACAGAAGATGGAGATAGTAATGAGAACCCTTCGCAGAAAATTTACACAGATCTCCCGTTGTGGAACAATGGGAAACTCCCTCATTATCAAACAAGGATCTCCAGTAAATATACAAGCTGCTGTTGTCAGTCTCTTTTTTACCCACTCCAGATTACAGGTCATATGAGTTAAGATTCCAGGTACCAGATACCATAGGACCATAGACATGTTCCAGAGGTTACCAGTGCTTCCTGCTGCAGTACACAATTTAAGAATTTCCCACTTTGTGTTTAGATAAATAGCATAGCTTCTCACGGTCTCATGGAAGACAAAGCTGTCCCACAAATGTGTGCCATTGATGTTTGTTGTTCTTGATGATCACAGTTCCAGACCTTGGTGTGGGAGCAATCAAATGATGAGGTAAAACCTGTTAACTTTGTACATTATTGCTGCCAGGGAGAAAGGCAATAGGCCTTCTTTCAGCATGTCCTCAATATTTCCACCAGGAGGCATCAATGGTCCAGAGTAGTGAATTATGTTCTTTTTGGTGCCATAGCCCTGATTTTTTATGATTAAATGCAAATTTCAGTGGCTAAATTGAGTAATGTGTAGATATTGGTTTTTTCTTCTATTTCTATGCTAGAGCCTAGAAGTAGACAAGTTTCTATTGAAGAAAAAGGGCATGCGGCTGAGATGTTCCATGGTTCAAACTTCAGAGCTTTTTGCTGACATCTGAGTTGGGTATTCACATCCCAGATTGAACAGTGATGGAGCTGACCTGAGCAATGGGCAGTGGTAGTTGCAGCTACGACACTACCATGTTTTATTTCTCAAGCAAAGTGAAAGAAAGATATGAATGATAAGAAAGGGAAGGTACTTTAGAGAGAGAGACCCACTTGCCTATTTAATATTCATATGGTGATATTAATATGTGAATATTAGCTACATGAGGTCCAAAAGCATATAAAAATCTTCCTCCAAGGTTCCAATAACTAGAGGGCTCCATTTAATCACCAAGCAGTAACCAAGATGGCTCCATTTAATCGAAAAACCATCACAAGGTATCTTTTTTTTTCCTTTTTTTTACACCCTTAATGTTGGGGCCCCTCACTACAGCTCCAAAGAGACAAGAGTTTCATTTTTTTTCTTTTTAGGTGGGTTGAAATGATATGTTGGATTGGTTTGGGAATGAATCTCAAGTAATTGATTGGCAGTGAAAATTAAAATAGAATCTAACTCATTCAATTTGGCATCATATTGACGAGCATCAAACTGAGATCCATATAGTTCAGTTGGTGCCAGGACAAGTGCTTGGCATTCAACTGAACCATATAGTTGAGTTGCTGTAAAATTTCAGAACAAAAGGTTGCAATTTTTCTAGTACCAGATTGTGCCTGCTGGATGACATCAAGTTCTAGAACTATTCCCCTTTGCTGAATTACAGAAGGTTTCTCAAAACCTAATGGATAATTTGTCAAAATGCTACTAAAAGGATGTAAACTGGGAGAATAAACTTCCTAAACGAGTACTCTAAAATGAAAAAAATGGCATGTGACTTTACCATAACTGAAGAAGTGAAAAATACAAACATTTATAGCTAGTTTTACTAAACCAAAAACAATGTATGAGAAAATAGGAAATGGTCACATAGCCAATCTTAATTTGAAGATTTGATTCCCCTTGTATACAAATTTTTTTTAAAAAAGATAAGAATGTGCATCTATCAAAATTAAATTCATGGAAAGCTGTGGTAAGACATCACCTGACATGCCATTTGAGTGGCATTCTACACAAGAAGACATACAAATCCATCTAAGTACAGCTGACCCTGCAGTTCACAGTTCATATTTTCTTGAAACAATATAAGATCTAGCATCCATAGCAAGAATGAACGAAGCATATTAGCATCCATACATACATGGCTCTGTATATCAAGCAAGCATGTCCATATATAAGAGGGCATTTCCAGTAAAGGCTCATGGCAACCATATACAAGCACATGACCTCCATATACAAAATAAAAAGTCTGCTTCAAAAAAAAAGGCCACGTGTGTATTCCAAAATAAAAAGTCTACTTTAAAAAAAAGTTAAGTGCATCTCAAAATAAAAAATCTATCTCGACAAAAAGGCCCAGTGTATCTCAAAATAAAAAGTTCGTCTACCAATGTTCATGCATATAGTCAATGTGTGTAGTCCAGCAATGTTAGTCAACATGAAGTCAAAACCAAGCAGCATCATGGATGGGCCATAACCTGAAAAAATAGATCATACAAGGTTAAAAGTTACCAAATTGAAGACATAGGAAGAAATGTTAAATTGGAAGAAATATTTAACTACTTACATAGTCCTTTAACCATAAAATGTGGTTTCCGAGAGCATCACTCAACCTTTTCCTAAATTGATCCTTAACAAACTATGATGTGCTGATGAGGATTCCATGACTACCTTTTCAATTTCAGTGTCTATTTTGCGGCCCAGTACTCAGTGTCTATTTTGCGGCCCATGACTACATTTTCAATTTCTGTGCTGATGAGGATTCCATCAGCTACATGTTGCATCTCAATGTCAACTAAACGGACACGTTTTCCAATCAACTGTAACATGTATGAAAAATCTAAACATATAAAAAAATATTGAGCATGTATAAGTATAACTTGAAAAAGTAATAAAAGTTGACTATACCTTGCAGAGATACATAGAATACCTGAACTACTTGGAGAGATACATAGAATACCTGAACTACTTGTACGCACTATTTGCTGAATGTTTCCTTTGTAGATGCATTTCCAAGGGCATAACATTATTTATAAAATGCCCTTACTTTATGATGCCCATTTTTCCTTCATAGCAATGGCCTTGTACTTAAAATTGTTCTTTTCACATTTTAGGAGACTGAACAACAATAGTCTTTCTAGACCTTGCCCTGAATCTTTGTCAAATGTTAAAGGCCCTACTGTATTGTTTGTATGTCTTTCCAATCTCAAAAAAAAAAAAAATAAAACTTTGTGTAGCTTTTTCCTCAAGCTTTGAGTAATCTTTTGCACCTGTACAAATTTCTTGCAGTAATCTTTGAGTAAGCTTTAAGTAATCTTTTGTTCTGTAAAGAGCATGTCATGAGTAAGCTTTGACTGTTTCTGGCCTTCTACATGACATTATTGAGGATGTCTGTCACAATTCTGCAAAAGTTTTCTCTTTATGTTTCTGATGATTGTCACAACTTATAAGCTAAGTGGTTTATTGCAGTAATAAAAACAAAAATATTGCAACAAAAAGTTTTCTCTTTCATTATTGCAACCTAGAATAGAAATGACTAATAAGATCTACAGGTGAAAGATTATCACAAAAAGATTCTCATTAATAATAAAAACAACAGTTTCAATTTTAAACAAATAGATCTCAGAGTTAACTGATAAACAAAGAGTCAAAGATTGTGCATAATTTATAATTAATGAATAGAACAGAAATATGAAAGTTAAAAGACCAATGAGGAACTAAAAAATCACACTAACCTAACATCTCAAGTCCCATCTAAAACACAAAGACCAATATGAGAAACAACTGCCTTGCATTCCTGATCATATTATGCATAGAAAAATCACACTATACTTTAAATTTGACATGGAAATCTCTGTAGTATCATGAAACTAAGAGGAGAATAAAAAGTGATAGAACCATACCATTCTTCTTATAAATACTCGATTAGCTTGACTTAGAATGGAAATATCAAGTAACCTACAGCAAAAATACAAGATTGTGGCAATGTTTGACATAAGACACAAAGGAGAAGCTGAACTCACTGGAGGTGGTTCGGTGGGGGCTCCCCATGCAAACGTCAGTAACAACAAGGAACAAACGAACAGTGTAATTACCTTACTAGCAAAGAACATAGATTTTACATAATTTCCCTTCCACAAGTCCCCATTCAACTGTGTCTCCATCAATATGTCACTTGTTTAGATCCAAAAATTAAGCTAGATCCCAATTGCCCTTACATTTCTGGGATATTATTGGCTGTATAGTTTAACATACCAACACCCCAATGTATGCTTAAGGGAAGTTACCTCCTTGCAGATCAAAGGATAAGTGCCCAGGTCATACTGGGCCATGACTTTGCATGCAGAATAAAGTAATGGAGAAAGTACATGAATTGGCTCTGTTCTATGTAATATGTATTGTTTTCCATAAGGAGGTTCAATGAGACTTTCTAGCAGCATTCTTATGATGAAAAGAAAACCAAGCAGGAAATATTTACTCAAACAATTTCTGATTTGTAATTATCTATATCATTTTTTATAGAAGTTCATCGTGGCAAGGCTATCAACACCTGTAAATTTCAGAAAATTTGCATAAAGGGGCTCATCAAGAATCTCCATATCATCTCTATTCATAGAAGTTCATCATGGCAAAGCTTAGAAAACAAACTAAAAGAGTTCATTTCTACATATATAAAAACTACAAAACAACAAACTGCATATAAAAAACCCACAAGAAGCCACAAGGATAGAAACCAAAAAAGAACCCTAAAATTTCTGCTCTTCAGTTCCAAGCAGTCTAAAAGAGTTCCCTGCTCACAGATGCTCTGCAATTCCTGTAGTAACTATTGACACCAGCATATGCCAACATTTGTCTACCTAACTTGATTTGCAATAGCTCATAGATGGGAATGTATCAAAATAAAATTGCTGGAAACCATTATAAATACAACAAGACAGCATATTCAACCAAGTCTTAAAGAAAATATATGCATGTGGTACCATCCACTTTCAAAAGAAGATGTTTGGATAACACCTTTGCAAACGGCAAAGTTGTTATTGCATTGATGATGTTCTTCATGACCCAAAAACCATCAAAATAATGATTATCAACATAAAAAACATTGCAAATCAATAGAACCTTTTCAAGGAAACTAGAGATGACAAATAAGAGCGAGAAAACAAAGAACATCAGGGAAATGTTAAGAAATAGAGTAAGAACAGCCAACTGCGAAGACCCACCTGTAAGCAAGATAGCAAGCCTTATTATAAAAGGTAGCTTGTGCTTCCATGGGACTTGGGTTTAGCTCAAGTGTAGTTTCAAATTGTGTGAGCGCTTCTTTTACCAAAAATATATAGAAAGAGGAACAATGAAACATCTAAAATGATAAGACAAATTCAGATCATGATAAAAGAAGAACAAACCAACCAGTGAACAAAAGAAATGCATGATGCTTAAACAATGATTTTTAGACTAAAAACAGATGTAACAATGGATGTTGTTAAAAAGAAACATATTGGTCAATTGTCAAGTGAACTAAACATTATAATCAGTTATCATTTATCACGTGGTAAATAAACATTTCCTTAAATATCAGGAACTAGGCACCCTGATCACACATCAAGACCGCACAAGTAGAACACCTAACTGGTCAATTAAGCAATTCTTGTTACCTCTTATTTTCAGTTTTTGAGGTCAATAAGAAAAGAAATCAGACAACAAAATAGAAACATTTTAGAGCAAACATAAAACCCTTGCTAGCTGAATTGACTGACAGCCCAACTGACTGTTTTTCAAAGAGATAAACAAATGAATCAAATATTCAATAATAAAGCATCTCCTTAGCTCAAGATTTATTAAGATTAGTATTAGAATAACATATGACCACAAGACAGAATAACAAAAGGAACTTAATAACATGGTTGCTTTCTAAATTTATTTAAAGACAAAGCAAAACTGATTGTTCATCCATCCATTAGAGTTTAGAGGATAAATGACATTTAAGATTTCATAACAATTTTCATATGTTTCCAAAATTCCTTTCACTATGGATTGAGATATCTCATTTTTAACTACCAATGTTGAACAACCATCATCATTGCCATAAAACCTTCCCCCACCAGTAACTAGAATGACATATTCTTTACCAACAGCCACCACAAAGGGAACAACTCTCAATTCATTGTGGTGCATATACATTTATAAAATCGGAAATTCAACATTTTCCAAGGTATCAATTCCATACTTGGTGGTACCTTTCTACTTGGCCAAACATTTCCATGGGATGAAAACAAACATAAGAAGTATCAACTAGAAAACAAGGAAAAGGAAGCGGAAGGAAAGACTAGAGGAAATGGGGTAATTAATAATAAAAAGATGGCTACAGCAGACAAGATAAAATAAAATACATAACTGAGAAAAAAATACATATGCATACAACAGTAGCACAATTGAATAAACTATGGTACAATTGAGTAAACTATGTTCAATAGAAAATTGCTATTCTCAATTTCCATCACATATTATACCCTGAGAAGATCCTCACATTCATTTGCTAGATCTAGCAAGTGGCAGAATTCCATTTTCTGTGATTGGCAAAAGACATGTCATTTGAGTGGCAGTCTACACCAAAAGAGCTACACAAAAATACCTGGAGTTGGGTTCTACCAGATTTGATGTTTTAGAAAAAAAATCTGCTCTGAAGGAGCTCTCGTTTCCAGAGGCGAACACGTATCATCACAAACAATTTGTCAAACAATCTTTTGGTTTATATATATATATATATATATATATATATATATATGCTTAACAACCCTCTCGCTCTGGAAACACAAGAAAACATATACAAATCCATCTAAGTACAGTTGACCCTGCAGTTCACAATTTTCATATTTTCTTGAAACAATATAAGATCTAGCATCCATAGAAAGAAAGAACAAAACTATTCGCATCCATACACACATGGCCTCCATATACAAAATAAAAAAGTCTGCTTCAAAAAGAAAAGGCCAGTGTATTTCAAAATAAAAAGTCTACTTCAAAAAAAAGGCAAGTGTATCTCAAAAAAAAAGTCTGTCTCAACAAAAAGGGCCAGTGTATCATAAAATAAAAAGTCTGTCCAACAAAAAGGGCCAGCGTATCTCAACAAAAGGGCCAGAGTATCTCAAAATAAAAAGTATGTCCTCAATGGAAGACTTTAGATACAAACCACAAGATTTCCCCCCAAGTCATTGACACTACCACAAATTTTCCGCCTCCATAGCATGATTATTCCCAACCCAAAAGTCCCACTGCAAGGAGAAGTATTATCTGCATGGGTTCCACCAACTACAAGGAGAATCTGAGAAAAGGCTCCACAAACCTAAGGAAGAAATCCATCCTTCCGTACAACCATCAGATGTCTCAATGTAATGAAAAAAAAAAAAGACAAAGACATTTACTATCATGTTTTTTAACATCCATGACGAAAGACAAAAGTAGGGAAGGTGATAGAAAAAGATGTTTGCCATGCAAAAAGTTCAGCGCGAAGTCAGACAAGTCGAACTCAGAATCAGTAAAAGGATCCCACAACACTTAGATGCATACCCAGACGGCTTCCTTGAACTGCCTGTAAAATGATATCGCTTGGGGATCGGAAGGTGATTCCACCTTTAGCTTATTAACTTCGTCATCCAACAATTTCCCAAAGTTCGTTGGCTGCGATCCAATAAAGTAATCCAAAAATACATAAGCCCACATCACCACGAACGGATAGAACCCACAGACAGAAAATAAAATAAAAAAGGAAAGGAAAAGCAGACACCTGCTCTCCGAGCTGGTATCCTCCGGAAACAGATTGGATGGCCGACGAAAAATAAGAGCATTCATCGAAAGCTTTAATTATTTCCAGCACCGCATCATCTAGTTCCTTCACCTGCAACCCACCACCCCACACCACGGAAGGTCAGATGATCAGAATAAGCACATCACCGGGAGGATCCGGGGGATTTTACCTCATCGAACTTCTTGTCTCTCTCCAGATTCACGGCGACGCTCTTGATCATTCCCACTGTCTTGCGGATTTCTTTAGTATAGACAAAGAGAGAAGGGTTAGGGTTGAGAGCTCCAGGGTCGGGGTGGGTTTTCCAGGGGGTGAGAGCTCAAAGATGAGAGTTTTCTCTTACGGCGATCAGGGAGTGGTAGTCCGAAGAGATCGTGGCGGCGGTGGTCACCATTCTGGAGGAGCCAGCGACGGGACGAGGGGCCGACGAGGAAGCCATTGGCGCGCCTAGGGCGTGCTAGGGCGTGGATGATCACGGCTGCGTCCGGCTGGGACGACGATGGTGGCCGAGTGCGCGGTCGGCGTCCGGCTTAAACAATGACGATGGCGGCCGAGGGCGTGGTCGGTGTCCGGCTTGGACGGAGACGATGGCGGCCGAGGGCGCCCAGCGCGGTCGCTTGGGCAATGGCAGAAGGAGGCCCGGCAAGGGAGTAACCAGAAGGTGCTCTTCCGGTGTCCGGCTTGGACGGCGACGATGGTGGCCGAGGGCGCCCGGCGCGATCGCTTGGACAATGGCAGAAGGAGGCCCGGCAAGGGAGTAATCAGAAGGTGCTCTTCCGGCGAATGCGATCCCCAGCCAACATCCAGAACACCACCCAAGGGAGAACCCCTTAATATCTCACCCTTTATATTTCCCGCCCAAGGGAAATTTATTGGCGCCAACATTATACACACGGTTCCAACTTTGCTGGGATGTTATGAGTACATCAATACCTATATTTAATAGCTATCCATAGGTGTATACATCTTTTTGTTACATTTACTAATAAACCATGGCTAAAATAAATATATTTTCTCACGCTTTGTAAAAACTGTAACTATATATTCGTATCTACATATGGCTAAAAAAAGCATGTGTATAACCTTACAACAGACGGATTTAACATGTATAATTGGGGTATATACCTACGTATTACCTTACTGTAGGTAAATTCTGTAGGTATAGCCCCAATTTGTTGTAGTGTGGACACCCCAAAATTTTAATGGACACATTTCCATGGAAGGCCTGACTTCTGAAATACCCTACAAATCAGAAAATAAAATACATGTAAATGGCCCATGTGCAAAGATCACAAAGCCCATTAATCAAAGGCCCAAATACCCCAAGCAAGGGGGTGAGCATAAGAAAGTGTAACACCTCCCAAAAAGGAGTTCCCAAAATGAAAAAAGTATCTCCTGCGGCTGAGTGGGCAGAGGGGCTGGCTGGGGCTGGTTTTGGCATTTTTCTAGAAGCTTTGGAGGAGGCAAAAAGGCTCCTGTGTGGCTAGAAGGAGAGGAGAGGCTGGAAGAGAGAAGAGAGAGCTTTGGAAGGGGGGGGATCTCTTCTTCTCCAAGCAACCAAGAGGAAGGGCTGCTGGGCTCTTCATCTCTCCCGTGATTTGGTTTAAAATATATATAAAAAAAGAAATCAAAAAAGAGGCTTAAAATAGAGGTGCCTCGCTGGACTTGTCTAGGTTTCCCCTGGACAAGGGTAAAAAGAGCTAGAACCCGGTCATGGCAAAAACCTGAAAGGGCGCCATAGGCAAAATTGGGTACCCCGCTACGTGAAAACCCGAAAGGGCGCGTAGGCAAAAGCAAGAGGGGGTCGGATTGGGTGAAAACCCGAAAGGGCACTCAATCCAATAATGTTAAAATAAAAAGGGATCCAAAGATAGCTACCAAAGGCCAGCAGGCTTCAAGTCTTTAGAAAGGAAACCCTGACAGAAGTGGTACTCGACAGTCAAGGCTCATCTTCATGTCAATGCCAGTCGAGGCTCATTTTCATGTCAGCGCTAGCCGAGGCTTCTCTTCATATTAATGCTAGCCGAAGCTCATCTTCATGCTGGTCGAAATTTGTCTCTATTCCAATCGGATTTCTATCTCATATGGGACAAAGTGAAACTTTGTTATACGCGAAGTGGATTCTAACAAACTTCAAGTCTCTGAAGGGAAAATTCTGATAGAGTTGGTCGACAACCAACGAAGCATGTGTCAACAGATGATGCGTATTAATAGTTTTCAAGTTTCTGGGTGGAGAATACTGAAGAAATCTGTCGATACCCAGACACAACAAAAGTCAAAAGAGAAAGACAAGAGCATGTTAATCCAGCTATGAGCAAAGCGGCATTGATGAGGGCTACAAGATCTCCAAAGTGGCAGTCTGGTTATCACAGTCAACAATGATGAGGTGGAAGCAGTCTACTCCCCCCTACAAAGACGTCAACGCTACTGCATGCTCAGATTGTTGCACGTTCAAGATGACCAGTCGGCAAGACGGTTTGGAAGAAAGGAAGCAACAATGTCACTTACTGGGTCTAGAAAGAGCCACCAGATCATATAGCAAGCCTGCATGCCCCATTGGCTCATACAATAGGCCAGCGCAATCCAATTGACACAATGGTTGGCCGACTCATGAAGGCCACATGATCTTAAGCAAGCCGCCAATTCATTGGTCTCCATTACCCCATCGGGTTTGTTCATCAACTCGAGAGCACCTTCTAACTCGCGTGGGAGACGCTAAATTGTGACCCCCACTCTGAGCCCGCCGACTTGATGAGCTTCATATTGATTCGTCAACTACACCAAATCAAACTTGCCATGTTGAGCTTCGTCGACTCGTGAGAGGCATGGGCCGATTCTTGGGAGCCTCCCGCCAAATCGCGGCCATCACCTCAAGCCTATCAACTTGTGGTACCATATACTGATTCCCCAACCAAGTTGAATCACCCAGTACTGCTGACTCATGGTGTCAGCAAATTAAGAGGATGTCAATTCATCAGATGTACAAGTCTATGGAGTGCATGGCCAACCTGCATTATCAAACTATTGATGTAAGACGGTCATCATTCTAATGGAATCAAGTGAACACTAACACGACAAGCACCAAGAGATCATCAGTATGACAACAAGTCAAAGACCTGCCTGTGTTAGTATAAACAATCAAAAGGCCAAAGTACACCCGCGGATGTCGCTTCGCGTGTCCTCTCGCACCACCACGGGTGGGGGGCATTTGTGGACACCCCAAAATTTTAATGGACCCATTTCCATGGAAGGCCTGACTTCTGAAATACCCTACAAATCAGAAAATAAAATACATGTAAATGGCCCATGTGCAAAGATCACAAAGCCCATTAATCAAAGGCCCAAATACCCCAAGCAAGGGGGTGAGCATAAGAAAGTGTAACACCTCCCAAAAAGGAGTTCTCAAAATGGAAAAAGCATCTCCTGCGGCTGAGAGGGCAGAGGGGCTGGCTGGGGCTGGTTTTGGCATTTTTCTAGAAGCTTTGGAGGAGGCAAAAAGGCTCCTGCATGGCTAGAAGGAGAGGAGAGGCTGGAAGAGAGAAGAGAGAGCTTTGGAAGGGGGGGGATCTCTTCTTCTCCAAGCAACCAAGAGGAAGGGCTGCTGGGCTCTTCATCTCTCCCGTGAGCAACCTACAAGAAGAAAAAAAGAGAAGGAAAGAAAAGGTGAGGGAAAGAAGGGAAAAGAGAGAAAGAGAGAAGAGAGGGCTACCCTTTTCCATGTGTAGTCTTGTCATTTGAATAGGGAAGAGAGAAGAGAGGAGTGGGTAGTGGCGATGGAACCCCCTCCTCCCCCTTTTCTTTATTTGTTTTCTCTTTGTACTCCCTCCCCTCTTGTTTCTTAAGAGAATATACTATCCATGTGTCATTTCTCTCTTCTTTGATGTGAATAGTCTTGTCTTTGCATTTAATGCTTCTCCCTCTCCCATTATGTGTGTATGAGATGTAAGCTTTCTTCTTTACTTTGTGCCTTGAGAGGTCACGAGATGGTGAGAAACCACCTTTTATATGGTGGATTTTCTCTCATTCCAAGAGACACAAATGAGACCCACCTCCACTCCCATGCCTCAATAAATGGGGTTAAAGGGGAATGGAGCTTATTGGGCCTTGTATAACCCTTTATGCATACATATTCTTCATTGTTTTGTCCAAGAGAGTGGCATTTGTTCACTGTTTTCACTACATTTAAGAGATGACATCTCACTGTGTTTAAGCTTCTAAGCAGGCCCCTTTCCTTGCTTAAACCGCCACCCTTTCTTGGAGCTCACGTTTGCCCGTTGTGTGCTATCAAGAGAAATGGGTTATCTCCATTGATTTGCCCATCAAACATGAGGTTTTCTCACTGTCTTAAGCCCTCTAAAAATGCAGGTTTTCTACCGATTAGAACAGCCCATTTAGGTGCATTTTGCCTTGGGGACATGCCCCCTTTGCTAGCAAATGAGTTGGGCAATCAATACCCATGCTCAAAGCTTGGCATTCTATGCAAATGACCCCTTAAATCTTTTGTTTTGACCCCCCTAAGAATTCAAATTTTCACTGCTAAAACCGCCCTATATGTGTGCATCTTTGCCTTAAAATTGTCCTCATTTTGCTTGCAAATGGGTTGGACAATCAATGTCCATACCCAAAGCTTAGCATCTTGTGCAAAAGACCCATTAGATCCCTGTTTTGGCCTCTTTAAAACTCAGGTTTTCATGGCTCTAAAATAGCCCATTAAGGGACTTTGTGCTTAAGGGTGTGCCTCCTTGCAAGCCAAGGGTTGAACAACCAAAGTTCATACCCCCATACTTAGCATCCATGGAGAGCAGCCCAATAGACCCCTGTTTGGGCCCAAAATCGCCCCTCCACATGGGTTGGCCCAACTCCAAGAGTGTTGGCCCATTTCCCATAAGGGAGGGATTTCAGCTGTTGGTTCTGTGGGTGGCCTTCTGATTCGGCAGACCTGAACAGGCCTGCCGATTCGGCAGCCAGCCAGCCACCCTTGGTCGGACCATGGAAGCTAAGCCATGCTTCATGTGGTTCAAGCCAAGGAAATGGACAATGGATCGATGAGAAGCCCGTTTAAACCCCGGGTTAGACAATATGATGTCTATGCCCGGGCATATGGGCCCACGCATGTCCCGCTTACCGATCGGTATTTATGTGGTCATGGTGCTACCCACCTCCACCAAAGGCTTACCTTGGGGGTTGGTGCCATGTGCCATTTGGGTTGTGTCATTATTTGACATACACCCTCTCTTTTGGTACTGTCTCCATTTTGGTGGGTGTGTACCGTGCTCTCCCCCTATCAACCGAGATAAGGGGAGATGCTGTCGAATTTGTGCCGTGGAGGTCGAATCGGCAAGGGTCATTCTCTCTCTAAAAAAAAAGGGGAAGAAGAAGAAGCTCCCAAAGTCTAATGGAGTGGCGCCGAATCGCAAATAGAACTACGTTGCACACCTTTTAAAAGAAAAATAAAAGAATAAGAGAGCCAATTAAGAGAATGTTCCATTATAAGGGCAACAAATGAGTAAATAAAAGCATTCCACATTACACATGTTTTAAAAGAGCAAGAGATCAATTTAAAAAATCTTTTTATGATAAAAGTAAAAAAAAAAAAAGGAAAATAAGCAAATGGGCCACCTCATGTTTTCAAAAGACCAAATTAGAACTCCTTTTTTAACAAAAGACCCGAATGAAACCCTTTTTTGTAATAAAAGAGCAAATAGATCATCTCGTGTTTTTAAAAGAGCAAGAGACCGACGTAAGACTGTTTTTTTCATGTTAATGAAAAGAATAAATGGGCAAATGAGTAAAAAGACTCAATCACATCTAAATAAAAGACCCGGCAACCTCGAATAGGCATCGTGTCTGTTTATCACTCCGGCCTAATTTTGAGTTGTGCTTTGCACTATTCATCGGATGTCTCCGATTTAGGCCACAAGGCTTTCTAATTTCTGGCGATTAATCAAGGGTTTTCCCTCTCAGAGGGATGTAATTAACGTCGTTGCATTTAGGCAACGGCGGGATTCTGGTCCAGGACCCGACACCTCACTTTCGTTTGACGAAGTCAAACGGCGCGCACAACAGACCTAAAGCCCTCTGACTCTCGGAGGCAAACCATTTGTTGTCACTTCGGTGACTGGCACACCTGAGCTGCGCGAATTGCCGATTCATCTCACGTCACTCTTGCTCAAGTGGCGTTCGACGGGATTTGGATTGGCAATACGTGTGCATCCATGAGAAACATGAGAAAACATGATAAAAGACAACATTTTAAAGAGATCTTAGGAATTGTTAAATTTTTCATTTCCACACCCCATCTGCTGGGGTTCTCTGCTGCAGACCGCAAGAGGGAACCGTCCTCCACCACCGCCGCTGGGGTTCTCTGTAGACGGCAAGAGGAAACCCCATCTGCTGGCATCGCGTTTCCAGGTGTAGCAGAGGAGCAGCGGCGGCGAGGGGCGGCGCATCTCCTACGAGGACGAGCGGCGGCGAGGGGTGGCGCATCTCCAGTGAGGACGAGCGGCGGCGAGCGGCGTCACATTTCCAACGTGTAGCAGAGGAGGAGCGGCAGCGGCGGCGAGGGGCGGCGCATCTCCAGCGATTTGCAGAGGACGAGCGGCGGCGAGGCTATTTAGTAAGTTGCTTTTTTCTTCACCATAACTTTTTTGGGTTAGCTCCTCATCCTTGCGGCGGCGAGGGGCGGCTGTGGAACGCGGAGCGGGGGCAGCCCCTCTTCTTCTTTTCCCTGTGGCCAGTAGAGAGAAGAGAAAGGGACGGGGAAGGGGAGAAGAAGAAGAGATGGTTTTTGTTGTCTAAATTTTGCGAGTTTTGGTTGGGCGGGGAGGTGGCCAGCCCAACAACGTCGAGATGAACGACAAACGACGAAGGCGGGGAAGGGCCAGCTCAGAAGAACAACTGAAACATGCATACGTGGACGCCATTAGTTAACAGGACACCGGGATGGTGGTGGTGTTTTGAGGTGCGCGTGAGAGGACAAAGACAGAAGAGAGTAGGAGGGAGGTGTGGGTTGGGCTGGTTGCGATTGGGCTGGCAATTAGGAAGCTTGGCCTGGTTTCGACAGCCAATCCTTATCTGTTCTTATGTGGACCAAGCTGTGTCCGAAGGGGACTACTGTTGCCTGCTGGGCTGTCATGTAAGGTTAGCTTAATTAAGTTGGATCCAAATCTCATTCTACATATTCTACCTAGACTTAAGTTATGGTTTGCCGGACCGGACCATCTTAGTCGCCTTGCATGGTATCACGTTCTCGCATAGCCATGGGACTGTCTGATCTAGATTGTAAAGCTTTGGATTTTGTTAAACTGTGGGAGATGGTACTTCGGTCCTATCCAATTGGGCTCATTGGTGTTTCATAAGGGTATTTTTACTCGTTGGGTCCAGCCATTTGCATTTTACTAGTTGTATGCCTAGAATACCAAAGATCTGAAGTCCACCAAATTTCTTGTTGTCGGCCATCTTGTGTTTCATGTATTGTGAAATTTTTGGCTGAAATCTATAAGGGTGTCAATGGCTTTTGTGCATCATTCATTGATTAGTCTCAGAAGATGTTGTTTTATGTTGGTTTTTTTTTTTTTGCAATGTATGTGTCTTCATGAATTCTGGAATTTTTTTGCAGCTATATTTTGTGCTGAGAGGGAAAAACCATCCTAACATGGATAAAATTTTGGATATTTTTAGCTATAAAGATGAGGCATTTGTCATCCACTTGTATCAAGGAATAAGATTGGATGTGGTTGTCAGTGATGTGTGTAATAGGTGGAAGCTTTGCATTGATAAGGTGGAGTTCAGATGTGTGGTACCTGAGCTTACTAGTTCGAAAATGAGAATTACAAATGGAGAAGACATCGACATGATGGTAGACATGCATATTAATCTTGGTGCAAAGGTGATGAATGTGGAAGTAAACATTCATGGTGAAGAAGAACTTATAAGCACCAGATATTTATTTTGAATAAATGTTTATGTCACAATTATTTTAAATAAATCACTTAAAGTAGTCATATCTTCATGCAGACTATCGAGTGTACACTCTTCTGGAAGTAATAGCCAGTTGTCCACTCTTGAAGGTATGTCATCTTAAGAAGGGAGGAGGAGGGCTGATCTATGGTATGACATTATACACTCAGTTGGACAAACCTTCAATAGTGTTGAACATTTTCGGGGCGATTTGACTAAATATGCAATTGCAAGAGGTTTTAATTACATGTTCCTTAAGAATGACTTAACACGTGTGACAGTGAAATGTAGAGTTGCTTATTGCAATTGGTACATGCATGCAATTAGAGTTGATGGGGGGCCTCATTTTGAGATTAAACAACTGAACAATGTGCACACATGTGGTGGGGGCTTGAGCACACAAAAGCACCCTAGGGCATCAAAGAGATGGATTAGTTCTATCATTGCTGAGAAAATTGTAGATACTCCATTATATCGCCCTAAAGACATAAAGAAGTATATCTTTAGGGATTATGGAGTGGATGAGCCATATTATCAGGCATGGTGGGGTAAGGAGTTTGCTCAAAAAGAGGTCCATGGAGATGAGAGATGTTTCTTTTATGGTTTACGTTGGTATAAAGATGCGATTGAGATGTCTAATGCTAATAGCATTGTGGATCTTGATGTGTCTGCTGAATGTCGCTTCAACCGATTTTTTGTTTCTTTTGGTGCTAATATTCATGGTTTTGAAAGGGGATGTAGGCCACTTCTATTTCTAGATGGTACATTCTTGAAGGACAAGTACAAAGGCATTCTTCTCGCTGCCACTGCTCTGAATGGAGAAAATGAATTATTTCCTCTTGCTTATGCTGTAGTTGATGTTGAAAATGAGAGTAATTGGGAATGGTTTCTTTTTTGTCTGAGAAGGGTTGTGTCAACTAATCGAAGAGTTACATTCATTTCTGATAGATGCAAAGGATTGTTAAATGCTATTCCAAACATTTTTTCAGAATCTTATAATGCATATTGCTTGCGTCATTTGAAGGCAAATTTTTCGAAGCAAATTGCAGGGAAATATCGTGTTAAAACAACAAAAAAATTGCTCTCATTGTTTGATCAGGCAGCATATGCATATAAGATGGAAGACCATGAGACTGCATTAAGGACAATGGGTGGAATATCTGAAGAGGCAGAAAAATGGGCAAGGGACTCAAATCCTAATTATTGGGCAAATGCTTACTTTGAGGGTGAGCGTTATGGAGAGATGTATTCTAATGCGGCAGAGTCTTTCAATGCATGGATTCTTGAAGCTAGAAATCTTCCAATTTTGCCTATGCTAGATCGAATTCGCATACAAATAATGGATTTGACATATAAAAGGAGAGAGATATCTGCAACATGGGTGACAAAGCTATGCCCCTCAATTGATGAAAGAATGAGGAAACTAATGGAAGCTTCTAGGGGTATTACTGTGATATGTTCTAATGGCAAAGTTTTTGAGGTTGTGGGCAGGCCTTCATGCGTTGTAAATCTTGAACATGGTACTTATTCTTGTAGAGGATGGCAACTTTTAAGATTGCCATGCAAACAAGTGTGTGCGGTGGTTCACAAGATAGGGGGAAATATAGAGGATTATTGCTCCTTATATTTCACTTCTGACATGTATCGTACATGTTATGAGGAGACTATTCATCCCATATCAGACATGGATAAACTAGAAATAGAATTTGATGATATTGAAATCCGACCTCCTCTAACAAAGAAACGGTCTGGCAGGTGAAAGAAGAATAGAATACCATCTCAATAGTCATTAATTAGAAGTGGACAAGATTGTGTACACTTGTTCAAGATGCAAACAAGCTGGCCATAATCGAAAAATATGTTCTAACCCGATAGCTGAATAGGTAAACACTTGTTCATTTTCTTATACAGAATGTCATTGTAACTTTTTTTGCTAATGAATTGTCATGTTGTAAATTTATAGAAATGTCAAACATCCCACTTATGCGGTGTCCAGGTGGACATGGATATTGTGTAGTTAAGATAAGTCACACAGAAAGAAATCCAGAGAGACACTATTATAAATGCAAGGTATTCTCTTACGGGCATGTAATGAGGTTTTAAATAATTGAATCTATTTTCTTGTCATTGATATAATACTTTGGTTATTATCAACAGGATGTTGCTTGTGATTTTTTCATGTGGTGTGATCATCTAAAATATTTTGTAGTGTTGCCTTCATTATTAAATTGTTGCTATGAGAAAGAATTGTGCATTCGATCTTTAGAATACCGCATTGCACAGTTGGAGGGAGAACTTAAGCAATGTCAAAATCTTTTGAAGAAATCCAAGATGGTTGCCAAAGCTTTACCGAAAGCATTTTCTTTCCTCAATAGTGTTGGTGACGAAGGTGGCAGTGATGGGGATTCAGAGGCATTTAGTAATCTATGTTTATGAATGAATTATTGTTGTACTCTGAAATTTGAACTACCTGTTGTAATGTTCTTTCAGAAACAACTTAACTTTTTTGGACTGATCTGATTTGCTACTTAATACAGAAGATCTTGATGTGTAAGTTTCCTAAACAGGTTGATGTTTGTGGACCTTATTATGGATAACAGCTACCATGTCTGATATGCATACTTCTGGCATGTATCTGAGACCCTCACATCGTTCGAGTAAGTCAAAATGAATAGGTAGGATATATTATTAAGATTATCACTTTTTACCCATCTGTGAATATTTGATCGCACTCAGATGACCATTTACTATGTGTTTGTATTATTTGCTGAAAATTTCGGCAGCATCTCCTCACACCTCTCCGATATACCAAAAAATTTTATTGATTTAGATATTTTCTTAAACACTTACTAATAAGTGGTTAAGAAAATATTCTAAATCAATAAAGGTATATCAGAGAGGAGTGAGTAGACGCACGCGAAATTTTCAACAAATAATACAATCACATAATAAATGACCACCTAACTCCGATCAAACATTCACAGACTGTCCAAAACGGGACAATTCAAGACTTTGAGTTAGATATACACGTTCTCATTATTGAAAATAAGACTCGTGCACATCAATCTCAAAGTCTTGAACGGGAATGTTCATTGACACGGGCTTAACACGCTCTCGTGATGTGTGTGCAGTGAAAAATTACTATACATGCATAGATCAAATTTCAAACGCACATGAATATGAAATCAAAATCATATATGTGAACAACTGCAATAATAAAACAAGTTCATACATACATGTACATGAATTACATGAATTACATAAATGTAAAAACTACAATACTAATCAAGTGTAATAAAATTACATATAATCAAGTGCAATAATAAGCAAATATATTCAAATAAGAAGTGTAATACTAATCATTAAACTTAAAGTGAACAATTAAGCGTAAACTAAACTAATGTCTAGAAGGAAGAGTTCGTACTAATTTTTTTTTCCTAAATTGGGATGTATATCTTATTAGAGTGGCGAGATTTTAACCTTGAGCTGAGATGGGCTTAGAACGGACCAACCCAACTCATTCATTGACACTCCTAATTATCATGCACAAGCCGGCAGAATCAATGTTAATATTCCGATGTTCTAAATAGTTTCAGATGATGCGCGCTCTCAATAGCTTCCTTTGAATAGTACGGACCATTTCTTGAGAGACGGTGCAGGACAGACTAATGTGGAGAACCCAGTGAAGGAGTCTACCGAAAATTTGTAAATATGGCTTTTTTATATTTCAATGTTCCATAATTTTTCAATCTGTATAGTTCACACAGTGAAAAGAATCTCCAGAAGTATTTTATTGTTTTTCTAGTATAGCTTTTTTTTTCCTCTGCTTTCTACTCTAGGTCAACCCCATTGAGATCACCTCCAATTGTGACATAATTGAGACAGTGGTAAATCAAAGCAATCTCGCCATAATCGAATCCAAGTCCACCGCAAAAACATATTGTTGCAAGGGCTGGTACGTATTGATACGATGTATCATAGAAATTAAGATGATATTTCTCTAGAAGATGAGGATATATATCACGGAAAGCCAACCTAGAATCCCTTGATTAATCAAGTATTGAATGCTAATTAGAAATGGTGCGATCATGGGCTTTAATCATATGCACAAACATGGGCTTTTATATAGCCTACCCGTGATATGTACAGATGGGGATGATACCCTAAGATATGATGACAATCCCCATTTGAAACAATGGGTTGATCTCAAATAAGTTGATGCTAGGATAAATTAAATTAGCATGACTGATCCTCTTATTTTGGATTGTTCATCTACCCGAATAATCCACTACGCAGGATAATTTTATGGATCCAGTAATATAATCTAACATTAATTTGGTAATCATTTTTTAACAAATACATTCATGGTTAGAATAGCCATCTTAAAGATGTAACATTTGAGAGATTAGTGTGTATAAGACTGTAAGTAGATTCATTTAAAGGAGTGACTTCCTGTTCCAGAGATTTAAGTAAAATTAGTTGGACACCAGTCCTCAATCAAATTTACACTTCGAAATTAAAATTTGAACAAGGGTTCATCTCTATATTATTATTTTATGGTTATAAAGACTTTTCACGATTATTTACCAAATTAAAAGACTGGTATTTCAACGACGAGAGTGAAAAAAATCGGCATTTGGATTTGTCCATACCATCTGGAAAACCACCCCAAAATTAAAGAGGTGGAGAAAATTTTCATCACCATATAATATCAGCTTCTTATACAAAATTTTTGCATATAAAGGTATAAACAGTTCTTTAACTTGAGTTCTCAACTTGATTTCTCCAAATTAAACCATCCATCAAGAAGTATCCTTATAATTTCACTTGAACCACAAAGAAACTTGATCCCTCAGATGATTTAAGCATATATAGGGTAACATCTCTAGTTTGTTCTAGACTGCATTTAGTCTCACAGCATTGTTGCACTACTTATCAGAAGCACAACTGCACAAACCAATGCATGCACAATATTCTTAGAAAGATTCTGCCAATAGCTAGTATGAAGAAATGGAATCCCCTCGCGGAGGGGGGCCGGGTGGGGGGGTTGGGAAGGGGAGGGGGGCCGAGTGCAGGGGGGAGGGGGGCCGGGGTGGGGGGGGTGGGAAGGGGAGGGGGGCCGAGTGCAGGGGGGGGAGGGGGACCGGTGGGGGGGTGGGAAGGGGAGGGGAAGGGGAGGGGGGTCAGGTGCAGGGGGGAGGGGGACAGGTGGGGGGGTGGGAAGGGGGGGGGGCCGGGGGGGTGGGGGGTGGGAAGGGGAGGGGGGTCGGGTGGGGGGGAGGGGGGCTGAGTGCAGGGGAAGGGGGCCGGGGGGGGGGGGGGGGCTGAGTGCAAAGGGGGAGGGGGGATCGTGCAGGGGGGCCGGGTGGGGGGGAGGGGGGGACCGCACAGGGGGGGGGAGGTGGGCCGGGTGGGGGGGAGGGGGGCCGAGTGCAGGGGGGAGGGGGGGATCGCACAGGGGGGGGAGGGGGGCCAGGTGGGGGGAGGCCGGAGGACGGTGGCGGGGGTGGGGAGAGCAACTCACCGGGAAGGGAGCGCCGGCGGCGAGCGGCGGCGGGCGGCGAGACGGCGGCGACCGGCGAAGGCGAGCGGCGGCCGGCTCGGCGGCGAGTCGTCGGCGACCGGGGGCGAGCGCGAGAGAGAGAGGAGAGAAAGAGAGAGAGAGAGAGCGGGAGAGGGGAAGAGAGAGGGGAGAGGGAAAGAGGGGGGGTTTCGCGGGACAGGTGTAGCCTGGTTTACCGACTGATATTCCGACGGAAATTAATCCGTCGGAATATCCGTCGGTATTATTGAATTACCGACGGATATTTCTGACGGATTAATTTCCGTCGGAATTTTCGACGTATTTTCCGCGGATATATCCGTCGGTAATCTCGCTTTTTCTTGTGGTCCCTCTCTCCCTTTTGTCTCCCCCCTCTCCGTCCAGCCCCGCCCCTCCTCTATCCAGTGCCCCCCCCCCCCCCAGACCCCTCCCTCCCTTCGTCTCCTCCCCCCCGCCTTCTCGCCATCCCCTCCTCCGTCCAGTCCCCCCTCCTGGTCCAGCCCCCTCCTCTCACCTGTCTCAACCCCCCCCCCCAGTCCCCTCCCTCTCCTTCATCTCCCCCGCCCCCCATCGTCACCTCCTCCCCCTCGATCGATCGAACCCTCCTCCTTCGCGGTGGCAAGTGGTGAGGGCAGTGCAGTGCGGCGGCAGTGACGGTGTTCGCGCGACAGCGACGATGGGGACTCTTCCCCACAGTGCAGCGGCAAGCTGGAGAGAGAGAGAGAGGAAGAGAGAGATGAGAGAGAGAGAGAGAGAGAGAGAGAGAGAGAGAGGAGAGAGATGAGAGAGAGAGGGAGGGTACCGACCGTGCCTGGTCTCGACTTTTGCCAGACACGGTGCAGCATGGTCAAACTGCACCGGTACGGTGCGGTTTGGCCTACCCTAATCAGAACAAGCCTTGGTTTGGGGATAACTTAGACTTTGGGATTAATTTTTGAATGTGTCTCGTGTTTGAGCACTACTACTGTAATATATATGAAACACCAAAGATGTATCAAAAAATAGATTAACGGTGGTAACGAGTGTGTTTCCGGAATTTAATATGTTGTTCATAACTTATATGTGCTCTAGGGTAAATCTGTAGGGTCACTTAGATAACTATTCTCTCATATACCCCTTACAAACAAAAAAGTACTTTGATAATTAAAGTAAGTTAAAATAATATAGTTAAGATTAGAGGTGTTCATGATTTGGTTTTGGTTTGATTTATATAAGATTTTTAATAAACCAAACCAAACCAAATTCGAATCCAACCCGAACCAAATCAAACTGAAGTCTTTTGAAACCAAACCAAACCAAACCAAAATAAATTCAATTTGATTCGATTTAATTTGAAATTAAATGGGCCTTTAGATTCTGTTAGTTTTAAATAAGAGTTATCACTTGTTTCTCTAATAAATCACTATCAAATAAGATTTGAAATAAAGTATTAAATATTGATGATCATATTACCCTCCATAATATATATTTCTACGTAATATATTGAATAAAATTGATAGATATATATAAATTAAAATTTATTATTGTAATTCGATTTAATCGATTTGATTTGATTTATAGAGTTCAGAACTCAAATCAAACCGAATCACTAGGTTCGGTTTGGTTTTTCAATTTAAACCGAATAGTGAACACCCCTAATCAAGATAAATGAGTGTTAATCAGATATAGTACTATTCCGATTCTTAGATAGAGAGAAAAATTATACACTCTGTTAATATTACATCTAGCTATCACTTCTTATAATTACATATAATGTCTAGTCTAGTTTTTCAAAGGTAGACACCAAACATTCACAAAGGACAACAAGATTTGCTTTGGCCAGCATATATACTTCCTGTCCAATTCATATTTTAAAATGTTCGACAATGGATATCGTATCTCACTTTTCTCCGCGTTTGCTTCCTTCAGCCTGTTATAATAACATGTTAATAGAATCAGCTGGCATCATGCTATATGTATTAGGTCCATGTCGTGTAATAATTAAATACGACAGATGCCTTAAGTGCACAGCAATATTGGCACACATATGTCAAAGTAGCATCGATCCATTAGTTGCATCTGCAAAGGTTGGACGAGGACAGTGGCAAATTAATATGACACAAGATCACATGCAGATAAGAACCCCATTCATGATCAGTACTCATCAACACACAAAAATAAACGAGCATTAACAAAATAAAAGCACACAAATATATAAAAACATATATAGTTCATGTTCCAAATACGTCATCCGCAGTAAAATAATAATACGAATATTTAATCCACATGCATCGATCCCTATGGTCACTATCATCACCCTCATTTTGGACACAAATTAATTTTTCTGTCCAAAAATATAATCTAGCTATATACTCCTTTATTTGTGCCTTGACTGAATGGTTGAGATGTTTCAAATGTGCTTTTCAAATGACACCGAAAGCATGCTCAAATTACAATACGAAGTTGAGCATGTCGATAGTATAAATCAAAAGTACAATATGTGTACAATTGGGTCTACTATTGGTATTCCCTTGGTATATATACCTTGAAACTTCCATTTTCAATTAATGCGGCAGGGCAGGTCTGCCGGGGCTGGGGAGGGTGCAGGTGGGGGGGAGGGAGCCGCCGGCAAGGGGGGGGGGGGGGGGCGGGTAGGGAGCCGGCGAGGGGGAGCTGCCGCGGTGGGGGAACCGCCGGCGAGGGGGAACTATCGCGGTGGGGGGAGGATCAACGAGAGAGCGTGTATTTAAAAAAAAAATGGTGAGTAGGTCTTTTTATTTTGAGAGAGATTTAGGTATGGTAAAATTTTTACTTTAAAAAAAATACTTACCAAATATGTAAAAATATCTGTTCTCTTTTTTAAAAAATTTAAGAGAAAAAACTGTTAAAAAAATACAACCAAACATCCTATTAAATCTGCAGACAAAATGATATAGCATATGAGACGAGTATACATAAAAGGATATGAACTTGATCACGTACATGGAAGTAATTCTTATTCCTGGAAGAAATTCTCATTAACATTTGTGCACATCAAAAACAGCAAAGGGAAAAAAAACATGAACTTTTAGTCCTGCAAAATGAGTAATAGAAGCAAACATGAACATGTACGAATCATTAATATGGATGGACTAAATTTTACAACAATATCCACTTCAACTCAACAAAATGAATCATTTCATCGCATTTAATTCTCTCTATTCACTGAATCCCAAGGTATATATATATTTGAACAAGTCCTCCCACATATCAACATGAACCATCGATCATTCCGTAATTACAGAAAACAAAGCGAAGGATTAAACAATAATACTTGAGGGTCTCAAAATTTAGCATACACCACAAGAAAAAACGGGTTTAGAGATCGACAATTTCGGTCTCAATTCGGTCACTAAATAAGTTAGTGATCGAATAGTGACCGAATAGGGACTGAAATTACACGGCGACGGCGTCCGGCGACCCACGGTGGAGAGAGAGAGAGAGAGAGAGTAGGGACGGAGGAGAGAGAGAGTGTGCGAGAGGTGGGGCAGACGAAGAAGAGAGTAATATTAGCGACTGACAAATATCGGTCGCTATTCAGTCTCTAAATACGTTGGCTATAGAGACTGAATATTTTCAGTCACTAATCGCTCACTAATTAGTGACCGATTAGTGACCGAGCATAATCGGTCACAATTTTCTTCCTTACTCGGGAAAACGTGAAAATCTATGACTGAAATAAAATCGGTCACTAATTAGTGACCGATTAGTGACCGAAAATATTCAGTCGCAAAAGTTTTCTCTATTTTCTAAAAATAGAGAAATACAGTCACCGAACGCTCAACGATCACTATTCGATCACTAAATAGTGACTGATTAGTGGCCGAATTGAAATCGGTCACTATAATAGTTTTTTAGCAACTAAATAATTTCGGTCATAATTCGGTCATTATTTAGTGACCGAACAATGACTGAAATTATCAGTCGCTATATCGGTCTCTAAACCCATTTTTTCTTGTAGTGACTTTCAAACAATCCAAAGATTGACCTTTCAAAGTAATATAACTTGACACACTTGAACTTCAAATTATTAGCATACACAAAACTAATTAAACACATAACTGCCTAATGTGCAAACTGTCGTATATCGTCCGTGGGGATATCCTAATCCTATTAACCTCCTTATCCCCACTTTGATAACAAGAAAAGTCACATCAGGATTACTGCACCAGGTATAACTTATCCCTTTTTAATTACATTTTTGTTTTAATAATCTCACTTTTATTATCTATATTTATCCCTCATTTATGATTTTGACAATAGTAGAGTTGAGAATTAGTCTAATTAAGATAAATTGGTACAGAATCTATATTTCAGGAAGCATTGTAAATACTGCAATGTGTGGACTCTATGTGATCACCTTAGGAGTAATAGAGAAATAATAAAATGACCTCTACTACTCTCCATCGTAGCTACCTTGATGGGGTGTATATATGTTATCCCTGCCTAAAAGTTGGAATAATATTATCCCTGATTAACACATATTTATCCTGGTTGAACTCTTTTATTCCAAGTAGATATAACTTATCTAGAGTTTTCAAAATGATATAACACTTATCACCATATCACCAGTGATAACCCAGAGTTAATAACCCAGAGTTAAATCTTCTTATCTTGTTATTGGAGCGCCCTCAAAGTACTAAACAAAAAGTAAGGGTAACTCATCTTTATTCCCTAATTATTTGGATACCAAACTGGAAAAAAGACCAACACCATGAGTTTTCACATCACTCTTAGCGGTAGGGCTGCAAACGGGTCGAGTTCGAAATCAAAAACACAGATTTCGATTTCGATAACCGAAATATGGTTTCGATTCTAATTCCAATTCCGTTCCGATTTCGATAACATTATCGAAATCGAAATTTCGATAAACTAAGGTGTTTATCATAATTTTATCTTTTAAATTTATGATAATTTATCAGAATAATCGATACCGATTCTGATTATTTTTCAATTTCGATTCTGATAGTTTATCAGAATATCTGACATCAATTTCGATAAACTATCGATATTATTTTTGATTTTAAAACTGATAATTTTTATCAAAATTATGTCGAAATATCATAATATCGGAATCCGTTCACCCACCCTCGCATAGTCGCATAACGATCGGAGTACTTTTTTATTCTTTTTAACCACCAAAGCAATGGATTTTTTTTTAAAAAAAAGTAATAAAAAAAAGAAGAGTAACGGCTCTCTTCTTCGGCTGGCCAGGGTGGGGGTGTTGGAAACGACAGCAAACGCACGACACTCGGCACTAACGGCACGGATGACGCACACGTGTCCTTCCGCAAACGCCGCCCGTAACCGCCTCGAATGGGGTGGTGACATGCGCGTGCTGTACGGCGTCAGGGTTGTGGGGTGGGTGGGGAAGTTCTCGCCTTTGGTCGCCCGGCATACGCGGATAACCGCACCGCCCCACACACTCTCCGGTCTTACGGACAACGGTTTCGCCTAATCGGTGACGCTGACGTGGCACCCGAGATTCGCGCCCCCGCTCACGCCATCCTCCCTTCCCAGTTCCCAGCTCGACTCCAGATTATCCTCTGCCCCCTCAAACGTTTCAAAATTGTTAAAATACTTTTATCGATTTCCGACAGATACCCCTCCCTTCGGTCGGCCGCACGTTTTCATAGACGTTCCAGCACTGTGGTCAAATTATGAGGTCAATGGCTATTAATAAGTATAGATAATGGTAACGGGATATGAAGAGAAGATTACATAATTAAATGGCAGGAGCACAGATTGCTAAGAGGCCTCCCCCAATTAAGTTTTGCTTCTAATTAATTTAGTTGCCTTTTCACATTCCGCTATTGCCCAACAAGATTCTAAATTTCCAAGAGGCCCATCGACATGGGCGAAGAATTATGGCGGTAGGAAAGAAGGAATGATGGAACAAGCTAGGTGGGAACTTTTATGAAGAACAGCAGGATTTTTAGAAGCTATCAGAAGCATTCCGACCCACCACCTTCCACTGTCCTTGGTCCCTTAGGCAATGAGAACTTCCCTTCCCCAAATTAAACGCCAAGTATCAGTAAATTAAGTCGATATATATGATGTTAATTATATAGAAGATGAGAAAAATATTAATTAAGCAGGTGGCACCCAGCAAGCTTAAACAGGGGACGTTACCTTGTAGGAGACCCATTGGACCCGATTTTAACGCAAACCATGCAGACAAGAATGTATAGAGACGAAGAGGCAGGGAGCAAGATAAGAAGATTAAAAAGTAGCAGCAGTACATGTATAAAGGAGAAGGAAAGAAGCATTCCATTTTGTTTTTCTTGCTTTCTCTGCATCAACATGTTTCGTTTTCTTTTTCCTATACAAGAGATCAACCCAAATTGGATCTCCCAAGAAGCTCACAGCCGCCATGCATGTCACCACCCACCACGTCAAAACCCAAAACCCACACGAAGGTGGTATCGAGAGAAAGGTTAGAAGAAGTAGAAAGAAATCGAAAAACCCACCACGAAACAAGAAGCAAAAAGAAAAGAAATTAAAAAGTGATCAGAAACCAGCCAGAAGGATGACACAACCCTGCATGTAGTTTGTGTGTGTGCTCAGCACCCCAAAAATGGAGGAAGAAACTAAGGACAGACCTTTCTCCCTCCCCTTCCCTGTCACTGCCCATATGCAGCTCTCGCTCACTGCAGTCTTGCTTGCCTTTATTTGGTATGGTGTCGCCGTAGACGAAGGTTGGAGGGGTTGGTCTAGAGCCAGAGGGCGCCGGCCTCCTTGAGGAGGGGCACGAGGGTGCCGTTGATGTGGGAGGCCATGACCCGGTCCATGGCCCCCACGAGCTTGCCGCCGATGAAGACGACGGGGACGGCGGGAGCGCCGCCGAGGAGGCGGGCGAGGGCCTTCTCCATCTCTTTGCCGCGGGGGTCCTCGTCCAGCTCGTACACCGTGGGGTTCACCCCCATCCCGCAGAAGAGCCGCTTCACGGCGTGGCACATGCAACAGGTGCTCACGCTGAACACCACCACCGCGTTCTCCGACGCCAGCCGCTCCACCCTCTCCAGCGGGTCCGCCGCCCCCGCCCCCACCCTGTGCGCCGACGCCGCCGCCTGATGCATGTACTGCCCCCACGACTCCGCCGCCGCCTGGTAGTGCATCCTGCCCCGCTCCTTGCTTCTCTAACGAAATGTGGAAGAGGTCGAACGGTGGAAGGAGAAGAACCCAAGTGCAAGCTGAAGCGAGACAAGGAAGAGGCAGGGGGGGAAGAAGAAGAGAAGTGGCAGTCGTCTGAACCAGGGGAAGAACGAAGAAAAGGAAGACGCAGTAGAGCTCTGGAACATGGGAATGGCTATGCAGGGGGTGACGTATTTATAGAGAAGAGTGGGAAGAGGAGGAGGACCTTGGCGTTTGGGCCTTCGGGGGTGTCACCACCACTGTCTTGGGTAATTAACAAAAAGTAGGGGGTAGCACAGCAAACAGTACACCATTTTTTTTTCTCCTCGTCAGCGCATGCAGTGAGAGAGAGAGAGAGAGCAGAATGGTGCGTCCCTTCTTCTGCTTTATTATGGGAACACTTTGTACTACGGAGCTTGATTCTGTCTTCTCCTTTTAAAAGGAGAGAAAAGAAGCAATTACTTCCATGCCGTCGACACCACAAGAACTACCACAACGAGTAGCGGCAGGGCTCCCTTTCCAGGACGACGGGGGGTTCCTATCGTCTGTGCTGCTTGTCGGCCTGAGAGGACTAACCCCAATATAGCAGGCGGCCGGCGCGGGAGGACGACAGATAGAGAGAGAGGGAGATGGCGGATCCACCCGAATCCGCTTGTGGTAGCGGAGAGGGCGCCCTAGGGCTTGGGGACGTCCGGGAGGAGACCCGCCATGGTGTAGGGGACTGGGGGAAAGGGGGGAACGTTTAGAGGATGGGGAATAAAGGCATGCGCCTTTTACTCAATCCATTCCGCCCGTTTCCTTTTTCTCCTCTCGCTTCTTTTCTGTCTCTCTTTTTATGTTATTTTTTTTTTGACAAGTCTTTTTATGTTTGGTCGTCATTGTGGCTGAGATACTAGGTATATATATGCTAAGATGGCGTGCACTTTAGTTCCATTATCCACCTCTCCATTTGGGCTTGAGAGATCTCCTTGGAGTACTGTTTATCTATACCACTGTGGAAGTGCTTAACTCTCTCGATCATGTACATTATCCGATGGGTATCTATCTATATGTGATCGTGGGTTTGACGTTTATCCTTTGTGGGTCATGCTTCCCAAGTTGGTGAGCTGAAAGAAAAATTCAAATGCCCATTTATCCACTTGGGTCATATTATATGTCTTGTGTGTGTGTGTCTCAGAGAGAGGGAGGGGGAGCGTCCGTACGGCTCATGCTCCCCTTCCCTTCGCTGCAGGTGACGATCTCTTTTTTGCTGTGTGCTTTTGCGGGGTGTGGGATGGTGTGAAGGGGGAGGAGTGAGGCTGCTTACAAGGTAACAACAACTTCCACAATAAAAATAACAGCCCTGCGCCTTGGTCTGTGAGAAAGACATGCGAAAAAGAGGCAGACTGCAAACAGAGAAAACGATATTATTCTGATTTGCCCTGTCGGCCCCTTGCCCAGTGCCGCCCCTCAGCAGCAGCAGCACTCGTAGTAGTAGCAGCAATAGACGATAGGGACATTCCCCTCCACTCCTCCACCCACCACAACACACAGAAAGAAGGACAAGAGGAAGTAGCTAGCAGCAGCTAGCCATGACATCCCGGTGCCTTGACAGCCTTGTAGCGCCCTTTCCTCTGTAACGACACTGTAAACATCAACCCGTCCCTTTGGCCCACGTTCCCTTTCCTTTCCCCCCTTCCCCTTCTTTACACCTGAATACTCTAGCTAGCCATCCCCGATGAGTTGGTCGTTATCATGGGTAAGTTGGTTGAGTAGTGTGTCTGTGTGTGCTGGGTGGGGCGGGCGCTACCCACCAAAACGAGACCGTCCGATCAGGATCCGACGCCAGAGAGCCACCTCCTTCTTAGTCGAAAAGGAAAGAGAAGATAGCGGTGGGCACTGTGGGGTTTGGGGGCGGGGGTGAACACGAGATGGGAATGATGGTGCTGGGGGCAGCCCCTCCCCGGCACGTGGGAAACAGGGGCGCCGCAGGAAAAAGCTGGTTAAACAACGAGAGAGAGAGAGAGAGAAGAAGATAGATGAAGGGGCCGGGGGGGGGGGGGCGCCTGCGTGCGCACGCTTACCGCGAGGAGGAACAATGATGCCCCTATTCTCGCCCTGTCGCGCCCTGTTCGGATCCTGCGCGACCGGCACGGCGCGGCAGCGCCTCCCCGCGCGGCCCTCCCCACGCCCCTGTCCACCGCCCCATGTTTCTAACTTATAACTTCCTAGTAGTTGCCGCAGCCAGTGGCGGGCACGGTCGCAGAAGCACCGGCTGCTGCCTGATCCCCCCCGTATGCATGGACGGTCCACCCTATCATAACGACGCACCATGCTCTCGTTCCTTCATATGGAGGAGCGGGAGGGGTAATAGAAGCAGCTATGACGTACGGCTTGGTCTTTCCCAACGAAACGGTGGGGCTAAAGCTGCAATAAAAGAAAATTCCTGGGTGACCGGAGTCGGAGGCAAGGGCGGCGCGCGGTCCCGTCAGCCTTTTTTCTATGTTTTTTAAAAGAAAAGTCTTTGCTCCTCTTCTCTTTCTTCTTCTTCTTCTGTGTTTCTGGTTTTAAGGAAACGTGAGATGGAACATGCCAGTGCTGGGGGGTGTGCAGAGCTGGGTTGGGGAAGGGAAGGGGGGGTTGCTTTTTGGTCTGCTGGTCTCCTCCCCGAAACGCTCCTCTGTCTCTGACCTCTGCCCTGTGACTCCATTTATCTCTTTTCTTAATACGTGTTCTGCGCAAAAGGAATTAAAAAACAGCCATCGACTAATATATATGCTTTTGTATGGTTCAAAGTCTTCTGTAATGTGGACATGCGAGCCCCGGAGCGGAAGTGGAAGAGCTCGAAGTGGGTCTTTAAGATGAGACAAGTATGATGCAGACAACTACCAACGGCCTCCTACCGCCATTGCCAATCCCCTCCTCCCGCTTTCTTCCTGCACGACGACGCAGCACAGCAGCCGACTGACGTCGGCACGGTCGCCTGCTGACGCAGCGCTGCCGCCGCGCTCGTGCGACGCCAGCACGCTCTCTCTCTCTCTCTCTCTCTACATCTCCTCTGTTTCCATACGCAGGGAGCAGGAGGTTTGACCGGGGGGAACAGGTGGCCTCCCGGTCAAAAGTGGTGGACGGTCTATGATGGCGCTTGCGTATGGCTGGAAGCCACATCCCACCGACCGTACAGTCATGTGACAGCCACGTACCTTTGTCGCCCCTCCCTCTCCCCGTATCCACAACTGGGCGCATGCAAAATGTCCTTGCGTGGTCCAAGGCGCCCCATCGTACAGGAAGAAGCCACGAGGACATTGCGTGACACGTGGCCCGTGCCGATTGGTTGGGCCCCGAGCCATATGCGTACCATTCTTCCAAGTGACATGGGGATGGGGATGGCGGGGGGCGGTGATCATATAGATGTACCACCATGTTGTGCATGGCGATCATGATGCCGTGCTCTTTGGCCACCCCGCCAGGCCGGAGTCCATGACAAGAATTCCCCCCTCCTCCCTTTACTTCCCTTGGCAGGCAACCTTACTCTATCTCTCTCCTCTCTGTGTGTGTGGATGTATGAATGAATAGACGTACTAGTTGTAGTCCCATGCACTACTTTGTACAGGTGTAAAGGTTACCACTTCAGCTGCCGCAGGTTTCTTAAATGGATTTTTAGATGGGTTTTTATTAAAATAATTATATTATATTATTTAATTATTTATTTAATCATATTTTAAATTTATTTCTCAAAATAGTCACTAAGTTGCCACGTTGTCAACTTGGTGACTGGGGGAGACCGGACGCCCACTTTAAAGACGGCATTGAGAATGCCGACAATAGCGTCGGCGTTCTCAATGCCGACTTTAAAGTCGGCTTTGGGAACGCCGACATCAAAGTCGGCATTCGCAATACCGACTCTATTGTCGGCATTGCGAATGCCGACTCTATTGTCGGCATTCTCAATGCCGACAACTCCTTAACTAAACCCCCCCCTCGAAACCCCCGAAACCCTTTCTGCTCCCGAAACCCTCTTCTCTTCCTCACAATGCAGCCGCCGACCCTCCTCGCCAGTCGCCGCCGGACGCAGGCCCTCCTCGCCAGCGCCAGCCGACGCCGGACGCCAGCCGTTCCTCCTCGCCGCGCCAGCAGTGCCTCCTCCCTCACATCCCCCACCCGGGCCACCTCCTCCTTCACTCCCTCACATCCCCCATCCGACGCCATCTCCACCACCTCCCCACCTCCCTCACCTCCCCCCCCCACCCAGCCAGCCAGCGCCCCACTTCCATTAGGTATGTTAATTAATTATTTAATATTTTTATATTAATTGATATAATTTTATTTGACTAATGCAATTTGTTTCATGGTTTTTATTTGACAATTATAAATTGTTTAACAAATGTAATTGATTTTAATGATTTTTATTTGATAAATATAATTTGTTTAATGATTCTTGTTTGACAAATGTGATTTGTTTAAATATCTTTGTTTGACAAATGTGATTTATTTAATGATTATTGTTTGACAAATAAAATATGTTTAAATAATTATTGTTTGACAAATGTGATTTGTTTGAATATTTTGATTTGACATATGTAATTTATTTATCTTATAAATGGCAGATATGACTAGTTCCAACATTTCTTTAATGTGCTATTATGATGGTGTCTTACATATTGAGGATCATAAACCTCAATATGAAGGAGGTACTGTACGCATTTTGCGTGTAAAGAAAGACACAAGTTTTACTGAGTTGATGAGAAAGTTATATATCTTGACGAAATATGACGAAAGACATGTTAAGATTGGTATAACATGCAAGTGGCCTACTTCTATGGGTGAATATATTGCAGTGAGAGTTGAAGATGATGAAACTGTTGAAAGTATGTTCGATTTGTATCCTTCTCATGTATCTACTTGTGGAAATGGAAAATTTATCAATCCTAAAATCTATTAAGTTCTCATGGCTGGCATTGTAAGTTCAAATCTCGTCGGATGCTACACGAGCAATGGTGACAAGAGATGACCCCACAATTGCAGAGCGCGGGCGTGCCAGTCACCGAGGTGACAATAAATGGTCTGCCTCCGAGAGTCGGAGGGCTTTAGGTCTGTTGTGCGCACCGTTTGACTTCGTCAAACGAAAGTGAGTGTCGGGTCCTGGACCGAAATCCCGCCGTTGCCTGAACGCAACGACGTTAATTACATCTCTTTTAGAAAGAGAAAACCCTTGATTAATCGCCAGAATAGAAGGTCTTATGGCCTAAGTCGGGACATCCGATAAAAGGCGCAAAATAAAACTACAAGATGTAGTTAGATTGCAAGAGAGTTTTGAATGTGTGTGTCCTCTTCATCTTTTAAAAGTCAATTTGCATGCCCATTTACTTGTTCTTTTGTTTATTACGCCAATTTTCTATTTGGTAAATGCAAGAAGTTTGACATGCTTTGACTGTCATTGTTCTTTTCATGGTTCGATCTCATTTGACTCTTATATGCCCAAACATCGTCATGCACAATCCATTTGATTCGGCAGGCAAAACGATTCGGAGGCTAAAACCATTCAGCAAAGGTGAATCAGCAAAAGCGAATCGGCAGCCATGCCATTCAGCAAAGGTGAATCAGCAGGAGCGAATCGGCAGCCAGGCCATTCAGTAAAGGGTGAATCAACAGGGGCGAATCGGCAGCCAGGCCATTAAGCAAAGGTGAATCAGCAGGAGCGAATCGACAGCCAGGCCATTCAGCAGGGGCGAATCGGCAGCACTATTCACAGACCAAAATGATTCGGCAGCCCTTGCAACGCACAAAACGCGTGGGAAACGGAGGATCCGAAGACCAGGTCAGGAGGGAATGGCACCCAAACCACGAAAGGGGCTCTGTTTGATTCCGGACGGGATGTGGGAATCAAGTTGTCCGGCCCCTTTTGTCCAGAATACCAAATCGCAGTGATTCTGCGGCCTTATTTGTGCACGGTTCTTGAAATCCGGGAGGAACCAGAACTGACAGACGGGATGGCAACACCCACAATGTGTATGGACACCATCTATGAGCTCGGATCGGGCACGGGGACGGACTATCCGACCCTTCATGTTCAAAACCACCCGAAAAAGTGATTCGGCAACACTTTAGAGACATGGTTCTCAAAATTCGGAGATGACCTGAGCGTCCGGTCGGGCTGATGGGCTATTCGACATATGAAGAATCCATCCATGGGCCTGAACCGGGCATGGGTACTGGATACCGAACCCTTCATGTTCAAAGTCACCCGGAAAAGTGATTCGGCAGCACTTCGGAGGCACGGTTCTCCAAATCGGGAGATGATCTGAGCGTCCGGTCGGGATGACGATCTATTCAACATATGAAGAATCCATCCATGGGCCTGAACCGGGCATGGGTACTGAATACCGAACCCTTCATGTTCAAAGTCACCTGGAAAAGCGATTCGGCAGCACTTCGGAGGCACGATTCTCCAAATCAGGAGATAATCTGAGCGTCCGGTCGGGCTGACGGGCTATTCAGCATATGAAGAATCCATCTATGGGCCTGAACCGGGCATGGGTACTGGATACCGAACCCTTCATGTTCAAAGTCACCCGGAAAAGTGATTCAGCAGCACTTCGGAGGCACGGTTCTCCAAATCGGGAGATGATCTGAGCGTCCGGTCGGGCTGACGATCTATTCAACATATAGAGAATCCATCCATGGGCCTGAACCGGGCATGGGTACTGAATACCGAACCCTTCATATTCAAAGTCACCCGGAAAAGTGATTCGGCAGCACTTCGGAGGCACGGTTCTCCAAATCGGGAGATAATCTGAGCGTCCGGTCGGGCTGACGATCTATTCAACATATGAAGAATCCATCCATGGGCCTAAACCGGGCATGGGTACTGGATACCGAACCCTTCATGTTCAAAGTCACCCGGAAAAGTGATTCGGCAGCACTTCGGAGGCACGGTTCTCAAAATCCGGAGATGATCCGAGCGTCTAGCCAGGCTGACGGGCTATTCAACATATGGAGAATACATCCATGGGCTTGAACCGGGCATGGGTACTGGATACCGAACCTTTCATGTTCAAAACCACCCGGAAAAGTGATTCGGCAGCACTTCGGAGGCACGGTTCTCAAAATCCGGAGATGATCCGAGCGTCCAGCCGGGCTGACGGGCTATTCAACATATGGAGAATACATCCATGGGCCTGAACCGGGCATGGGTACTGGATACCGAACCCTTCATGTTCAAAACCACCCGGAAAAGTGATTCGGCAACACTTCGGGGACACGGTTCTCAAAACACGCGCAGCGTTTGGGCGTCCCGTCGGAAACACAGATCATTTGGCATATAATTCCGCCCCTCATAAGCCTGAACATGACCCAGGTGCTAGCCACCTAACCCTTGATGTTCAAAGTCTCATAAGAAAACGAATCGGCAGGGTTGGGACAGTGAGACATGAACAGTGATAAGGGGATTTGAACAGTGCTCTGTATGCCCTTAGACCCACCAGGGGAGGTACATATATGACCTTATATGATTCCCCTAGATTGGGCCTTCAAGACTCACGGCTAATGCACAAGAAAAATCTGAATAAGAAAGCACTGAATAAGGGAACTTGCTACAGTAAGTATGCTGTGGCAATGAGTATTTTTCTCATGGGCCGCCCTTGGTGGGCTGAGAAATACTCAGTAGCCTTCTCCAATGGTCCATATGAGCTACGGGATGGTCTCATGCACAGTAAGAAGGGGAAAGAGAGTCAAATAAATAAATAAATAAAAACATATAGTGAAGCGCTGGCAAACTTAGCTACCACATCCAGATAGCACCTCGGTTTCTATTAGAAGCACAGGAGGCCAAACTGAAAACAACAAAAAGGAAAGAAAAGAGGGGGGAGGGGGAGGCACATGCACACAAACCATAAAAAAAAACTAGAAAACACACATACGGGAAACAAGGGAAGGTTCTTTCACTATTGAGGACATGAGGCTACATGGGAGAAGGAGGAAGATAAACTAAAGGGGAAGAGCACACATGGGGACTGCCGTAGCAGTCCCCTTTTCCTCTTTCAGCCTCCTTTTTCTTGGGAAGACACCACCAGGCAGCCAGCCATGAGGGGCCCTTCCTCCCCTTTGCTCCTAGCCTCTTTAAAGGATATTTTCTATCCTTCTTCTGTTGCTTCCTCCCGTGACCAGCCCTGAAGAGAGGGAGAGAGAGAGGAAGGGAGAGAGGAAGGGAGAGAGGAGGAGAGAGAGGTAGAGGCCGGCCACCTTTAACCGCCCCTTCAAAGCCCTTCCTTCTGCTTCCTTTGTAACCAGTTGGAACCCGGAGGAGGAGAACCCAGCTGCTTCTAAGACCTTCTCCCGAGCTCTTCTTTAGCAGGAGAGTCTCTTCCACCTTCTGCCTCCTCTTCTCCTTTTCTCTCGGGAGCCCGAGCCAACCCCTTCTTCTGCTCTCCTGCCAAGCCTTGGACAGCAAGTCTCTTCCTCTTCCTGCTAAAAAGAACCCCCATCGAAGGCCACCAACACACCCACTCTTTTGCACCCCATTTCCTTAAGAGGAAACCTGCTGGCCGCTCTCTTCTGCTGCCATTTTGCAGGCTTGTCTGGGTAGTGGGGAGGTGAGGAATTCCATAGGATGACCGCCTTACCTAGGGTATATGGGCCATTGGATCATGGGCCTTGGGGAGTGGTCATTTAGTGGGTTTCTCATGGATCTTTGCTTGGGAGGACCAGATCGGCCAGCAGGTGCAAGCCCATGTTTTGTTGTGTTGTTGTTTTTTTTTTTTTTTTAGGTGTCCACACTACTGTACAATTATATTTAGAGAAGGAAGATATAGATAATATATCTATTCAAGGTAATGATGAAGTGCAAACACATGGTCATATTGATGACAACTTGCATACTCAACACTATGAGTATCAACAACCAACTGGACACTTCACACGTATGTTGAATGATGATGTTCATTCTACTGGATTTTATTCTGCTAATGAGAGAGATGTACGGTACGAATCATATGACTACACTTTACCTACAGATTATAACCCACGGTGAGTTGTCTCCCATAATTGTACGAAATATATATTAGTGTGAGAAAATTTTGTTAACATTTATAATTTTTATTTGGAGGTCTATTGGCTATGGAGGTGGATTCTCACAGTATCCTTTCATGCCAATCACTGATCCGTCACATACTTTTCATAGTGCGAGCTCATCAGGGTATGTGATTTCATCATCCTGATAAATTATTTTGATGTATTCACATAACATACCATAAATTTTATGCCATATTTGATTGATATGTAGGCACCATGTAACAGAAGAACATGTGATTGAGGAGGATGAAGAAGATGAAATAGATTCAGAAGATGATATAATGACAATGAGAATATGGAAGAAGGAGATGATGAACCATTATTTGATATTGCCAGGGTTAATAATACAGAATATGAGCAAGACCCTCCAGATGTATTCACTTCTGATCACTGGATAGATGAAGCCACAATAATAATTCTCATGAAGGGATAGATGTACCTTGTACTTTAGAGGGTGAAGAGCCTCATGTTGGACAAGTTTTTACAAACAAGAAGAATTTGATATATGCATTACAAACATATTCAGTTAAACATAGTGTCCAATATAAGGTGACACGAAGTCACACGAAGATGTTTACAGCTCAATGCATTCATGATACATGTGCATGGAGGGTTCATGCATCAGTTGTGAATGGATTTGAATATTTCAAAGTAAAAAAATATGCTGGACCCCATACATGTGTGAATCCAATATTGCAAAGTTCCAATCGCCAATGCACATCTCGTTTTGTTCAAATGTTGATTTTGTCAGCTGTGAAGACAAAGTTAACAATTACTCCAGAAGAGATTGTGAGAAGAATACTAGATGAATATCATGTTGAAATTTCTTATAAGAAAGCATGGATTGCAAAATGTTTGGCTATGAAACAAATCTTCGGCAGTTGGGAATCATCATATGCTACTCTACCCAGGTATCTAGAGGCCCTTCAATTGACAAATCCGGGGACAGTTGTGCAGTTCACCTATGCAGAACAATCTGTCTTTCGTTTTCAGAGAGTTTTTTGGTCATTTGCACCTTCTATACAGGGGTTTCCACATTGTAGGTCATTGATAAGTGTTGATGGAACACACCTGTATGGAAAATATCCTGGTGTTTTGATGATTGCTACTGGTGTAGATGCAGATGATGGTTTATTCCCCCTTGCATTCGCTATTGTTGAATCGGAAAATGGCGATTCTTGGGCATGGTTTTTGGCGTGTATCAGAGAGAAAGTTACAAATAGAGTTGATCTTGCAATCATTTCTGATCGACATAGAGGTTTGGAGCATGTAGTACCTGAGATATTTCCTCCTCCTATTGGTTACCATCGTTGCTGTTTACGACATCTTGCTGATAATTTTCAAAAAACATTTCGTGATAAGACATTGACAGGTCTGTTATGGTCTGCAGCAACTAGAACATGTATCTTTGAATTTCAACATCTCATACAGAAAATAGAAGAAATGAATCCTCAAGCAAAGAAATGGTTGGAAGATGTCGGTTATGAAAGGTGGACAAAGGTATATGATGGTGGTAAGCGGTTTGGTATGATGACAACAAATATTTCTGAAAGTTTTAATAGTGTCTTGAAAGGTGCGCGAGGTTTGCCTATCCAGGCTTTAGTGCAAAAAACTTTCTACAGGTTAAACAAATTTTTTGTTAAACGACGTGAGGATGGTTTGAATTGGGAAGCATCATATGCTCCTAGTGTAGAAGTCCAACTTCGTGTTACTGAGCGAGAGGCTAGAAGATGTCAGGTGATCAGATTTTCTAGACATGAGTTTCAAGTCACTAATTCACACGGACATCAGTACACTGTTAACTTGGGACCGCAATGTGGTTGCTCCTGCAATGTTTATTGCATGACAGGTCTTCCTTGTGTCCACATAGTGGCATCTTGTAGATCATTTTCAGCAAATATTTCACACTTGAACTTTTGTGTTGCATTTTATTCTGTGGAGGCCTATCGACAGACATATGGCTTTGCTTTTCATCCTGTCTTGGACAGTCGACATTGGCCGCCGCATAGAGGTGCTACATTGCAACCTCCATTTGGTCGCAGGCAAAGTGGTCGTCCACGTAGTAGACGCCTTCATATGCATATGGATACGAATAAAGAAGGGTCATCTCATAATCATTGTAGTCATTGTGGCCAACCAGGACATTATAGGAGTACATGTCCAGGGGTACAACCCCCTCATCACAATTAGTAAGTGTTTTTTATGTTCCTTACATACTTATAATTTTTCAAGCATATATATGTCTCTTGTTTACACATGTTGGTTATATACTTATAATTCCTTTTACACGTATGTTTTGCAGAGATGGACCAGTTTCCAGGTCCTGTAGATACTTCTGTATTATATGCACAGGAATCTCATAGATCACAGTTGGTTTGCGCTGGCCAGGTATTGTTATTGTTAATATATTGTTGTTGTTACTTGTGCATAAATTTAATGTTAACATATTTTAATTATTTTTTTTCAGGAAACAGAAGTTCTTAAATGTTGGGAGCACCATAGGAGCTTAGGTGCATGGGCAGTAGACCCCCGCATTGTACAATATGTACATAGATCTGGTTTATTTCATTTGACCCAGGTTCAGTGGATCAGGTTAGATTGGGCATTGATCACTGCCCTTGTTGAGAGATGGAGGAGTGAGACACAGACATTCCACCTTAGACATGGGGAGATGAGTATCACGTTGCAGGATGTTGCTATTTTGATGGGATTACCAGTTGATGGTGATGCTGTTGTAGGAGACACTACTTTAGATTGGACAGATGTTTGCATGGCACTTTTAGGTGATGTTACGGATATCATGAAACGAGGTTCAGTAAAATTATCTTGGTTGCGAGAGAGATTTGCAGTTATCGCAGAGGATGCATCGGCAGAGGTTGTTAGACGACATGCACGAGCATACTTGTTACATCTCTTGGGTTGTACTATTTTCAGTGATAAGACTGGAAATTCAGTGCCACTTATGTATCTACCCCTTCTAGAGGACTTAGATCGAGCTAGTAGATACTCGTGGGGTGGTGCGACACTTGGTTATCTCTACCGTCATTTGTCTATTGCATGCAAGTCGGAAGCCAAGGCCATTTGTGGTTCATTGACTCTTCTTCAGGTAATTTGTCATTTAATGCATATTTATTTTGTCTCTAACAATTTATTGCATGTTCTAAGTATTTGATTTATTTTGCAGTTGTGGTCTTGGGAGCGACTACATGTGGGACGTCCTGATATTGCGTCGCATCCTTTGACACAGGACATGCCGTTAGGTCACAGGTAAATTCAAAATGTTGTGTGACTTTTTAATTATATAAATGCTACTAACTCACAATAAAATTGTAGGTGGAATGTTTCAAGAGTTGAGATAAATAATCCTCGCCATGTTTTGAGACTTTACAGATCAGAGCTTGATCATCAGGAGGACTACCAGGTAAACATAATGAAACATATTGTATTGTACACAGAGGATGCAATACTTACACTTACACTTACATCATGTATTTTCAATACAGGTTAGGTGGGAGCCATACACTTCTGATATATTGGAGATGCTACCAGCTGTTTCTAGGCAGGCATCTCATCTTTGGTTGTCTCGGGTTCCTCTCTTTCTTTTTCTATTGTTGAGATGCATGTTCCAGATAGAGTACTTAGACAGTTTGGTAGAGTACAGCATATTCCTGGTCCTGTTGATGTATTAGATCGTGTCACCCGAAAGGGACGTGGGCATATTGATTGGGCTAGATATTTTGCACATTTTGTACAGATGTGGCATCGTCGGGCAGATTACATTATACCACCGGATGAGGAGACTGTTGGTATTAGTAGAGTGGAGTATATGGCTTGGTATTGGTCTATCACTAGGCGGTACATTGGTCGGCCAGGTTTCACTTATGATATGCGTTATGAGCCGCGTGATCACATAGAGAGGAGTCTGGTAGAAGGTATGAAGCATTTACATATGATGGCTACTGATGGCCTTCAGGATGATATATCGGATAGTACACAGTCTACATTTATAGCCATGCAGATGTACATTGATGGTGTGTTGTCTCATGTTCAGCGGACAGATTCATCTACATCACATGCAGGACCTTCAGAGCCATGTGCAGACACACCACAGCAGCAGCCAGATGATGCAGGACCATCTCACTTTTCTCCAGATGTTATGACAGTTTCACAGTATGGTCTATATGACGTAGGAGCTTCACAGATAGTGACAGATGAGGGCATGACAGATACACAGCCACCACAGTCTACGATAGGTACATATCGTCGCCAGCGACGTCACAGAGGATCGACTAGCACACTATCACAGCAGAGTCAGTCTGATCTACTTGGAGAGACATTAGGCAGTATAGATGAGGACATGGATTCTGAGACAGCACAGTCAGAGTCATGTGATGATGTGTTAGTACATGATACACAGTTGCAGTCGGAGACAGAGGTTGATGCACATGAGCAGTGTCACAGTCGTGGTCGTGGTCGTGGTAGAGGTCGAGCATCTAGAAAGGGAAAGAAGAGATACTTTCCACAGTTTTTTTGAGATGATTTCTGTACTTGTTATTTTGATGTATTTGTGATTTAGACATGATGTATATATGACTTGGACATCTACAAATATTTTGCCATGAACCATTTTTGTGATTATCCTTGACATATACATAGAAATGTTATCGTACAGGAACATGTACAAATAATGAAAATATATGTGAAACAGGGGAGGTGCTGTCGATTTTTTAAAAATTAAATAATGTTTAACAGAAATAAAGATATGTTTACAACCGTATAATTTGTTATTAATAATCTACTTTACTATCATATTAAAAGACTCGAATGCTAATCTAAAATTCAGACGTTGAGTTGAGAGAATTTCCTTTATATATATAATGGTAAAACTCTTATAAATTTTCAATGTAAAATTAAATAATAAATATAGATAATTAAATTTTATCTAAATTTTTAAACTTGTGTGAACTTCACACATATGTCTGTGTTTTCACAGAGCATCGCTCGGGTGCTCTGTGAAAACACAGGCGGGGTGCTCTTTCACAGCACCCGAGCGCCCCGCCTGTGTTTTCACAGCGAGCGGTGCTCTGTGAAAACACAGACAGGCCGCGCTCTGTGTTTTCACAGAGCGCGGCCTGTGAGGTTTTTTTTTTAATTTTTAAGACTTTAGAGTCGGCATTGGCATTGCCGACACCAAAGCCGGCATTGGCAATGCCGACTTTAGGCATTGGCAATGCCGGCTTTGGTGTCGGCAATGCCAATGCCGACTCTAAAGCTCCCACTCGGTCTCCCGGTCAGTCGGCATTGGCAATGCCGGCTTTGGTGTCGGCAATGCCAATGCCGACTCTAAAGCTCCCACCCGGTCTCCCGGTCACCAAGTTGCCACCGTGGCAACTTGGTGACTATTTTGGGAAATAAATTTAAAATATGATTAAATAAATAATTAAATAATATAATATGATTATTTTAATAAAAAACCCTTTTTAGATCTCATGTGTACCTCCCTAAATTATCGCATTTATACGTATATTTTCTTCACTTAATATGAATTGTCAAGACACCGTTACACATCGAAGTGACCGTATCTACGTACTTTTGTGTATTTATGTTATAAACAGTTAAGCACAATCTATCAAGAAAAATGCAAAAGAAAACTTTTATAATGTCTCTAGCTCATGCGGTCTATACCAATCGGATGTGTCCGAAGAGACACTTGCTAGCTCATGTGATGTGGTCGTATCTTTATGAAACATAATTTGAGAGGGCAGATTCGTGGATTTTAAAATGACACAGAGTGTACGTAGATGCGGCCAGCTATTTTAACATATCAAGGGTTCGTATGGCGATTCATAGAATTCATGGGGTATAATAATACACATGTTACTGAAAATATATATATATATATATATATATATATCGTAACATCGGGACCATCGGTGCCGTGATCCCCCTGGAATCACGCGAGGTGGGGGAAGACGGCAATGAGTACTGCAGAAACATGAGGCTTTGGAGCTTTCTATCGAATTAGGCTTTTCTAAATATAAATGTATTTAAATGACCTTTTCAGTTAATTTAATGGGCAATCATGGTCTGGACCATGATCCGGACACGTAATTGGCGATTTGCCCAAACCCTCGCCCGCCGTCGAGCGGCCGCGCGCGCAAGCACCATCGTCCGCGTTCGAACTCACAACCTATTATGTGTCACAAGATTTGTTGTGTAGTTATAAATTATTAATTATTTTTATATGTATATTTGATTTAATTCGATTTTACAACGAAAAATCAAATTGAACTGAGTTGGTCTTGCAAATCGAATTGAACCGACTTATATTAGTTGATTCAGTTCAATTTTTTGAATTAATCCAAAATATAAACAGTCCTAATCTTGTCGTCCAACGTTTTCTAAGCAGCCCGTTAGAAGCCCAAGTTGGTATTACTAGCTCGATCGATCCAAAAAAATTAAGAAGCTTTTAGCTTAGATCGGGATCTCACCTTGATTTGATTTGGTCTTGTTATGTGTTTTGATTTGATCTCATGAATGTCCATATTGAAATGAAGCTAAACTAAGGCAACTCAACTTAGGACGGGGGAGGTCATACACTAGACCTCAGTTTGATAATAAGTTGGGTTAAAATTAATTTTAACTAAGAACTAAAGTTTGTCCATTTTTAACTCACTCTTACTTTGTTTGTATCTGAGTTAATTCATTTGACTATAGTGAGTTAATTTATTTTTCTCAAATATATTTTTTTAAGAAAAAATGAGTTAACTTATATTGAAAAAGAAAAAGTAGCAATTAATGTTATGTACCGTGAGAGCAAAAAGATAGTTAACTTAATGAATTAACTCTAACCTACCTCTAGAGGTGGGTTGGAAAATTATGAGTTAACTCACATTTGACTCACCTTTAATCTAATCTACTTGAGTTAACTTTGTAACCTTTTCAAATTACGTTTTAAGCTAATTTTGAGTTAACTGTGAGTTAACTTTAGTCTAACTCATTACCAAACTGAGTAATGTTGGCTAAACATCTTGTTGTGGAGCAAGTGCTGATACTGATAAAGATATATCTATATAGGAAAATGCTAGGCTAATTCTTATCCGAATGAGAGTCATCTCAGATATAAGATCCGAAGAATTTACAATTTTATTGGATGTGAATCTCCCGACTTTGGTGTCTAGAGATGATGAAGCCAGCAAAAATTCACCACTTGTTCGAACGGAAGATATGTTAATTATCACATAATAGAAGTTGGTTGTGGGTTTGAACAATTGAAAGACCCGGCTGTGAATGGTGAGAACCAAGAAGGCGTAGGATACCCAGAACCGTAACAGACATATATCGGGCGAATGGGAAAGTGGGCCGGGTCAGGTTCTGGATCCACTTTTTGTTTTACCTCATACGAATATCCAATGGGCCTAAGAAAGAATCCACTGATCCAAACTGGTCTGCTTATGGTTCTGAGCCCATGTTGACCACCCTTAAGACCGCACGCGCTCAGCCAATTAAGCTATCGAGCAATCTTGTGCGTATGTGCGCGTGTGTCCATTGCCCTAATTAAGAATCCTAACTACTCCGGGAAGCTAATTAAAGGGGGCCCGGCCCAGAACCTTCATCTTGTTCGACTTGTTCAACTCGATCTCTTGTCAACTCGTCTACCGCTTTATATGTTCATGATCAGTCGTAAGTTAATTCGTAACCTTATACGATTATCTTGTCGATGACGACCACTATAAGAAAGAGTGTATTTGTCAACGAATTTATGTCAGCGGCTTATAAATGTCGCTGATAAAAGATATTTATAGCAACAGAAACACATATTTGTTGACATAAGTTAGATATTTGTCTACGACTTAAACAAGTTGTTGACAAAAAATAATTTCATCAACGGCTTATTCATCCGTTGACAAAAAACACTTACATCAACGGCTACTGTCTACGTAATATTTTTTATGTCAACCACTTTTTTAACTGCTGACATAAATCTAAAATTAAATTCAAAATTTTTATTCATTTTAGATTATACCAATTTATATTTATAATATATATTTAAAATTTTTGATTAATATATTATTTTTATTTGATATTTTCATATTTATTATTAATACATAAAATGAATATGATGAAGTAAAATTAAAGATAATATAATATTAATAAATAATATTATTTAATATTAATAAAATTATAATAAATAAAATTATGTGTAATATATATATTTATTTATATTCATATTTTATTATGTTATATATATATATATTTGTCCATCATGTGATGGGAATTAAGTACAGCTCTATTTAGTTTAGATCTTTTGAGACGTAGAAATTCTATAAAATTAATGTTACTAATTATATACGACCTAGAAGTTAATTAAAAGCTGTGTAGAACTCGGATCACCATCCAATAGACAGACGATCTCTTGCATTATGCAATTCTGATAGCTTTCAAGAATAGAGGTACAAGGGTAAAGATAAAAGGGAAATTTTGAAGAAAATTTTGTTTATTCAATCATTGAAAGAAGAAAAAGTAAGTAGCTAGTTCCATAATTTGAATACGTAGGCATATATGAGCACCACTTGGTGCAAACTACACACATGCTCATAAAGCTGGAGACGGTGACCATTACGACCGTACGATCACCGTCACCATGCATCAAGGTGTCGCCACCACTGTCTAGTGTCTCCATATATTATATGGAAATACCTTGCTCAGACAGGAGGTGGAGTACTCCTCTGGACTTCCTCTCCCAGGACGGCCGCGTTCTTCCCGTCCCCATCCTCCCGATGGACCTGTCGCTGATCTGCCTCGCCCTCCCCATGGACAACATGCAGCTTCGCCTCGATGGGGTGGACTTCCGAACCACCTGCCATGGAAGCCGGCTTGTTGACGAGGACCAGCTTGCCTTCCTGCGAGACGGTGCCTTTCTCGGGGTCCTCCTTGGCTTCGCTCGCCTGCCTGCAGCTGGCGTCCCTGTAGACGATGTAGAGCACTATCTGTGCAACCCCGAACAGGAAACCCAACACGTTCGGCGCCTGCAGGGAGAGAGAGAGAGAGAGAGAGAGATCTTAGAACATTCCTTTCTAACTTAAGTTGATCAAGTGATCAAACAGGGAGCTGAGCCCTTCGGGATACAAGTGTGTGTATATATGTATACCGCAACGTAGGGGTCGCCAATGAGGAAGCCATAGGCGAACCACACGATGGCACTCACGGTGAGGAAGCAAGACAGGTTGAAGGGCAGGGAATCCACGCTTCTGGTGCGTATGACGTGCCTCTGTTGGACCAAATTAAACCGGCGATCGAGGAATCAAACTACGAGATCAGCACATGGGCCATGAAAGAACTAACTAAACGAGAAAAGGTCGGTTAGTTACTAGCTAAGTTCAGAGCATGGTAGCATATATACGTAGGTTAGGGATCATATATATGTAGTCATAAATGGGTTCTGAGGGTTTTGGTTTGTCACCATGACGCCCAGTGGCGCGGCGAAGACACTGACGGAGAAGCCAACGTTGATCCATCCGATTACGTGAACACGAGTTGAGCGTTTCAGCAGCAGGAGCGTCAAGCAAACTATGGCACCGTAAGCAACAACGTTTAGCAGCACCAACAACTTCACTGTGGCGATCTGCACAGACACACCACGGAGAGATCGAACAGTCAAAAGCTTCAGTTTAAGAGATGACCATCTGTCTCAATTAAGCTGTAGTGTTAGATATGTGCCCTAATTCACCTGCAAGTTGGAATTACCTAGTGAGCGAGAAATATTGGTGTACCTATACGTACCCTAGCTTTTCTTGGTGCAAAAACGAGGAATAAAGCGATGTACACGGTCTCTATGAAGCAGCCTATCCCGTTGATGGCGAGGATGAGGGTGGAGTGGGTCTTCACTAGCGCGTAGTAGACCATCAGCATGGCACTGAAGAGTGCAATCACGTAAGGCACTGCCTGGAAGTCCTCCGTTGATCTCTTCCTCCAGATTCGATAGAACGTCGGCCTGAGGTTTTACAAAAAAAAGGAAGAGGATATCATCCACCATATATGTAAGGAGAGCATTTGACAGGGAATTCTTAGAATATTAAGTAGTGACATCAATGTTAAAGCAAGAGAAAGAGAGACTAGCCGCTTACACTGGTGCCAGAAAAACCATAAACGAGATGACGATACCTGCAAATCCAAACGAAAGGATAAGCGCCACATGGAAACTTATTCTTGAACAACAGTCGTGATCAGGAGATTTAAACTTTTGAAACGAAAACCACGCCATGCATGAATCTGCGTCCCCGACATTTTAATGGGAAAAAAAAATAGTTTAGTAACATCATTTGGTAATTAAAATGCATCACAACCCCCCTTATTTACGAAATGTTTTTAACTTTTTCTTGACAATTGGCACATTTAGGGAAAGACTTAATACCCGACGTGACTAGGTAAAGCATCCACCCTGCAACGTCGAGATTGACTGGCGAGCAGGTCCCAAGCCAAGATGTGGCAGACATGGGCCCCGCCCGACGACCAATCTCGACACAGCTGGGTAGGTGCTTTACCCGGCCGCACCGGGTAAGAAGTGTATCTCGTATCACTTTAGTGTGGTACAAAACCCTTAGAAAACCTCCGCGGGCAAAAGATCAGTTAAACAACATCTACTGCAAGTAGCAGTATTCAAAGGAGCACGTAAGTACGTACGTACATATACACAGGAACATGCAAACCATGGAGAAGAATATTAGTAATCCAAAGGTAGAGGCAAGAGGAATTAAGAAACTCCAAGTCTTATGTAAGTACGTATAGAACAGACCTGTGATCCCAAATGCAAGATCCCAAGGGTGGTGCAGGCCGAGCGTGCCCATTATTCTTTCTGACCCTTAGAAGAAGAGGGTAGCTCCTAGCTCGAACGAGTTGATGAAAGTACGTACTACTCAGAAGAGGGAGACACACACATAGAGCAGACAGCCTTCTTCCCCTCTCAGTTCTCACTTAATTTCCAAACCTCTGATGGGAGATAGGACGGGGGGGCCTCGCGCGGTTCCTTATATAGGCACGGGAGAGGCCCCTGTGCATTTTCTGGGTTGGGTTTACATGAGATGAATTAAATTTAATGAGAACAGAGTTAATACTCCATGACATTTTTAGTATGGCAAACCTTGATCAGGGCTAGTACTCCTCAATAAACTAGTGCTTATGATTATTCTATCTTCAGTTTCACCTTTCAGTTAATTGGTGTAATTCTTTTTCTTCCTCTCTCAAATCACACCATCCCTCAGTACATGATTACCAGTTTAATTTACATGCACTGCAGTGAATTAAGATGCATGGGAAGGAAACGCTTGCTGGAATTCCATGTGAACGGAGGAGGCGCCTAGATAAAAGGGGGTTCCCGTGCAGGCAAGATCCTCACGTATATTGGTGGCTTTCTCTTTCGACGGCTGAGAAAGTAGCTAGCTCAGCCGCCATCATGATCAGGCATGTTCACTTGTCTTTATTTGATATCTCTGATATATTGGGGCCACTAATTAATTATATATACAACGGTTTGTGCTCTCACGATAGCAACGCGGTTGATCTTAAGCAAATTTAGCTCCACTGACATAGATAGCTGCGCTATAGTTAATACGTACAGTCTCAAAGTTATATTCATTTGGGTTACACACTGTAACATTCGACATTGTTGGCATGTTGTGGTTCTTAGATTCCTCAGTTATGTTAGCCAAGTGTATAATTAAATTTCCAAACTCTTATATGGTACGTACAAGCATGCATGATGTCCACCTAGCCAGTAAGGTTTGGCATCTAACATGCATCAATGCTCTAGTAAGTGAGATTTGACTCCAAGGACTTGGTAATTAATCCTCTTTGATAATGAAATAGTTTATTCAAGAATAAATTTCTTCGACTTTGTAAAATCTTTGATTTGACAATAAATCAAGTCATAGAGTTAATTTATCAAAACTTATTAGTATTTATTGGAGATAAAACTTCTAATAAGTTATTCCATCTTATCAAATCACCTTTTGATCGAGTTAATAGATCGGATAACTAAGAGTAATTAAAATTTATTAAGTTATCAGTGACAGTACACTATCCATTAACCGCCCAGCACCACAGCTGCAGTTCTTCTTGCAAATTAGGGGCAGCTGGTGATCATAAGAGAATCTCAGCCTTTCTTGATTAGAACGGGCGACGGTGATTGTCAGGCATTACCAACAGAGCTTGTCCGTCTTCTGATCTCTTTCGTTAGTAGAATTCTGGCGAGCAAAAACAAAAGTGGTTAATAATTAATATCTTCTCATTATATATAGATCATCTTCTTTGAGATCAGGGTGCGCTCTCCTTTATAGGCCCTCCACTGACCCTTGGCTTTAGTTCACAGCTCGTGTGAACAAAGGCCTTTTGTATATATGCCATTTTATATATATATGATTTACTCATTAATTGCCAAATATATATATATATATATAGATACCCTCTACAGTACTCCGGGATCAAAAATTCTCTTGTGGGGGTACAGGAAAATGGAATATTCTCATTGCCTAGACATCGTACTACAACCAAGCTAAAGCTCATTATTCAAACCTACGAACTTCCACCAAGTCATCGATGACGATCATGGAGTGCAGAACAGCTGAATGCACTATCAATAGTGGTACTGTACATGTGTGGCCCTAGATGAACCAGGCAATTAAATAGAAAACATTCTTAAATCTTACGGAGGTCCTTTCCAGAAAGAGACACTTTATGCATGAGGAAGCCCTTCCCTTATGACCAGATTCTCGCCTAGCTAGCTAGCTACCAATTCAGAGGGGAGGATCTACGTACGTGAGAGAACACCAGTACTGCATTTGACTCCGTGGTCGATCGATCGACCCAACTTTTTTTATGAGAAATGCTATTTAACTATACTCGATCCCTTGAGATATTATTCCCTTAGCATTCTCATCTCTCAACCATCCATCTAAACTTACGGTCACTAACATCATCTCCCCTCCCCCCACCTTTTTTTTTTTCGGTTGTGTTCTATGATACGACCAAGGAACACCCAACGGACGGTGTTGAGGGGAGGGTCGAGCAAAAGGCACTGCTTTCGGACGAGAGTTCCAACGTCATCATTAGAACAAAACCTATTACAATACTGTGAATATATATATCACTAATTGTCCTCTTTTTATAATCTGAGGTCGACAGGGAAAATTCTGTATATAATACCAGAATAATTAGTCCTAGGGAAAGAGAGGAGAACACGCATATGGTCGAGCTAGCCAACCCCTGGAAGCTGGAGGGGGAACCACTTTGAACCCTCGCCATTGGGAATGGGAGACTGCAGCTAGCTAGCCACAGTACGCTTTTGGAACAGGGCAAGTGTTGTGTGATTTGAACCGATCGATGGCAAGCAAGGAGGCATTGCCCTTTTTGACCGGCCCTCCTCCTCCTCTCGTTCAGTTTGGAAGGGAGACGTTGCAGGTTGCCCTCTCGTTATTCCTTTTTCTTTCCTTATAACCAAGCATTTTTTTTTAGGATCCGCATATATATATATATATATAGGTCGTGAAGTTTCATGCATGTCATATCCTAAGTTGGCGAATTAATTTGCCTCGTCTTTAACTGTTAGAAGTTGATAAACTTTGCCATTCCAAAGTCATTGTTCTCACTCTATATATCTTCCTCATAGTAACTCCAGTACAGATCATTTGAATACCATTCGAGCTCCATTACGAGGTGAGTCGATGGGGGGTGAACGATGAACAAATGCCTTCAGAGGAAGTGACGGGGATGTGCTTAGAAATGTCTGCGAAGGGTGCTGAGAACTCTCTCTCTCTATCACTCACTCTCTCTGAGAGTTCACAAAGGCCACCTTGTTTTAGTACGTAGTTTAGTGCATGATTTGGCTCGCACGCCCAGACTCATGCAAAGGAAGGAAGAGGAAGAAGAACCGTTCAAAGTTGAATCTGACGTAGGCAAAAGGACTCCACGATCTTACTGATCCAATCACAGCTAGACCGGCTTCATGCATGCGTACAGGACAAAAAAAGGAGAAAAGGGTCATGCTATCTAGTTGACATAGAAAAAAGAAGGAACCCACCATGATATGACAAGCATCCCTAGCTTCCTTAACCTTTGGCTTTCCACTGCTCTCACTGAAGCAGCCGATCGAGAGAGAGAGAGAGAGAGAGAGAGAGAGAGAGAGAGAGACCTACGCTCAGCATGCGGTAGGGGAGGGCTACCCGTATAGGGGTCATCAAACGTGAATAGAAGTACCATAAGATATTATGTGCTTTTGGCAAACAAATATGATATCCATGACTTTTTGTAATGTGTTATATCAAATCAAATGAGCAAATCGAATTGGTCGTAAAGTAAGAGTTATTTGGTTGTAAGTCAAACAGTAAAACCCACAGAAGTAAAACTTTTTTTGAGGAAAACTTAATTAAATTGGTTATTTATAGTATCCCTGGAAATTTAAATATGGAAAATATTTATACTTAAAATCTTGGATTTGACACACCCCAAAAAAACCTCAAAAACCATTGTCCTTGGAGCAACTTTTTCCCATCCCCCATCCCCGTTAGCATAAGGTTTCTCCGTGTTGCCGTTGCAGTGTGGTGGTGGAGGCGTCTACCATGTGCCACTATTGTGGGTTAATAGGGATGGTAGTTGTAGTGTTTTAACATTTCGGATTTAATTTATTAGATTTTGGAGGTGGTTTGGTATTATCCTTGTGCTCTGTAGCCGTTTGAGCAGTGTTTTGGGCTTTCGTCTATTATGTGGGCACTGTGGGTTAGGTATTTTGGCCCACAATGGTCACTAGTTCTTTGTCTGAGAACGCGACTATGCGAGTCTCGCATTCTCAGTGAGGTCGGAACAATATGTGCGTCAAGTTATTAACACGATAGTTACTCAGTCGCTACCTCAATACCACCTATATAGAGTTTTTGTCGACTAGCGTGACACATTGCACGTGCTGAGCTGACGCATGACTTGTGTTTGATGTTGTGACGAATCGATATGTCACGTTCATTGTGAGAACACGACAGCTTTCATGTCCCGATCTCAGTTATGAGGTTTTAAGCCCTTGTTCGTCAGCCAATAGAGAAAAGAACTTTGTTCGGCCATGGTGAACCTCCCAAAGGGAGTTTTTGGCGATTCGGTCTGAAAATTCGTATTCCGACGTGGTTCCAACACAAGGAGGTTGTTTGGAGCGTGGGAATTCGCGGATCTACGTTGTTCTTCTCGTTCTTGGTGTTGATAGGGGAACTTCTCACGTTCTTGCATGGTTTGATTCATTAACTTTTCACCGGTTATCGGAATCTCTATGTGATAACAATTCAGAATCGGCACTCCGAGATGGTCGACAAGATGTTGGTTTCGCGAAATTCCGTTCCGAGGTCGAAAATCCACTACGGATAGTGTGTACAAGTACACCGATTATCACACTCCTTCGGTAAGACGCGGATATTTCTTCGCCCGGCGATTAGAACCGTCTGTGAGGCCCCAATTCAGAATCGACACTTCAACTTAGTCGGAATTAGGTCAGATTCTGAGATTTCAGCTTCGGCGCCCAAATGCAGCTCCGCGAGCGTTACCATAGGCTCCCGATGCGATCGAATACGACACCCCTTCGGTCAAACGACCATAACCTTTCGCTCGGTTATCGGAATTGCTTATAAGACCCCAATTCAGAATCGGCACTCAAAGGCGCTTGTCGCCCTTATTGCCTTTGGCAATAAGACATCATTTCGGCGTCTAAAATCCTTCGTTTCTCACTCCAAAATTGTCATTCCAGCCTACGATCTCCCCATTTCCAAGGTTTTCTACTAGTAACGGTTCCCTCAATTATCCGAATCACTGTGGAGCCGCAACTCGGAGTCGGCCTATCACGAGGATCATAAGTTGTGGTCATGTTGGCGCGATAACTCCTCCCATGTCGTAAATATGGGTGCACGATCATCGCTGATATATTCACCCCTTCCAGATTATTCTCAACCCGTCAGGGAAAGAACTGAGCATAACGTTTCGCCCGATTATCGAAATCGCTTATGTGACCACAGTTCGGAATCGACACGGGATCCGAGACGATCGATAAGAGGCTAGTTTCACCGAATTTTGTTTGGAGGACAAAATTCCACCGCGGAGCATGAGTACAAGTACACCAATTATCACACCATTTTGGTAAGATGCGAATATTTCTTTGCCCAGTGATCGGAACTGCCCGCGATGCCCCAATTTGAAATCGGCACTTCGACCCAGTTGAAACTAGGATGGATTCAGAGATTTCCACTCCTACGCCCAAATTCAGCTCTAGGAGCGTGACTGCCGGCTCCTGATGTGATCGAATATGACACCCCTTAGGTCAAACGGGCATAACTTTCCGTTCGGTTATCAGAATCGCTATAAGACCTAGTTCGAAATGGCACTTAGAGGCGCCATCCCCTCTCATTGCCTTGGAGTTAAGACGTCGTTTCGGAGTCGAAAATTCTCGTTTCCCACTCCAAAATTACGATTACAACCGACGATCTCCTCCTTTCTATGGTTTTCTACCATTAGTGTTTCCCTCGATTACTAGAATCACTTGTGGGGCCGCAACTCAGAGTCGGCCTATCACGACGATCGTAAGTTGTTGTCATGTCGGCACGAGAACTCCTCCCCATGTAGTAAATATGGGTGCACGATCATCGCCAATATATTCACCCCTCCCAGATTATTTTCACCCCTTCAATGAAAGAACTTAGCATAACTTTTCGCTTGATTGTCGTAATCGCTTATGTGACCACAATTCGGAATCGACATTCTGAGACGGTTGACAACAGGTTGGTTTTGCAGAATTCTGTTCCAAGATCGAATTTCCACCGCGAAGCATGTGTACAAGTATAAAGATTATCGGACCCTTTCGGTAAGACGTGAATATTTTCTTCACCCGACAATCGGAACCGCTCGCATGGCCCCAATTCGGAATCGGCACTTCGACCCGGTCGAAACTATGTTGGATGCGGAGATTTCCGCTCCGGTGCCCAAATTCAGTTCCGGGAGCGTGATCGCTGGCTCCCGATGCGATCGAATAGGACACCCCTTCGATTAAACGGACATAACTTTCCGCTCGGTTATCGAAATCGCTTGTAAGACCACAATTCGAAATAGTCACTCAAAGGCGCTCATCGCCCCTTATAATCTTTGGCGATAAGACATCGTTTCGGAGTCGAAAATTCTTCATTTCTCATTTCAAAATTGTGATTCCAGCCAACGATCTTCACGTTTCCAAAACTTTCTACGAATAACGTTTCCCTCGATTACCTAAAACCCCTTATAGGGCCGCAACTTGGAGTCGGGTTATCACGACGATCGTAAGTTGTGGTTATGTTGGCGCAAGAACTCCTCCTCATGTCGTAAATATGGGTGCATAATCATCGCCGATATATTCCCCTTTCGAATTATTCTCACCCCTTCAATGAATGAACTTAGCATAACTTTTCGCCCTATTATCAAAATCGCTTATGTGACCACAATTCGAAATCGACACTCCAAGACGATCAACATAAGACTATTTACAAAATTCCATTCCGAAACCAAAATTCCACTACGAAACGTGTGTACAAGTACATCTATATCGCACCCTTCAATAAAACGCAAAATATTTTTCAACTGACGATCAGAACCGCGCGCGAACCCCCAATTCGAAATCGACACTTCGTCCCGATCGAAACTAGATCGAATTCAGAGATTTCCACTCCGACATCAAAATTCAACTCCGAGAGCGTAACAACCGACTCCCGATGCGATCGAATACACAACCTCTTTGTTCAAACATATATAACTTTTCATTCAATTATCAAAATCACTTATAAGACCCAATTTAAAATCGACACTCAGACACCCTCATTGCCCCTTATTATTTTGGACAATAAGACGTCATTTTGAAATCAAAAATCCTTCATATATAAATCGAACAAGGTTTATTGTATGATGTAGATTAGTCATACCTAAGGTATTTTCCCAACCGAAGAAACTAAAATTATCAGAGTTCCAAAATCATGAAAACCCCAAAACATCATATGTGATTATTTGGCCGACATATACGATGACCATGCTTCTCTACGAAAGCCCTTGAAATCTTCTCGCACCCATATGGCACTCCCCAAGAATATGCACATTTTGTGGGAGGACAATCTTTTAACGACGGGTGAATGAGAAGAAGAAGAAGAAGAAGAAGAAAGAGGAGGGAAAGGAACAGAGGGCAACAAATTACATTCTGTGCATTCTGCATAAAGGTAAATAGTAGTCTTTTCAAACAAGAAGCACCACCACCACTCACGAATATACATGGCCCTCGTCGCAATGCAATCTGTGGCAAGACAGAGACGCCAGGGCAGAGAATATGTCGACGAGCATTATCCATGGGCAGATGGCCTCCGCATCTTATAGAATGGCACAGGAGCAAAATTTCTTCTTCGGTTGCTCTTCCACCTGCTTCTCTGGTTGGAACAAAAGAGGAGCATGTCGGTTTAGAGGATTTTATTTTTTTTAACTTTAAAAACGACATCATAATGATAAGTTAAAAGAGTTTCTCGAAGGTGACCAGAGGCCACGTTCCAAAAAGGCCAGCATACATGTCGAAGACATCATAGTGATAATCTAATGAGTAAAGCCCAGTGTTCTCCATGAAACATTCGGATGCACAAACGGCAAGAAAGGCGTATCTCGTGAACGTGGGTGAACGGGCTTAGTTCTGGTGTCTGACTACATGAATCAGTCTAATCAACGTACCAGAAGAATTGACCCGGTTCTGCATGTGATTTTAGCTGCTTCCTAGGAGGCAATAAATGTGTTGTAGAAGGCATCATCTACCCGCAAGGGGAATTCATTCCTATGTATCCCTGCATGGTGGGGGCCGAAACATGATGTATGGGACAGTTGGAGATGCAGGAAATGCGACTAGTTTCAGGGGATGGACCTCATCAACACCTTCAAACACACTGCCTAATACAATGAATCACAGATCCCCACTACATCTCTGAATGCTCTTGGCCCGTTTATCTGCTGAATGACTCCCATAACTGTAATCATAACATGCATCTTGCAGTTTGCAGCATCCCAATATTAAGGATATCTACCTTGACTACACAGCAGAACCATGTAGCTTAAAGCAGTAACCGTTCTCTAGGCAGAAGGGAACATGGGAAGGACGACCAGATTTAACCTACACAAAAGAGGTTCTCTTAAGACTGGTTCTTACCTTCCCGATATCTTGAGAGCCAGAGAATAACCTTCAAAACTGTCAGCTTGTTAGTGGTTGTCTGCTCAAGGCATTTGGCAGCAAACTCCGTGCAGTCCAGCCATCCTACTACTCTCCACAAAGTGCTCACAAGAAAGAATTTTGCAGGATCTTTTGCCTTGTGCACAGGACTAGGGCATAAATTTTCCCTGTATCCCTCTTCATTACCTCGATGGGCACAGAGGCTGATCTCACCCTTCGGCACTGGCCTACGCTTCTCTAGAGGACCAGATAATCATGATCTCTCGCCATGCAGTTCTAGATCAATGGCAGTCTTCTCTGCATACTCTGCATAGTGCATACCAATGGGAGATGGTAATCAAAGAACAAAAGGCCCATGGATAATAACAGAGGCACACATTTACAGACCAAAAGGAGAGTGATTCCTTGATGTTTGTCAACCTCTCCACTGACTCCTTTCCCTCTTCAGGGGGAAGCACAATCTCTGAATACCCTCAAGTCTGCACTGGGAGACGGTAGGGAAATGAAGGAACTTATGCTGACTTAAGAATGTCAGGGATAATTTGGAAAATGCAATACTCATAACCACAATAAGAAGGTAGTTCGCATTCAGGGGAACACAGTACACAAGAATGGATTCCTCCAACAGTCAGACTTCTCACAAAATTTTGTCAGAATTCACCCAGATTATCCACTTGGCCATGAATGGATGTTGAAGCGCTGATTATGAGAGAGCTAGAAATTAGACCCTGAGGGAAGTTGAAGGCTGCAGTTGTTTTTTTTGGGATGTTTTAAAAAGGTGATCACCTCAGTCACTTAGGCAATGAAGCAAAGGTAAGACATGCCAAAATTTCCTGCCTCACTCATCTATACACTGTGAATCTACATCCACTGCTTGTAGTTTCTGATTATGAGTAGGAAATGGCTAAATGTCTCTTTTTAACAATGCCTATTGCCTTTTCTTCTTATACACTACCACAATCTTTATAATTATTAATGATTCATAAGACCAACCAAAAAGTGTTTTATAAAGCCTAGTCATTTATATATTGGACATGATCTCCCAAAGCCTTAGATACCATTATCTAGTATGTGTTTTATATTTTCCTTCTATTTTCTTCATGATAATTCAGAGAAGAAAATACATCACCTTGCATGCTAGCTCCGCTCTAGGCATTTGAGGCTGAGGCGCACAGTTGCCTCACCCACCTTTCATCTTGATATAGTTTGTAGATAAATTAACTTAAGCACCTATTAGAAACTTGATCGACTAAATAACTTCATTTGCATGCTACCCATTGAGTAGTTACTGAGAAGAAACCATCTTCCCTAAGATATGCCTTGAGAGATAGGGAAAAATCAGTCATATGCGAGGTGATCCATCATGGTTAACAGCTTAGATGGGTGGGCTGAAAACAAATCTGAATCAGCTGGATCAGCCAACACGAACCCAATCTGCAGCTGATCTAGCCAGTCAATCTTTTTATATATATTTTAAGGCGACCTAGCGATTTATTAATGTACAAGGGATGTATGCAACGTTAACACCCTCTTTCCCTTTTCAAGTAGACACCTTCCTCTTTCGCAATGAGACACATGTACGTAAAAGAACAACACGAATGTTAAAATGTCACAAACCTGTCTTCATTTTAGTCCCCGATGGTTGAATAACAACGTGCATGGTGATCACACCTCCAGGAAGTTCACCAAAGGGTATTCGGCACTGTGCAACTGTTTTGTTGTTCTCCAAGATCTTCCCTCCACTGATCAGTCTCAGATCATTGGCAGCTTTTGGTATTACCTTTTTATCTAAGGACAATGAATGTACAAAATCAATCTTATAGAATAACAAGAACAAGCATAAGGAAGCATGATGTTGCAGGCTGAACCAGCTCATTAGCATGTTCTTTCTTGGAAGGAAGGAAACTAGTATAGGCTGAAACAGTTTATTAACAATTCAGCAAGGTGATCAGACAGTGTCTTACTGCTGTTCCGCTACTTAGCAGATGAGTCTTCAATCTGTATGCAAGTTTTGCTCAAACATTCCTCTATTACACAACACAGAAAGAATCTACAGCAAGACAATATACGCCTCGGCAACAACCTAAATGGTCTAAAATGAAAGAACGATGACTCTATACATTTTGCATAAAAGTGTGCCAACCTCGTCATCCAATGGCAAATGAAAATAAAGAAAGGTACACAGAAAAAGACAAGAAAAAAGGTTTGAGCCAGCAGCTATAGGAAAAGCTCCAAACAATCCCAAACCCTTAAAAATAGTTGGTATCATCATGAATATGGTTTCTGAAAAGAAAGTAGGGTTCCATTATTGTTCATCCTTTATCATTACTAAGGGAATCACAATCTAATAGATGGAAAAAAGTTAAGGCCTGAAGCACCAGAAAGATGGAAGTAGAAAATTGAAGTTAAGATACCAAGCTAGAAGGTCAGCTGGGTCAAACTAAAGACATCTTTCTATAAGATACTCCAGATGGTCCTGAAACAAATGGGTAGCTTTTGAACTATTGAGACAACCGCAGACCCAGAGAGTGTTGTTAGGATGAAGCATGATAATTTTTGGGAATCAAGCTAAAGAAAACACATACAATGACAGAGAATAGCATGCAATGGTTTTACTAACCTATGGGTTTCATGACCATTTACTGCCTGATAGGTTGGTGTATTCCTGCCTGCACCATAAATACATACCGCAGTCCATTTATCTAAAGCACAATGGCCAACTGTACCATACAGGTGTGGTACAAGCATGCCACAACATGCCTGGGCAATCACAGGGCCCAGGCATGGTTGACACATGGGGCCAGACCAGGCCATCGGATCACTGCAGTTCGAGTGAGTCGAGCCAGTACAACACCAATCCAGACATATCGGACCTGAACCGCAGCCGAAAAGCAGCAATCTGGATCGGCTATTAAAAGCCTGTTCTACACCCAATCGCAATCACTCCACCCACACTCGACATTCATGCTGATGTATGTCTACATCCAGGTCCACCTGCTCAAGGCGTGGTGAAGGAAGGCCCCGCCACCGCCTCCTCCAGGTGGTGGGTGGAGCTGCCTTTTCCTCTTCCCCCGTGGACAGACGGGGCCACCTGCAACCCCCTCTCTCGCTGCAGTTCGAGTGAGTCGAGCCAGTACAACACCAATCCAGTACATATCGGACCTGAACCGCAGCCGAAAAGCAGCAATCTGGATCGGCTATTAAAAGCCCTGTTCTACACCCAATCGCAATCACTTCCACCCACACTCGACATTCATGCTGATGTATGTCTACATCCAGGTCCACCTGCTCAAGGCGGGTGACGAGAAGCCCCCGCCACCGCCTCCTCCAGGTGTGGGTGGAGCTGCCTTTTTCCTCTTCCCCGTGGACAGACGGGGCCACCTGCAACCCCCTCTCTCGGAACCTACTTCTAAAACTGCATCAGCTTTAGCTTCATGGATACCCAGGAGCAATCTCGTCGTGGAGGGTAGCATCGGGAACATGCGGAGTACATCATTGATACTGTGGCACACCTTGGGGAGAAGGCCGGTGTTCCAGGGAGCAGAGGAATGGATCCCCTGGTGGAGGCACTATGGTCCGGGGCTCCCCGCGTGACCACGTTGGTTGGCCATGCCAGAGCCAGAGGTATGGCCGATTCAGCTCGCTATTCACCGACAGGAGGATCCAATACACCAGTAACGAACAGGGAAGTGAAAGGATTTTTGCATGTCTCGGGGGAAAAAAAACTACATGTCCAGCCTGAACCGCTGCGGTAAAGTCCATGCCGTACCACCAAAACCCACTTCTTTTTATCTGTCCGGCGAACCTTGATCTAAAGGCACCTCTTTCATACATGTATATGAAACTATATTCTACAGGTTATTGTTTCCTGTTACAACTCCATAAGTTTCTATCGCTTCTCACTCTGAACTTGAAGCAGCTAGCACATCCAGCACTGGACCATCATATTATAATGAATCTACACCTGAAACTCAAGGACATGAGAGGCATTCGTATTCACGGCTATGTAGTTCGTTTATCATTAGATATTAAAAGAAAAGAAAACATTTTTTTCCCAAAAACACAGAAATTTAATGTTTGAGAAGAATCAGCAATTGAACGATCGTTTCTACACATCCAACGCCTCAAGCAGACATATAACGCGAATGCAATAGATCAAACATCGGCACGATCGGATCTAATAGAAAACAAGAAACATGTCAGGCAGACAACATTCCGCGTGTTCTCACCTCGGGGCCAATCCGAGAGAACCCTTTCCTTGAGCATCGCCACGGTCGCGGACGCAGCATACCGCATCGGACCTATGTCCGTCCCATCGTAGAGCCGAAACTTGAGCTCCACGAGATCGTCCTCGGGCATTTGAGCTTCCCCAACGGGCTCCACCACCACGGAATCCCAACGCAGGGAACAGCAGAGCCGCAGCCCCCCACTCCCTCCTGACCTCCTCTTCTGCAAATTCGAACGGATCCAATCACCACAAACAGAACAACCACACAAATCAGAACCCAAAAAAAAAAAAAACACAGCTCAATTCGACCGGGAAGGCCCACCACAGCTCGACGCGACCAAAAGGAGGCGCGGGAGAGGACCACGAGATCGCAGGCCGCACCGCGGCGGCAGCAGCATGCCCGCCCTCCGGGCTTCCCCCCGTCCTCCGCCCCTCCTCCTCCTCCCAGGGAGATGGAGATTAGGGTTAGGGTTCCAAATTCTTTTCCTTGGTTCCCCCTCTTACCTGTTTTGAGGGGCTGCACGGAGAAGGGAAGGCGAGGGAAGAGAGAGAGAGAGCTGAAAGCAAAAACGCTGTCGGCGAGGCGACGTCACACACCTCACAACGTGCCTGCCTCGTCCCTCCCACTCGCGCACGACGTGCTTCTTACTTTTCATTTCCACCGTGCGCGAACCAACCAAAACGTGCCACGAAGGAACCGCTCTGACGTGTCTCATGTGGGGGTTAAACTTCCGAAGAGAGGAGACGAGATGAGGCAGAATCGGATACGATCCGATTCCCACGCGTCCGGATCACTTGGACTCCGACACCACGACGTGTGGGGTTGGTCGGTGAAAAAAGGCATTTTTTTCGAAAAAGACGGTGTTTTTATTAAATAATTACCAAAAATACGTTTCCTGTGGGAATACTTTGTTTGAATCCATATATTTCAGTGAGAGATAATTTATTAAAAAAACACAGTTATATATTCTCTCAAAATTACACATAAACTCCAATTTGATAGCATACACTGTCATTGGTTTCGAACGCTTTTTGGAGCACTTGGGCATTTTTAAGTTATTATATTCCCAAACACCGTTCTATCACGATTTTTTAACTTAATTTTCTGAAAATTAGCATTTGACATCAAATAATGCACACCTATTTGACAAAAACTCTGTCGATGAGATTTTTTAATGTCATTTGGGAATAAGTTTATACATGATCTCAACTTTGTTGTGGTCCCTCCAAATTTTAATGATAACAAAGTCTATTTTTATTACACTAATCAAGTTTCTAATTGTATGTATAGTTAATAGACCAGTCTTAAAATTTTACCTAAATATAAAAGGATATGAAAGTCACCTTTGGATATATGATTAAACCATATTCTTATTTGAATTTAACGTTGCATATTTGAGATCTTTAGAATATTCCGTGCTATCATTCACATTTCAAAAAAAAAAATAAAATATTTATATTATGTTTTTCAATGAACCTAACATTGAAAATGATAATTATATGTGGTGAAAATTATGACATCATTAAATTAACATATTCATATTGCACTGACATAGCAAAAATGTCAACACCCCGGTGGTACGCTAGCGATCTAAAGAAAATTGAGATGATGTTTAGGTATATCATAATTAGATTTTCAGAAAAAATAACAATCTTCCTTTTTGAAAAATAGTGTCATATCATGACAGGAAAGATCCCAAGTTGCCCTAGAGTGTATTAACATCCTTTTAGGTTAAAAGGGGGCAAGGCAAAAGAATCTTTGTGTACCTTGCTGCAAAAAAATTCGTAAACTTCTTGCTACTCTCTACTCGATCCAAAGTTTCTTCTTCATGTTAAACCTAAAGATCATCTTGATCTCTTTCTCATACAAATTTGTTAGTTTTGTTAGTTATTGAAAGTTGAAGTGTAAACTGTGCTCCCTTCATCAAATGTGGTGTGTGTGTGTGTGTGTGCATGTGTGGAAAAAAGGTGAGTCAACACCTCGATGTCTGACATGTGTGTATAGTGCTAGAATTTCTAGTGGTTAGATCCGAAGGGGAAATGCCATTTGCACGTCCGCACGCGTTAGGGCGAGCGGGACACCCCATGCGGTCGCATCCGGGCGCGTGCTTGGTACTGCGGACGTGCACACATCCGCCCATGCACAAAGCAATGCTCGATCCAAAGTGTCTTGAGAAGAGAACGTAGGACAACATCTTGCTGGGTCGAACCTCCTTAAAAATTGCATCATCTGTTTGTCTGATTGGCTCCTCTCCTACCTCCCTTCTTTGTGATTATGATATTGAGATTTCTTTAAAAGACTCTAAAATTTATTGACATCCAATTCATTCATCCTTTTTAGTGTGTTCCATACCTCCGGACCTACAAATTTTTACCCACCAACATGAGCAAACAAATGGGGGACTGTAGAGAAAGATTACTGCAAACTTTGTGCGTATGCAATGGGACTATAAGCCCTTAGAGGCTTCATTAAAAGGTACTTACAGAGCAAAGAAATAAGCCAGCAGAGATGAGATGAAACCTTGGGTTCTGAATCTATTGTTCCCAGTTCTACACCACCCTAAGCGTTCATGCCCTGGATCAGGAGATCATAATAACAAATAGATAGTTGCTACTGTGCCAATGCTACAGCTTGCAGCCCTTTCCCACCTTCAAAAGTTCAAACAGTACAACATGTACATCATGCGACATGGAAAGTTCCACTATAAACATCATGGATTGGTTCTGTCAAAATCCCTCAAACTAGGTAAAAAAAAAAAATGCCTTGCTCATACAACAGGGGGAAAAGGAGTTACAAAAAAGCTAGAGGAAGAAAAGCAATGAGCTAAGGGATGAGATTAAACATCTAAATCCGTTGGAAAACTTTCTTGGCAGCCTCAACAGTTGGGTCGATCGGTTAGAACTCTTGCTTAAAAGTAAGAGGTCCCGAATTCGATTCCTGGGGGGGGGGGTTTACCTGATTTACATACAATTCTCGAGGTGTGTAAATCCGAGATTTTTCCGGTCAAGTGGGGTAAGGGCAATACGGGTACACGGAAAGTAGGAGCTGCCAAGTCCTGATCTTGGAGTTCACGAACACCAATCCCTGAGCCCACAAAACCACACGGGGCGAGATTTTCTCGTTATCAAAAAAAAAAAAAAAAACAGTCTTTTTAATGTCTTGGGAAGTGTGTGGCAAACTAGTAAAAACCTGTCTCAAACTGTGATGGAGCAAAATATATGCCCTCCAGCATCCTTCCCAGCACCTACAATCCCATTAATAAGGTCACCAGTGATCTTGTCCAGGTAGTCATAACACCCAGGCTCCTGTAAGCACCTAAGAGTACCATTTGATAGCCGGAATCCAGTCATTACCTCATCAAAAATGAGAAGAGCACCGTTCTCTTTGGTGATCCGATGGAGAGCACTTAGGAACTCAGCTTTTGGTCTGATGAAACCAGCATTTCCAACAACTGGTTCAAGAATCACTGCAGCAATCTCATCTTTATGTGCTTCAAATAGGCTCTTCACAGTTTCAAAGTCACTGAAAGGGGAGGTTAGAATCTCCGAGGTGGCAGCTTTAGGTACTCCAGGTGAATCGGGGAGACCAAGTGTGGCAACTCCACTACCAGCTTTGACAAGAAACAAATCTGCATGACCATGGTAACAACCCTCAAATTTGATGATCTTTTGACGGCCAGTGAAGGCATGTGCAAGGCAAATTGCACCACATGCAAGCCTCTGTGCCAGAATTAACAAATTGAACCATCTCGATGCTCCAATCACCATCTCTGCCAATACATTCTCCAGCAGGCATGGAGCACCAAAGCTTGTATGTCACGTCCCAACGCGGAATATCGGAGCGCGAAGGCAGTTGCAAGAAAAGGTATAGAGCAAATACTAGACATCAAACCATTGCACATTAAATTATACTAAAGCACATCCTTCTCATTAATAACTTTTCAAATGTCTAGTTACAACCACTAATATCAGAGTCATTCTATAGGACCCAATTACATTTCAATAAAAGGAAATAACTAACTACAACTCTAAGATAACATAATGACTCGAGGGTACTCCTGGCTTCACTCTTGGTCATTCCCTTCCTCGTGGGTGTATGTGTCATCCTCGGTCTTGATGACCAAACTGTCCCCATAATAAATATTTCCATTTATTTATATATTAATTTTGATGATTAACAAAATAACACTAATGGATTTCTTGAGCCTTGAGAACAGGAAGCAAAAGAAAAATGAAAGATCAAGACAATCTGGTAAGTCCATCATTTCTATCCAAGTCCCTGTAACGACTTCTTTGATAAGCAGAACGACTTCCTCTTTGACCGGAACACTCAAATCGTTACCGTAACGATTTCTTTAGAACTCACAACGACTCTCTAGCCGTAACGACTTCTTTAGACCTCGTAACGATTTCTTTAGAACTCGCAACGACTCTCTAGCCGTAACGACTTCTTTAGACCTCGTAACGATTTCTTTAGAACTCGCAACGACTCTATAGTCATAACGATTTCTTTAGAATTCATAACGATTCGTGTAACGATTTCTTTACAACTTGATAGTCATAACGATTTCTTTACAACTTGATAGTCATAACGATTTCTTTACAACTTGATAGTCATAACGATTTCTTTACAACTTAATAGTCATAACGATTTCGTGTAACGATTTCTTTACAACTTGATAGTCATAACGATTTCTTTACAACTCGATAGTCATAAGTTATCACAACGATTTCTTTACAGTTCATAACGACTTGCTATAATTCATAACGATTTCATAAGTTATGAAGTCAGCAAGATTCTTTTTATCGAATTTCTTGATGCATCAGTATAATGCTTTTTAATAGCGTTGAAAAGTCAAAGTCATATCTTGTCCGTTGACTGCTATGCATTAAATGCTCTCCGATCGTATCTCCCATGCATGCAGACAATATCTTCCATTTCTATGCTACTCTGTCTACGTACTTTCTGGGACAGAAAGGAGCTTTGCTATATACTGCAATATCTGTTCCCTCTCAACTAACAATAGACAGCAGTCCTAGCTGTCTTCTATTTATTGATGATATGCTTACAGATATCTGACAAGACTCATCTGGACAACGTTGGACACAAGATACAAAGTTCTATGACATCTCTTTGGCGTGTACACCAGGATAAAAGACTGACGATCAGAAGCTTCCTCAGTGACCAGTCTAACGTACACAAGGATAAGAGACAACGGACACTTCAACGTTCGAATTTGAATCAGCAGTTTAAATAGAAGACTCAAGACGAAAAGAAATAGATACAGAGCAACATCGCTTGATTTGAGAAGCAGAAAGAAATCCATCTCTCACAATCTTTAGAACTTGAAGAAGAGCGAAGCCTCCACTCCAAACCTAGTTCTAAGCTCTTAGCTCTCTGTGCTCAAAAGGAATCTTCTCTTTGTAAGAGCCTGTGTGGTCCTTGGAGAGAAAAACCTTGTTAAATCTCTCTCTCTCGGGGGCTTAGGAGCTTCAGTGTGTAGCTGGTCAAGCTAGAGTCTGAAGCCTGTTTCCACTCTCTTTTCTTATTAGATTGTGTTCCCTTCTGGACGAAGGAAGACCTGGTGGTATCCAGGGTGGTTGTTGTACCCTTCTGGACGAAGGAAGACCTGGTGGTATCCAGGGTGGTTGTTGTACCCTTCAGGCTGAAGGAAGACCAGTTGAGGCTGGGTGTAAGGATCCTTAAGGGGGATTGTACCCTTGGTAGTAAAATCCTGAGGTATTGCTCAGGGACTGGACGTAGGTCTCCTGTGGAGAGGAGTTCCGAACCAGGATAAAAATCCTTGTGTCTTGTGGTTGTGTTTTGTGTGATTGTTGTCTTGTTTGCTCTAACTCTAACCTTGTTATTAAGTTGTGCAATCTTTTCAGTAAACAGGTTTTAATCAAAGATCGAAGTTTTAATAACCCATTCACCCCCCCTCTGGGCTAGCTAGCTGGGCAACAAGTGGTATCAGAGCCCGTCTCTTCGACAAAGAAGAAGATCCAACGATCTGAAGAGCAAAGATCAATGGCAGCCCAAAGTCACTTCGAAGGTCAGTCTGTCAACAGACCTCCTTTGTTCGATGGTGAAGATTATACGTATTGGAAGACCAGGATGGAATACTTTCTACAAGGCCACGATTATCAAATCTGGTCAATAGTGGAAGAAGGTGATCTGGTCGTCACAAATGAGAAAGCACAATGGACAGATGAAGATAGAAAGAAAATCTCCTTGAACTGTAAAGCTAAGAGCATTCTATGTTGTGCTCTAAGCAAGAAAGAGTTCAACAGAGTTTCAGCATGCAAATCCTCCATGGAAATGTGGGAAAAGTTAAAGATCACATATGAAGGTACAGACAAAGTAAAGGAGACAAGAATCGACATTCTTGTCACTCAGTATGAAAGATTTCAAATGCAAACAGGTGAGTCTATTACCCAAATGTTTAGTAGATTTACTGACATTACTAATGGCCTAGCAAGTCTAGGAAAGTCATATGAAAATGCAGATATGGTAAGGAAGATTCTCAGATCCCTGCCATCTTCATGGACGGCAAAGGTCACAGCTATCGAAGAAGCTAATGATCTTAAGAGAATGTCAGTAGAAAAACTCATTGGGTCTCTCATGGCCCATGAAATAAACATGGAAAGACTAGGAGAATCCTCCAGTAGAAAGAAGCAGTCAAATGCGCTTAAAGCTAATGGGGACTCATCAGAAGAATCCTTAGATAACAGTGAAGATAGCAAAGATAGTGATGATGAAGAAGCCATGCTCTCAAGAAGATTGCAGAGAATCTTGGCAAAGAAGAAGAAGTTCCAGTCTGGTAGGAGGTACTTCAAGAAAAACAAAGATCTCAAGAGACCAGATGGAAAAGATCAGAAGAGGAATGAGCCACTTTGCTATGAATGCAAGAAACCTGGACATATCAAGGCAGACTGTCCAATGTTAAAGAAAAATGATCACAAGAAGAAGGACAGCTCCAAGAAGTTCAGAAGATTCAAAAAGAAAGCCATGGCAGCTGCATGGGACAACAGCAGCGACTCAGATAGTGAGTCAAGCTCGAGCAGTGAAGGTGAAGAAGCCAACTTGGCTCTCATGGCGAATACCGAGGATAAGGTAACATCTGATTCTTCTTTCGATTCCTGTAATGACTCAGATTCGGATAATTTGGAAAGTGCATTTAATGAACTCTACGATAAGTATAAAGAAGTGTGTAAACTACTTAAGCTAAGCAAGAAAAATATCACATGTCTCGAAAATACCAACTCAGATTTAAAATCTGAAAACGAAGAACTAGAAAAACAAATAGTTGAGCTTAAGAGAAGAAATGAACTATTATGTGAAAACTTAAAAGACAAGAACAGAAAAATCACTGACCTAGAAAAACAGGAAAACTCAGATGATTTAAGAAAAACTGTAAATGAATTAAATGAAGAAAACAATACACTAGCAAGCACCCTAGAAAAATTTACCAATGGTAAAAACTCTTTAATATTAAAAGGTGCTAGGAGATCGGGTAAAAAGAAAAATGGATTAGGATATACACCCCCAGATAATGAAGAAACCATAATATACCCTAAAACATATCCAACACCAAAATTTGTACCCGAACAAGATGTAGCATACAAAGCTGATTTCAAATACATAGAAAAAGTAACTAAGTTATCCTGCTGCAGTCACTGCAACAAGTTAGGACATATTAAAATGACATGCCCAACAAGACATAAAAAATGGATATTAAAAGGTAAAGTTGATGATACTAACCAATCAGGACCCAAAAAGAATTTGGGTACCTAAAGCTTGATGTTCTCATTTCAGGTTAACCCTCGAGCATCCAAATGGTATTTGGATAGTGGGTGCTCAAGGCATATGTCAGGCAACAAGAAGATATTTGTTGATCTCCAAGCTGAAGAAGGTACAGTCACCTATGGAGATAATGGAAAAGGGACTGTGATAGGAAGCGGGTCTGTGAACATCAAAGGAAAATCAGTCATAAAGGATGTAATGCTGGTCAAAGGGTTAAAGCACAATCTCATCAGCATCAGCCAGTTGTGTGACAAAGGCCATCAAATTCAGTTTCAAGAATCAAAATGCAGTATCTTAAAGGATGGTGCAGTCATATTTGAAGCCTACAGAGAAAGAAATTTGTATGTTCTATATCTCGATGAACTCAAGGATCAAGATGTGTGTTTGGCAGCTAGCAAAGATAAATCAACTGAGTTGTGGCACAGAAGATTGGGCCACTGCAGCTTGGATGGGCTGAACAAGCTCAGAAAAAGAAAACTAGTTGAAGGACTGCCAAAGGTAAATTTCAGATTGGATAGCATTTGCAGACCTTGTGCAAGAGGAAAGCACACCAAGAGCTCCTTCAAATCAAAGACTGTAGTAACCACCTCAAAGCCCTTAGAACTACTTCACATGGATTTATTTGGGCCAATGAGGACTACCAGTTTGGGAGGAAAGAATTTTGGATTTGTAATAGTTGATGATTATTCAAGATTCACTTGGGTATCCTTTTTAGAGCACAAAGATGACACATTTGAGAATTTTGTCAGCTTCAGTAAGAAAGTTCAGAAAGATCAGAAATTCTCAATTGTCTCTATTCGATCAGATCATGGTGGTGAGTTTCAGAATGAAAAGTTTACGAAGTTCTGTGATGATCAAGGAATTGAGCACAACTTCTCAGCTCCAAGGACACCTCAACAGAATGGAATTGCTGAGAGGAAAAACAGAACTCTTTTGGATATGGCAAGATCAATGTTATCAGAATATGATCTGCCAAGATATTTCTGGGCCGAAGCTATCAACACTGCATGTTATATCATAAATAGAGTGATGATCAGGCCAATTCTGAAAAAGACTGCTTATGAACTCTACAAAGAAAAGAAGCCAAAGATTAGCCATTTCAGAGTATTTGGATGTCCTTGCTTCATCCATAACAATGGAAAAAGGGACATTGGTAAGTTGGATGCCAAATCAGATGAAGGCATTTTCATGGGGTATTCCTCTAAACCTAAAGGTTATAGAGTTTTCAATAAACGTTCCTTATTAATTGAACAATCAGTACATGTTATTTTTGATGAATCTAACCCTTCCTTGAAAAAGGAAGAAATTAGTGACATTGATGATGCAGATGTCTTGTCCGAAAAATTAAAGAAAACTTCAATTAAGGACAAAGAGGATCCAACTCTGGAAGAACTGCAGCAAACAGAAATCCAACATAAAGATCTTCCAAAGGAATGGAGACATCAGAAAGATCACCCTCCTGAAAACATCATTGGTGATCCATCTGTAGGGGTAAGAACTAGAGGTAATGTAATTCCATGCGACTATTTAGCATTTGTCTCTCAAGTAGAACCTAAGACAGTCAATGAAGCTTTATCTGATGAATCTTGGATACTAGCCATGCAAGATGAACTAAATCAGTTCAAGAGAAACCAAGTATGGTCACTTGTTCCTAGACCATCCAATCATTCAGTTATTGGCACCAAATGGGTGTTCAGAAATAAACTGGATGAGTCTGGAATAATCTTAAGGAACAAAGCCAGATTGGTGGCTCAAGGCTACTCCCAAGAGGAAGGCATAGATTTCGATGAAACTTATGCACCTGTAGCTAGACTTGAGGCCATTAGGATTTTACTTGCTTATGCATCTGCACTTGATTTAAAACTTTTTCAAATGGATGTCAAATCAGCCTTTTTAAATGGTTTCATCAAGGAGGAAGTTTATGTTGAACAACCTCCAGGTTTTGACGACTCTGAATTTCCAAATCATGTATTTAAACTACATAAGGCTTTATATGGTCTAAAGCAAGCTCCTAGAGCCTGGTATGAAAGGCTCAGTAATTTCTTATTAAATCATGGTTTCACTAGAGGTAAAGTAGATAGTACATTATTTATAAAATCTAAGGTTAAACATATACTTCTTGTACAAATCTATGTGGATGATATTATTTTTGGATCTACTGATGAATCTCTTTGCAAGTACTTTGAAAAGCTTATGCAGGGAGAATTCGAAATGAGCTTGATGGGGGAGTTAAGCTACTTCCTTGGATTGCAAATCAAGCAAGGGAAGGATGGCACTCATATCTGTCAAGCAAAGTACACCAAAGAGCTGTTGAAGAAATTTGGATTTGAAGATGCAAAGCCATTATCAACTCCAATGAGCACATCAACCAGAATGGACAGTGATCAAAAAGGTAAAAGGGTAGATCAAAAGAATTATCGAGGTATGATAGGATCATTACTTTACTTAACTGCCAGTAGACCAGACATTTTGTTCAGTGTATGCATGTGTGCTAGATATCAGGCAGACCCTAGAGAGTCTCACTTAATCTCTGTAAAAAGAATATTTAGATATTTAGCTAGAACTCATGATTTAGGTCTCTGGTATCCTAGATCTTGTGAGATAAATCTAATAGGATATTCAGATGCTGATTATGCTGGTTGCAAAGTAGATAGAAAGAGCACCAGTGGATGTTGTCAGTTTCTTGCAGGATGCTTAATATCATGGACATCCAAGAAACAAAATTCAGTAGCTCTATCAACAGCTGAGGCGGAATATGTTGCTGCTGGAAGTTGCTGTACACAACTTCTTTGGATAAAGCAACAACTTGAAGATTTCGGCATTCACATCAAATCAATTCCTCTATTGTGTGATAATACTAGTGCCATCAACCTCACCAAAAATCCAGTTCAACACTCAAGGACGAAACACATTGAGGTAAGATATCATTTTATTCGAGACCATGTAGCTAGTGGTAATTTAGAAATTTCGTTTATAGATACAAATGGTCAATTGGCAGATATCTTCACAAAAGCCCTACCTGAAGAGAGATTTACATCTCTTAGAAGGGAACTAGGGATGTGCAATTTGTGAAAGAATTTCTGTGATTTATTGACATATAAATTTTTCAGATTAAATGAAAAGTTCTCTCTCCGTTAAAGTTAAACAAAACTCAGTTATCTATATGCTTTGACCGCTTCTGTGTAGAAAGTTGTTTGACTTGTCAAACCTTTTGTCGCTTTCTACCTTTGCCGCCTTTTGGCGCTCCGCCTGTCATTAAAGTAATATTATTTTATCCAAATCGCTTTGAGATCGATTCGTCTTCTACCTTTACCCTTTTTATTCTCTATCTGTTCACCCAAAGCCGATGCCCTAACGATTTTGGGATCGACTCTCTGCATCTTTCGAAGCCTTCTTCTCTTCCCGCGAAGAACTCCTTCGAGAACTTCCGTCCCTTCCATCATCCTCCCTTCCAGAATCTTTTCTTCTCTGCACCCATGGCCGCTCCGTTGATCTCCGGAAGTGTTGGGGGCTACAGTGCTGAGTATTTATCCCCAAGGGAGCAAGAAAGATTTACATTTGTGAAGACAAAGATTTGCGGAAATAAGGCAGTGGATGTTCAGAATCTTGAGAAGAGTGGCATGGCCAGGCTAGTTGATACTCTAAGAAGATCGCAGTGGATGGATGTGGTCACCTTCAGTGAGGTAAGCTACCCGGACTTGGTAAAAGCCTTCTACATCTGTCTGAAGTCAGAAGCAGATGGATCCCTTGTTTCCTCTGTCAAGGGTATCCAAATCAGAATAACCCATGAGCTTTTGCGTGATCTGTTTGGAGTAAAGACCTCTGGATTTAGTGGCATTCACTCTGTGAATGATGAAGTCAAAGGTCTCGGGATTATCGGTCCAGGATTTAAGTTGAAGGATGGGAAGCTTGATATTAATCAGATGTCCGCGTTCAACCGATTGCTTCACTTTATAGTCTGCCAAATCTTAGTTCCCCGTAGTGCTACCTTTTCCTCATGCACTAGGGCAGATTCGGACATAATGTTCTGGGCAATCCAGAACAAAGAGATAAACCTGGCCGCAGTGATGATTGAGCGAATGATGTTTGCACATGCTCAGTTATGGGAAACAAAGAGCAAGTTGAATGTTTCCCTTCCGTATGCCCATCTTCTGACCAAGATTTTCAAGCACTTTGGAGTAGATCTGTCAGGTGCGGTAGCTGAAAAGATGGGCCAGTCTATAAGGTCCAGAAACCTGAAGAAAAGTGGTTTTTCAGTGCAAGAAGGAGTTTGGTCGAAATCCTCTGTGGCTGAAGGAGAAGCAGTTATTGCAGATATTCCAGAAGCAGTAGAAGTAGAGCAAGCAGCAGCAAGTCCAGCAGAGCAAGAACCAGTTGAGTCAGCTGTGGGATGCCAATCCGAAGCTCAATTGGAAGAGGGTGCAGCTGGTGTGGCAGATTCCTTGCCCACCACCTTAGTCGCCTCTATTTTAAAAGAAGTATTGGACTCCATTCCCTCCATCTCTGTCTCTTCTAAGGCAGGTGGACCTGATGAAGATGTTGTCTTGGAAGAAGCTCCTGCTCAGGGGGAGCAAGAAAGTTTTGAAGTCCCTGCTCCCATTCAGGGGGAGCATGCTGAGAGTGAAAAGCCAGAGAATGAAGCCTTTTCTGAGAAAGCTGCACCTACTCAGGAAACTCCAGCTCCAGCCTTGGTCGATGTTAGTGAAGGCCCAAGTGCAACTATAAATCTTGAGGAGCCTGTCTCTCAGCCAGGTAAGCAGAAAAGGGTTGTTCACAGGAGGTCAAGGAAGGGCCATAGGAAAGTAAAGTTGAAGCATGTTATGGCCTTGTTAAAAGCCCAAGGAGAGATCTTGGCATCAGTTCAGTCTGGCTTACAAGGAATTGTTTCAAATCAAGTTTCAACCTCCTCAGACGTATCCTCAATAAGAAATGCAATGAGGTATTTCAATAAAGAAATGTCTGATATGAAGAATTTGCTGGCTAATCTTTCAAAGTCTAGTGGTGTCCCTCCTGCACCTACTCAGAGCAGTCCAGCTGAAGTTCCTAGGCCACCAGGGCCTCCAGCTGAAGTTCCTAGGCCACCAGGGCCTCCAGCAGAAGTCTCTCGGCCAACAGGGCCGCCAGTTCAAGGGTCAGGGCCATCAGGGCCATCAGTTGTAAGGTCACCCGGACCAGTGGCAGCCTCAGGGTCTTCAGGACCCTCTCCTGCAGTCAGAGAAAGTCAGGCCAAAGGAAAAGAGCCAGTGTCAGTCTCCAAGGCCCCTGATACTTCATCTCTTGCCACTCCAACCCTCTCCACACCTTCATCTCCTCCTACTGCACCTCCTGCTCCACCAACCATAAAACATCCCATGCCTCGCACCCAACCTTCCTCATCCTCTACTTCCTCTCAACCCTCCTTCTCACCTACTCCAGCTCTCATCTCAGCTTCATCCTCATTAACTCCTCAACCTTCACCTATTAAAATCCAAACATCTCATCCTCAACCAACCTCTTCCTTTAATCCTAAACACTTTTTCTATCCTCCTACTCCTCCTAATTCTGTTATCTTTCCTCCAGTGAAACCTCTGCCTCTTGGTATCTTTGACACCAATGTTCCAGACCATTTTGAAAGGAACACTCTCCTCACCATTCTTTCCACAGCCTCTCACATTCACAGGACTGACCCTCCTAGTCCTGTCTTGAAAAAGAGAAAAACCTCTTCCTCTCTAAGCACTCCTTCTGCTTCTCTCTACCCTCCTTTATGGTACTCTCTTACCCTTGATCCTAAGAGAAGACCTATCTACAAAGAATACCTCCAGAAATGCATTCTTTCTACCATTTATGGTATTCCTTTTCTCAACCTCTCCGAACATCTGGACATTGTTCTTCCTTTTACTCAGATATCTCTAGCTTTCAAATCCAAAATCTTTGAGGGCACTGAGTTCAAGACTGAAGATCAGTGGGCAGCAATCAAAGGAAACAAGGCTCAGTACTCAAAATACCTGACTGCAAGGGCTGAATCTCTCTCTCTCAGAGCTCACCCACTCACCTTCTCTGAGTGGTTTATCTTCCAGCACAAGAACTCTTGGGGATCCTTCATTTTGAAGGAAATTCGCGTTGCCAGAGCTTTTCAGCTGTACAGTGACTTCTGTTATTTGAACAAAATTCCAGAAGTTCAGTTTTGCCAGTTCAACTCGCAGATTACTGTGCTGCAATCAGAAACCCCTCTCAACCTTCCTCTTACAGTAGACTTTGTCTCCTTCAAGGTTGATTTTCCAGTTCTTCTGCCGAAGCTGCACTCTTTAGTGTTTAATTCAGATGCTGGGTCTCATGCGTTAGACATGTTTGCAAGACAGTTGGGCCGGATGTCCGCCAAGCAGGGCCGATCTCCTTCTTTTTTGCGGTTCATCTTCAGAGAATATCACTCTGGCCGCATGTCTTCTCAGACCTTAGCTCCACTCATTTCTGAGTGTGAAAGACTCACCTCTCAGAATGGGAGCTTCTCTATCGGGCATCTTATCAGCAATTGGAAGCTATCAATCAAGATCTAGTCAGTCAGAGGAAGCCTGCTCTTTCTGCCGAAGCCTTTATGGATCTAATTCCATCGCACCCATACCAGAGCTCTATGCTGTATGGGCATCTAGATATTCTGCTTTCTATGCCTTAAAGCAGGATCTGTTAAATCAAAAGATTCACTACCCAATTTCCTTGGACAGATTTCTCCATAGGGCCAGTTTTGGCAAGAGTACTTACTACAGATTCATTTTGGACAAAACTCAGTATGGAAAATTCTTAGAGCAGCAAAGGCAACTCTACATTCAGAGGAACATCCCTTCCATGGGACCCTCCTTCTCAGTTGCTTCTGGAGTTTTTCTACAACTTTTGAGGATCTTGAGATCAAGGCATGGGCTGTTATCTCACAGCATGCCTCCTTGTTATCTCCTCTGTATTATCTTTCTCCATCTTAATAAAAATCTTTCTCTCTTCTTTGTCTCTCAGCTTATCTTTTTGCCTAATGACAAAATGGGGGAGACAACTAACGTAAATCTGAAAAACATATTTCATTCTTTGTCTGATGTTTAGTATATTTTGTCATCATCAAAAAGGGGAGATTGATGACCAAACTGTCCCCATAATAAATATTTCCATTTATTTATATATTAATTTTGATGATTAACAAAATAACACTAATGGATTTCTTGAGCCTTGAGAACAGGAAGCAAAAGAAAAATGAAAGATCAAGACAATCTGGTAAGTCCCATCATTTCTATCCAAGTCCCTGCAACGACTTCTTTGATAAGCAGAACGACTTCCTCTTTGACCGGAACACTCAAATCGTTACCGTAACGATTTCTTTAGAACTCACAACGACTCTCTAGCCGTAACGACTTCTTTAGACCTCGTAACGATTTCTTTAGAACTCGCAACGACTCTATAGTCATAACGATTTCTTTAGAATTCATAACGATTTCGTGTAACGATTTCTTTACAAACTTGATAGTCATAACGATTTCTTTACAACTTGATAGTCATAACGATTTCTTTACAACTTGATAGTCATAACGATTTCTTTACAACTTAATAGTCATAACGATTTCGTGTAACGATTTCTTTACAACTTGATAGTCATAACGATTTCTTTACAACTCGATAGTCATAAGTTATCACAACGATTTCTTTACAGTTCATAACGACTTGCTATAATTCATAACGATTTCATAAGTTATGAAGTCAGCAAGATTCTTTTTATCGAATTTCTTGATGCATCAGTATAATGCTTTTTAATAGCGTTGAAAAGTCAAAGTCGTATCTTGTCCGTTGACTGCTATGCATTAAATGCTCTCCGATCGTATCTCCCATGCATGCAGACAATATCTTCCATTTCTATGCAACTCTGTCTACGTACTTTCTGGGACAGAAAGGAGCTTTGCTATATACTGCAATATCTGTTCCCTCTCAACTAACAATAGACAGCAGTCCTAGCTGTCTTCTATTTATTGATGATATGCTTACAGATATCTGACAAGACTCATCTGGACAACGTTGGACACAAGATACAAAGTTCTATGACATCTCTTTGGCGTGTACACCAGGATAAAAGACTGACGATCAGAAGCTTCCTAAGTGACCAGTCTAACGTACACAAGGATAAGAGACAACGGACACTTCAACGTTCGAATTTGAATCAGCAGTTTAAATAGAAGACTCAAGACGAAAAGAAATAAGATACAGAGCAACATCGCTTGATTTGAGAAGCAGAAAGAAATCCATCTCTCACAATCTTTAGAACCTTGAAGAAGAGCGAAGCCTCCACTCCAAACCTAGTTCTAAGTTCTTAGCTCTCTGTGCTCAAAAGGAATCTTCTCTTGTGTAAGAGCCTGTGTGGTCCTTGGAGAGAAAAACCTTGTTAAATCTCTCTCTCTCGGGGGCTTAGGAGTTTCAGTGTGTAGCTGGTCAAGCTATAGTCTGAAGCCTGTTTCCACTCTCTTTTCTTATTAGATTGTGTTCCCTTCTGGACGAAGGAAGACCTGGTGGTATCCAGGGTGGTTGTTGTACCCTTCTGGACGAAGGAAGACCTGGTGGTATCCAGGGTGGTTGTTGTACCCTTCAGGCTGAAGGAAGACCAGTTGAGGCTGGGTGTAAGGATCCTTAAGGGGGATTGTACCCTTGGTAGTAAAATCCTGAGGTATTGCTCAGGGACTGGACGTAGGTCTCCTGTGGAGAGGAGTTCCGAACCAGGATAAAAATCCTTGTGTCTTGTGGTTGTGTTTTGTGTGATTGTTGTCTTGTTTGCTCTAACTCTGACCTTGTTATTAAGTTGTGCAATCTTTTTTAGTAAACAGATTTTAATCAAAGATCGAAGTTTTAATAACCCATTCACCCCCCCTCTGGGCTAGCTAGCTGGGCAACAGGTCGAGAACCCAGTAGGACTTAAATCTCAGGCTCAAGTAGGCTTTAATTAATTAACGCATTTAATGGCAGAGTATCTAAAGATAGCAAGTACAAGAGAGTCAAGATATAGCAAGAGATAGCACAACAGGTATCAAGATAGCACAATAGCACGAGATCGTGTATAGTTTCCAAAATAGCACAAGTATCGAATATAGCACGAATAGTAGGAAGGTCATAGCACAACTAGCACAAGTATAATAATAGCACGACGAGTATAGCACTTGTTTGTCATTCTAGACATCGAGAGAGTATAGCACGTTTTGTGTTTTGATTGTCATATAGATAGTCGAGATAGATAGCACTTGAGTGTAATGTCAAACACTCTGATCATTTAACTCTCATGGGCACTAGTACTTTCGGGCGCACATCCCAGGACCAGATCGGGCCCTTTATATATTGCCAAGCATTGGTTATATTGTTTATCTTTAGACAATCAGTCAATGGCCAATATAGAGTACCAAGAATAGTTAAGAACACTAGATGAATAGACGAGATAGTAGAGAGAATGTGAATAGGCGAGAGAGTAGAGTACAGATGAGAGCTAGTGGACATTGCACGTAAAGCGACGAGTACACAGGCGATAGTAACAGTTGCACAACACGCGCACATGGTGTTGGCAGTCAGGTGGAACTCACGACCCTACCACTGGCCATGTTAAGCACAGGTCCAGAGGTCCGGCGTGATTCAAGATGAGAGCAAACTTCTAATAGCCGTGTGGATCATATAGATCCCTAAAGGTGTAATGGGTGTTAGGGTACAACCGGCTCGTCGACCATGTGGGAATCCATGATCAGAAGAGACTTACGGAGGTCTTGTGCAAGGGTTCACTAGTCCGGCGAAAGGAATATCCGACGGAGAGTTCACCACAAGCCAAGTAAAGTGTGTATATAAAACAGGTGCTCGACGTTCTAGATGAGTTCTAGAACAGTAGAGCGTCGATATCAGTATATAAACAACGCAAGAAACGAATACAAGTCCTTTAAAATAGGGCAATTAATATGCTTTATTGCAATAAATTACCAAATACATTATGAGATATTTTCTGCAAGATTTCAGTCATATATGGATGGTTCATGTGTGTGCATGTGTAAGAGAAATCATAGATAGAAATAAGTCGTGAATATGTATTTTTAACATTCAATATAGCTCCATTTTAAGCAGGGTGTTTACTGGGGGTATAACGGTAAAAAGGCGTAAGAATTATTTAGAAAGTGACAAAAATAATTTTTATGGATTTTTATCACACAAAAAAACCCTGTGAAGGCGACATAGGGTTGTAAGGATCGCGACAGGTTCCAGGCAGAACGCGACAGGAGCATGTAAGGGTCGCGACATAGCTTGCAGAACCAGGTACTGGGAACGCGACGGCTTACCTGTCGCCTTCTTGATCGCGACAGGTAGGCTGTCGCAATCGGAGCCCAAAAAGTGACATATCGAGGTGTCGCCTTCTGGTTGTCTGCGCCTGACTCTGACAGGAGTCAGACTAGACATTGGATTGCGGACCAGAACATTCAAATTTTGATACAGGGTCGTTTATAAAATCATAACTAATTATATACATGATGAAAATTCACGAAATCAGTGGCAAATGAAACTAGACATGCGAGAGTACTTCCAGTAAATAGGAATTCGAGAGAGAGCATGGTTTGAATATAGTTTGAGAATGAACAAGAACGAGTAACATAGAACATGATATAGAGAGCAAGATTGATTTAATTCGAGCAACATGCTTGATAAAAATTAGGGTTTTTAGGGGCGAAAGTTCCCTAATGATCATCAGTATCTCCCATAAAAATTTCCAGGCATGGGATTTAGTAATCATGGAGAACAAGAATTATGAAGAGGGTTCGTGGTCAAGAGAGTTACAGGACTTCAAAATTCAAGAAGAAAATATTGGCTCGATGGAAAATTATGAAATTAGAGGGTTTTGTTCCTGATGCATGGAACAATCTACAGACGAAATATTAGGATTTTTGCTTGTGAAAATGACTACCTTTGGCTTTATTTGTCTTCTAGGGCTTAGAACTCCAAGAACGAGGAAGAAGCTCCAAAAACTCCTTCTCCCACCAGATCTTCTCCTCCTTGGCCTCTTCTCCACGTCAACAACCTTTGGCAACGAGCTAGGGTCGGCCAAGGGGGTTTAAGAGGTGTATTTATGTAAACACAAGTTCGTATTTCTACTACTACTCAAATTCCTCTAAATTCTGAGATTTCCTAACTCCACATTTCCTCTCTTGCTTTCCAATCTCTAATTGGGTTAGAATAGTATCTAAATTTGTACTAGACTATATGGGGTAGGTTTAGGAATCAAATTCCTACTCTAATTGCCACTTTTATTACTTTAATAACCCCTTTCCAATTATGATATAATTAAACTCCGAATTTATGGTATTTTCTTATTATTCTCCCCTTGCAAATTCATATTTTTGATCCAATAAATTCTAGAAGATCCATTAAGCAAAACACATTACTCTTTTCCATTTAATGGGTTTTATTTAATGCTCTATATAATATCTATTTAGCTAGGTTTTAATTCTTTATTTAAATTTTTATTTTTTTCGCAAAAATTCAAGTTGCTACATTGTACCTTTCTTCAGTGTATCGATCAATGCTGAATTAACCTGAAAATGATGATTTAACCAGGAAATTTAAGTTTTTTCCAGAGTGTGTACATGTTCTCTCTACTGCATCTGAATTTGGATAGTGCATATCATGGTTTAGAAAATCAACCCTTATGCAAGAGATTATGAGTGGCAATACCTTTGCACTAAGGGTGTAAACGAATCCGATATTCCGACCCGATTCTGATAAAAATTATCGATTTCAGAATCGAAAAATGATACCGATAGCTTATCGGAATCGGTATCGGATATTTCGATAAGTTATCGGAATCGGAATTGAAAAATAATCGGAATCGGTATCGGTTATTCTGATAAATTATCATAAACTCAAAAGATAAAATTATGGTTAGCTTATCGGAATTTTGGTTCCGGTAATATTATCGGAATCGGAACGGAATCGGAATTAACCATTCCGATTTTATCGGAATCGGAACCATATTTCGGTTATCGGATTCGGAATCGAAATCTGTGTTTCCGGTTCCGAACCCGACCCGTTTGCAGCCCTACCTTACACTCAAGATTAGAGACTTCTAAAATGACTTGTTTTTGAAGATAGAAAGAAAGTTCTTACAAAAAGTGGGTATGAAATGAATGCATATCATGATCCACTAGTCTTGGACATATCCACATGACAGATTATCTAACTCATCATAAATGGCATCATCCTGTTTAGGTCCCTTTAGGATTGAAATCTCAGAACTGTACTTCAATAAAACCAAAGACTTGTCAATATTTACCAATCGTCCAACAACTTCAGTATGCAACTATTTCCTATGAACTTCAAGCACTCTCCACCATAAGATAAGGGTCATAAATCTTCTAAAGCATGTAACTGGGGCCAGTCTATACTTGAAGCACAGTGTTGGCCTAAATTAATTCAACATTGGTCGTCCATCCACCACCACCTCCAACAAGTAATGTTAAAGTAAATATTAATGTAATGAGTAAGATAAATATTAATTAATTTTAAAATAAATATTTAATTATCATAAATACTTTTTTATTTTTAGATGTGACCATTTACTTCAAAACAAATAAATTTTTACTTTAAGATGTGTACTCTTTTACTTTAATAATATATATGTTCAAATATTTTCTTATGTTTTAAGTCATATATTGTTTTACTTTAAATTACATATTGAATCACTTTAAATCATATATTCTTTTACATTAAACTTTGTACTCTTTTACTTTAATACTACATCTATTTTACTTTAAAATAATGTAATAAAGAAGAGGGGAGAAGGAAGAAGATGAAATTGAGTGTAGAGCGGAGAGGGTAAAATAAGAAGTAAAAAAGTTCTCTAATAGAAAGTATTAATGAGGGACTAGAAAATAAATCTCACCAAAAAGTAAAAACTTTTGATCAAAGTTTGTTGTGTCGGCCGACTCGACTATGTCGAATTTGCCATGGCACGGTATGGATCAAAATGTACCGCACCAATAGACTTCAATTCAAATGATCCTACAATAAAATAATATATAAAGAACAAAGTAGATCGGATCGAATTGACTATGCCAGGGGCTTGCCAAGTCCCTAGCATGACACGACATGATACGGTCGTACCGCTACGATATGCAATAACACGCGCTTTTGGAGAGCAAATCCCCTCAGTACAGGGGTGGAGGCAGCTCCCTCAATACTGAGGGGAGAGGTGAGGTTTTACATAAAAACTCAAATTGAAATGTGATAAAGTTTCAAAAAATAGGCTTTTATGTAAAATGTCCTCTCAGACGGAGTCCCCCTCCACCCCTATACTGAAAAGATCTGCTCGTGCTTTTGAGTGCACTTTTCTCTGGTAAGGACTTGAAAAAAAATTTCAATGTCTGACAAAAACCCCTAATTAATTGTCCCAAAAAAAAAGAACTTTGCTCATAAACTCTTAGATACTATTATATTTGTATGTACACATCAAACATGAAATAATTATTTTGAATGCACCTATATTCTTATGAAAGTACACATACACCATACATACATATCTACGTATATATACATACATGTATGTACATATATTGCTCATAATCAACCCCATTAAAATATCATAACAAATTAAAAAAAAGAACAAAAAATATTAGATTGGACCGACCGTGCCTAAAGGTCCCAAGCATGGTAAGAACTAGGCATACAGTACCAGTACACCCAACTGTGATATAAAGCAAATACTATCAGATTATCAGATAATTACAAGAGTATTTATGATGATGTAATTTTTGTCATTTTATCATCTCGACCATCAAGCCACAGCTACTAAAAGTTCGATCTTTAACAGCGAGGTCGAAACTGAAACATATGTTGGATGCCCTCAAATTTATGAGCATTATTAAAATAAAGCTTATCCTGTCACACCTTCAGACGGCAGGGATAAAAAGATGCGACAGATGATGTACTGCAATTCTGTTCAAACTTGGACAAACATCAAATTAAAACATACCTAACAGTCCTGGAACACATGGAACCAGCTAAAGATGAGATTGCTTGAGAAAAATGAACAATTGATTTGGCCAATTGATGCAGGGTGCATAGCGTTGTGTACATTAGAGGCTGATCTCTATTCTCCTTTCACCTACACGGAGCCAAAGAATCACATTTGTAGTGTACAAAAGGCCATCAACAGCTAGGCATTGCTAGTTTAGTCATCACACGTTGAGAGATCAATTCACGGAGAATTTTGCAAAGAGTACAGTGCAAGACATGACAATGCAACTTCAGCATAATATGCAACGGACTCAGTCGACCATCAAGTATTCCAAGGAAAACTAGGCATCTCCATCTTTATCCGCCTTCTGCACCGTTTTACTCCTCACTATCTTCCTCATCATCTGTCATATTTAGTACCACTTCTTCAATTATGTTCTTGATCTCCGCTCTTCTGTGCATCAGATCCACGCCAAACTGAGTCTCTGTCAGTTCACAAATTAAAATGTCAATGACCTGAATGTTGTTTCCGGAAGCAGGTGTTTAAATTATTGGCAGACTGGACAGAAGTCAGCGGCGTCATGGGGTAGATTATGTTGGATGAGTGGAATAAAATTCAACTCAGAAAACGTTATCCAAGAATAAAGTTCCATCACAATCACATTAAAACTTCACGTAAAACAAACATGAGAGTTCCAAAGGTTGTCACAGTACCTAGTTGCCTCACAACATCAGCAAGTGTAGCCTGTGGTTCACAGTTTACTGTGGTCAGTAAGTGATGATATAACAATATAGTGAGCACTGGGAATTGTATTTAAGATGACTCACGGTATTGAAATCCACTTCTTTCAAAATGTCAGTGACTGCAGAAGACATCTCTTCTCTTGTAGGCTCAGGTTTCCTGCTGCTGCTTCCTTTTCCTAATATCATAAAAACACTAAAAGTATTATGCTTTGTAGTATATAATTGAATTGCTGAAAATTATGGATGCTTGCAGAACAATTATGTTTCATAGAGAACATAAAGGTGTCTGCTCTGGGGAGCCATTTGCCAATAAAATAGTTAAAGAATCACATAAAAAACTTATGTTGTTCATGTTAACATTGCTTTCTGAAAGACAATTTACCTAATACTTTCTGAACTTAACCTTTCAAATTGCATCAACCATTACAGACTTCTAAAGGGCAATATCAGAATAAATCTTCAAGCAAGTAAAGTTTACCTCAGGTAAAATGAGCATAATGACCACAGATTTATTCTTCAAGCACAAAGTAGCATAGCAATGAGTTTCAACCACAACCTCCCCATCCCACCCACAATGGCAAAAGCAGCTTTTGGTTTTTGTCGTCTTTGAAGTGGTTTACCTCCGGCAGAGACAACAGAGGAAGTCACTGTCTCCGCATTCCAACCGGTTTTGTCTACTACTAGAAACTCCAAATCGAGCTTTGAGTCTGGAATATATAATATAAAATTTTGGTGTGATCAATCTAGTTGCCACAAACCACTTCAAGTTACAAAGCTGCACCAACCACATCCTCAAGATGCTACAAAATATCAGTTGTAGACTTTCTTATCCATAAAATCCCCATAGACACCTGTTTCTGTCATTGAAGCATAGTTATGCATAAAATTATACAATGGATATGAAGGTAAGAAGGAGCAAAGACAAGTTTTATGTGACTTTGTAGTTTTCTAAAGTGTACCATAAGCACTGCCCAGTCCAACCCCCTTTTCTTGTCCTTGGTCTCAGTCAATGATCCATCTTTCTTGCTTTTACCATTTCCACCCTTCAGTTTAGATGCATCATGCAGTCCAGAGTCATTTTTACCTGCTCGAGAACTTGCTCTGGAACTTGATGTCCTCTTGCTGACCTTGTCAGAGCCTTTATTGGTTGGTTCAGTTTCCTGTTTAGTTGAAGCCTTAGAGCCTCTCTTTCTCTGTTGCATGGAAGAGCTTTTAATGCTTTCCCCACTTTCCATTCGTTTGTCTTTTGAAGGGGACTTTGCGGATGAAGATCTTAAATTTTTAGCAGAGTTTGCAGAGCCCTTTTTGACAGTTGGCTTTACATTAACTTTGGACTTAGGACCCTTGCCTTTCTGTCTCTGAGTCGAGACCTTTTTGTGAACAACATGCTCCCGTTCATCTCCCTCATCTTCTGTCTCATTCCTTTCATGATCACTCTCCCCTGCTCCACCTTCATTTTCACTGGCACTCGAAGCAGAACCACTTTCTTCTTCATTCTCTTCAGTAATCTTGGTAGGATTCTTATGCCCCTTTTTATTTGCAGAAGACACATTGCTCTTTTTCCACTTCTGGCCATCAAAAATTAAAATAAAAAGTAAATAACAAGCAAGACGATTGAACACAAATGCGATTAAAATTAATTAATCAATAAATGATTTCAACATGATAAGAATAAATTCTCAAAGAGATTTTAAAAAATAGGCAATTTTAAGTATAACTGCAACATATCTTGAGTTCCATGAGATGACATTAAAAGGTAACAATGCATATGCTGAATCACAGGTATCAGGAAACTAATTGATGCTCAACTGCACCATGCATATTGCATTATTGATAAAAGAAAGATACACAAGACAAATGCCATGCAATACATGAAATCCAAATTAGCAGATGTATGACAAACATCCACCTTCATGGAGATTAAAGCAAAGACAAGCTAGCCAACATAAACGGGAAAAAAACAAATTACCTTTGATTCTCTATCTGACTCTGCATCTCCAGATGTTCCGTCACTGGTCCTCTTCCGTTTTATGCCCTTCTGCAGATGGAAGGACAATACATGGCTTGCAGTTTATTTACAAGTTTGATAACCAAACTAAAGTATGCTTCAGAGTCAACAGATAGACCAAGGACCTGTTCCTCAGCAAGAACGGTGCCTCTGTGACATGTGGAGACTCCAAAAATTCCAACAACTTTGCAGAGATCTCTTCCTGAACAAAAGAACCACTTAGTGTTTTCCATCTTTGCAAGCTGACATCTCATTAAATGGTGCAGAAAGGACAAAAGAACAACCTTCTTTGCCATGGTCCTTGAAACAGGTATATCTAGGATGTCACAGAAATCCAGCAACTTGTCTTTTAGACATTTATCAAGTTTTTCCTTCACCTTTGTTCTTTGCTTCTCCTGTAGAAAACGAAACTTGCAACTAAAAGCAGGCAGCTGTTTGATGGCGCATGTTCACAGAATCACAGATAGCTCCATCCCGACATTCAATCTAAAAATGGTTCATAACAAACATGAAGTGCACGGCAACTCCACTAAAGTACCTCACTTTCAGTCCAAACAAAACCAGAGAACTGGCATATGTTCCTTTTCAGATGGAGTGCCTGGGAATAAAAGAAAAAGGCCATCAATCAGTAATTTGAGAACTCCTTCTGGAGAAATTTGTCATGTTTCATTTTATTGTCACCCCGCTAACATGAATGCACAGAATGTCATCATCATAGGATGTCACACCAGAATATCATAGAAGGCAGACAAGAGGAAGAAAAGAAAGCAAAATTGAAAACCATGATTGCCAGCCAGGCAGGAAACCAAGTGTTTATGTATGTAATACATATTTGAGACATTTAAAAAGAAAAGAAAAAGGAAAGCTGAGAAAGAGGAGAAAGAAGACGAAACAAAGGAAGAACTAAATAGACATTACAGAAGTGATTCTGGTTCACCAACAAGTATTGCTGGAGCTAGGCTTCTTCCTTTTCAGGATGCAAGTCATTCTGAACTATCTTTTGCAACCTCAAGCAAAATGCATGGAATAAGAAATGGGAAGGACATGTAACACAGGCTTTATTGAAACTAGACACTGATTTGATCAGTGCTATCTTGCAAATGGCATCTTACAACTGACTAACATCCACAAGGTGGACAGCCCAGCCAAAGTAGCAACAGGGTCCTGGCTCATCAATTCTACTGACTCTTCACCATTCAATCTAACATTTACATATTTTATGCAGTATGGAAGTATGAACAGAGGAACCTCCAACTCAGATCATTTTGGGGCAGCCTTTTTGGAAGGATCATCGCAATAATAAAATCTTCTAAACTCACCATTTTTTTATAAATTTCAATAAGGCAATAAGAAATCAGCTATTCTTACTAAATTAGACCGGTTTCATAACCATTTTAAGGGGTAGGAGGAGGGGATGGGTCCTGAGGAAACTAATTTTATATCCTGCACAGGACAACATACAAACAGATTGAGGCACCAAATGATTGAAATACTCGACGTCAAGGAAGAGAAATATATAGTGCTCAACTTTGGATTAGGATAAAGTGATTACATATGCCAGTTTACCTTTGCTTTTTTGGCAAAAAGTATCGTATGAAGAAGTTGAAGGCTCTCATCCGCTCTCCTTTTTGATAGCTTGAAAAACACTGCAATTAGTAGGAGGAACATAGTTAGAGAAGACCACTGGCTATCCAGCTTTTACCAAGTAAAAGTAAGACCAGGAATACAGGGACGGATGACAAAATCAATGAACATCGAATCCCAATATTGAGACCGTACTAGCATGACGTGGGAAAACTATTCTCTTTTGTAAACAGTGGGAATCCTCAAAAGCTAGTGACATCAAGTGCTTCGGTCTATGGTTTTCCTTTTAGATCGATAATCTTGTGTCATAGTACAAAAATTAACCAATGCCAACAAGAAACAAACTTCATGCAGTGAAATGTGATTTGACTTCAACGATCAAAAGCCAAGAGCCCAAGAGGACATAAAATGTTGACTCTCTCAGATATTTTAACCACCATTTGGAAGTGTTTTTTTTTGTGGGGGTGGTGGGGGGGTTGAATGAGGGAGAATAAGAACATAAATGTTCATGCTGCTTTCTTCGAACATTTGTAAGTTTCACAAAGACCCTCCACTGGCATGTTTGATCATCTAATCACAGGACAAAAGCAATAAATGATTCCGTTACCTCATTGAACGACGAATCATCATCTAAAGAACAGCAAGCACATTGACGCAAAAGAAAAGAAGGAAGCCCCAAACGGCAGAGGATGGCAGGTCAGTGTATGTACGGACAACAAAGCGTATGTTATCTTGACAGAAAGATGTAGTTCTGTATAGACATGTTCCACAATGCAGGACGGCCTCGACAGAAGGGACAAATTACAGAAAGAAAAAAAAAAGTAGGGCGTACCATTCGGGATGTCCTTGAGCTTGGTTCCAGGGCCCTGGGTATTTAGCCAAGAAAGAAGAGAAACCGAAACGTCAAGAACCTTTGGTCGAAGAAACCCCCGCTGCAACTCCCATCCCACAACACGAGACCAAATCTTTCATGCCAAGAAAGCCCATGAAAAGCACACTTCACAGTACCTGCTCGATGGACACCGCGCTGCTGGCCGTAGCTCTCTGAGGAGTCATCTCCGAGAACCGCACCACTCTCTTCCTCTCCCTCGTGGACCACCGCACCGTGGGCTCGGCTCCCCGCGCCGTCCTCTTCCCGCCCGCGTGCTTCCCCTTGGGCTCCTCCTCCGGCTTCCTCGCCACGCCCCTCGACTTCCCCCCTCTCCTGCTGGACCCTGCTTCTTTACGCGCCATTTCCCGCCGAGTCTCTGCTCTTCTCTTCTCCCCCACTTCTTACGATTCCCCGCCGGATTTCTTCTCTTCCCGGACGTCCCCTGCGGCCATACGCCCGAAAGCCGAGGAATAAGGAAGCTTGGCTACCGGGGAGGGGGGGGGGGTGTTTCCCGGCTGGGGGGCACCGGCGACGAGCTGCGAGAGCAGGGGAGGGAGGGGTGGAGTGGAGGGAACTGGAGATTACTGATTCGAGCGAGCGCGGGCGGGTTTCCCGACGGCGGGGATGGACCCGTTTTGAAAACTTCGTGCCCGATTTGCCCCATTTGGGTAGCGGCTTTTCTCCCTTATATCCAACTAGAGTTTTAATAATAATTAATTGAAACTTATAAACAAAAATTTTGGAACTTATAAACAAAAAAATTTGGACTCATATATCAAAATTTTAAACTCGTAAATACAAATTTTTGATATCATTAGCCATCACAATAGCTAGCCACCTCAGCTAGCAACTAAAAGCGGTTTTTACACTAAATATTACTCTTTTTGAGAAATACTAATGACGTCATATGAATAAATAGCAAAACTATGAATCCAACGCAGCATGCCCCCCCCCCATTCAGAAAAAAAATGTTTATACTTCTATGTCACTTTCTATAAAAGTTATTTATTTCTCTTAATTTATTATTTATCATCTTCAATATAAAAAAATAAATAACAAATTAATAGTGATAAAATAACTTCAACACTATTCCCAATACAATTAGCTAAGGAGGAAAAACAATTTTTTTACATGGGAAAGAAAAGGTATGCCGGAGAGTAGGGGTGTCAATTGGACCGGGTCGGCCCGGAAACCCGGCCCGGTTTTAACCGGGCTTGGGCCGGAAAAATGAATCCGTTAAATTTTTTAAGCCCGGCCCGGCCCAGAAAAAAATAGGGCCGGACTTGAACTTTGTGAGGCCCCGTCCGGTTGGCCTGCCGATCCGAAAAATATAAATATAATTTATATTAAATATAAATTTTATATTTAGAAAAAAAATTATATATATATATATTCTACAATAAATCTACTAAAAAATATAATCTTTTACAAGTTAAATGTTAATATAGATATAAGTAAAATATATATTATTTTTTATAGATATATTATAATAGATATATTAAAATTATATATTATATAAATAAAAATAATACTTTTCTTATTTTTTCGGGCCGGGAGCTACTAGCAAGGCCCGGTCCAACCCGGCCCATTGACACCCCTACGGGCTACCGGAGAGGAAACGGGGGTGGGGAGACGGATAAGTATTTCTCATTTTTATATTCATAGATAAATGTGGGAATCTAAGACACTAAAATATACAGCTTTAGCCCCATTTTAGTTTTATTTTTTTTCCTTTGCACATACCGAAACAAGAGTTTCTGTTTTAAAATATCATATATAACATAATATTATATTTTTTAAATCACGAAACTTATTTATAAATGTAGTATGAAAGTATAGATAGAGCATGTTTTCTCTGCACCACGATGATCACAAGGTATACGCAGGTCACGACAAAAGATCGATCATTGAGTCTGTGATGAGTGATCGCAGTCGTAGGGCTGGTTTTTTTTTTCCTCCTTTTTTCTAATTTAATTTCAGGGTTCCAAAAGCACTGGCTTTTAATTAAACTCGTTGTTGTGCGTCTCTAAACTGAAATATAATTTGCACCCTCATCGAAAGGCTTAGCCAAAGATCTTATCTGTCTAACAAGAAGCCATAAAATAGCAATGTGTAAGGCAGGCTTATGCTAACAATAAGATAAAAACGCACAATATTGAGAATAATGTGTGTTAATAAGAGAAACAATATTTGCTGCCCATCTAGTGTTGATGTGGTAAATCCACCTCCATGTGATTGGCCAGTAAGGGCAGTGACAAGACATGAGAGAAGAGAGCAAGAAAATGGCAAGACCCTTTATACGTCCTGGATCCATTGTGATTGGGTTGATTTTTCATAGGGTCACTCCATTTTGAAAAAATTTACAACTAAAGTTAACTTAATGAAAATTTCTTAATCCTTTAATAGAGCTTTGGAAATTTAGTGGAGTCATGTGACCCCACTGGACTCTATGTAAGTCCGGCTATGGATCCAGCTAAAAATTTGAGCAAATAATTTTTTTCCCTCAAGCCACAATCTTGTAGAATAATGTTTTGGATCAAACAAACAACCTCGCATCTGTTTTTTTTATTCTGTACACTACATTAAATATGACAGATTACATGGCAAATGCGAAAAACCTCCACTTTCCCTATGACTGAATTACATGTCATATCTGAAGACTTCCGAAACAGCTTTTCTACAGACAAGAACAATTCAGTAATCCTTTTTCCAGAAATAAACAAATGAAACAGCTCCAGGAATTTGATGGCATTAGCTATCCAAATGTAAATTCACAGATGTACCTAATTTTGTAGCATGCACTCTGTGGAAAACACAATCGAATCTCACAAAATAATGCAAGCACCTTGGTCCCTGTATGGAATGATCAAACAGTCAATTAGAAATTTGCATAAAAGCAGATAAAACTTTCATAGGATTCCACATTAAAGTGGGATTTCTCATGTGGCTACTGAATAGATGCCGGTTGTGAAGAAAGTGCCTACCCGCACAAACACGGTTGTTCAAAAACTGATGGCCATGGACCATGATGATAAAGAAACAATTATATGCCTATCAGATATCAGAGAACGGGCACCAGCTATGGATACTAGTCAAGGCACTCAAACAAATAACATATTCTGGTTGTCAACAGAAGGAACATGATACATACTTTTTGGGGTCCTCATAGCAGCATAACATTTCCTGGAACTTGGTCCAGAAAGGGCCTGTCTCTTGAAGATTGACATTTTCCGGTCCCGCAAGATAAGCTTGAACAACGAACTGCAGAGTTCTTTCTCTGTCACGCACATGATATGCAGAGAAAAGAGAAGTTGGTCACCACAATATTCAACTCGGCACAGTGTTCCTTTTCAAATGGAAGAGCCAACCAGCCACATGAGGGATCTAGAATGGAATCTCAGACCAGAGAAAGAATGGTGCCAAAAAATGGACAATGAAATGTTATGGGACGTCTGAAAGCCCATCTCCAGAATGCAGTAACATAGGCTGTTTTAAGTTGTCAGAAAATATTAAAGGAATTTCTGATAGAAAGCTGAAGAAAGCTCTCCTGTACATTTATCAACCTACCTCCCCTCATATGCTGAAAGATGTGCAAGATAAGATGCACCGAAATACATGGACACAAATGGGTTGTAGAGGTCATCCACCGACTCAACCTTATAAGCCCTACGACCGACATCCCTTCATAAAGAAAAGACAGCTTGTCAAAATATTAAAAACAGTAACATAAGTAGGACAGAAACAAGAAAAGGAAGAACAACAAAACCTTGACCCAAGAGTTTACTGTCAGAACAAGATAGACAAACTATGCTGCAGGATAGAATATTGCCTCAGATTTTCATCCACTCACTTATACAGCCAGACTGCAGTAGGATAGTCAATTCCCATGAGACCAGTTCGTGCACGTACTCCATTCACAAAGCGCATGCTACACATCTCAGCAATAGCAGCTAAAGCTGCCTGTATAGTGGAGGAAACACAAAAAGGCCAATTAATATGCTAATGGTAGACATAGTTATGCATAGATAGAATGGTGGATATCCACGTTAAGAAAGCACTTACAGCTCCAACTCCTGATGTGTTAAAATGTCGTGAAATAGTAATTGAAGCAACTGCCTGCAGTGCAAAATCATGTATAATCTCTTATTTTCCAAGGGCAACAAAAGATTAGAGTGAAGACAAAGAAAACAACTGATAACTGCATCAATATGCTCGGAGAAATATTAAAAGAAAAGGAAAAATTGAGAAATAAAACTATTATGTAGCCGATGGTGGGTTTTCGAATGCAGGTACTTCCTTCATGTGCAGGCTTGCACCCATGTCTCACTTTTTCTTGAATACAAGTTCATAAATGGATGTGTAACATATCATGCCAAGACAAGTCACTTCTCCAATCAATCAAACAGAGGAGAAAACAGAGCAAATGTCTCGGATCCAGTATAACTGTTAGAACATCCCACATTGAGAGGAGACAAAAACAAAACGTCTGAAAGAGGGGTGCTTGCTTCACCACTCTCTGCATTAAGATTTTTGGGTCAGATGGCCCAGTGACTTTAATATGGTACCAGAGCCAAGTTATGTTTCCAGGCTGCACGTGCCTTGTTTGTCATTATCCACATGACATGACAAAACCCAAGTCGAAGTGAGAACTTACAATAGTCCCACATTGTCTAGACCAAAGACAAACCATGCTTAAAAGAGAGGCTTCATCTTTACTCTCTGCATTAAGGTTTTTTGTGCTGGATGGTTTCAATAGTAACCTTTAAAAGCCTTCTGGAAGTTGAGTGGCCTTTAAAGTCTTACTTATGATTTTGCTTACCTTCACTTCAACACGAGATAAATATGGTCTCTTTTTAGAATCATGGGAAAAACGCACTCTTCCACGTCTTTCCCCTGATTTTGTCCACTCTTTCTGGACTTCAGGGTTCTTCCATAGTTCATCCATGTCTTCTTGAGATACTCTGGAGTCCCAATATGTCCATCCATCACCTGCCCAAAGATGACGCAAAATGAGATTCACAAAAGAAAACTCAGGTAGAAGTCAAAACCATTCATGATTCTGAGTCATGAAAGAGAAGTAGCCATTCATGATTCTGAGTCATGAAAGAGAAGAAGCCATTCATGGTTCTGAGTCATGAAAGAGCAGTAATGGTAGGAAACTCAATATAATCACGGATCAAACATCCAAGAACAGTTAAGAGGGATTCTTGTTACTTCATTAAATCCCTCACATTAATAGATCTGTTGTAGCAAAATAATTATTTCAATGCTTCATCCATTTTATCGGTCACATCTACTAAAAGACTAAAACAATAAGATAGAAATCCAGCTAGCCCAATTCCCCCTTGTATATCACAGTTGAAGGTCTGTATAAAAGAAGTCACTGCTGGGCTACACTGAGAATCTGAAGATGCAAGGAAATGCTTCAGCATCCCATAGAACCACTATAAATGATGTGAACACATCACATATTATGACATCATCATTAGAGCCTTATCCCATTATTTGGAGTCGGCTACATGAATTCTTTTCCGCCACAAATTCTATCAAGTGCTATAGTGAATAGTCGTGTTTAAATTCAAGAAGTCCAAGTCTTTCCTAATAACATCGCACCATCTCATTTTAGGCCTTCCCCTAGCTCTTTTACTGGTATCCACTAAGATTTTATCACATCTTTTAACCGGCGCCGAGGTAGGGCGACGGTGCACGTGTCCAAACCACCTAAGTCTATTTTCTCTCATTTTTCTATCAATTGGAGCTATCCCTAAATCCTCACGGAAGCGCTCATTCCTAATCTTATCTTTCTTAGTCTTACCACACATCCATCTCAGCATCCTCATCTCCGCCACACACATTTTGTTAATATATTCCTTTCGCACTGTCCAACATTTGGTACCATATAATAAAGCAGGTCTCACTGCCATTCTATAAAACTTTCCTTTAAGTTTCACTAGTATACGATGGTCGCAAAGGACTCCTGATGCACTTCTCCATTTTTGCCAACCTACCTTAATCCTGTGTGCCACATCGTCATAAATCTCCCCATTCTCTTGGATGATAGACCCTAAGTATTGAAAGCTACTACTATTAGGAATGTCTTGTCCATCAATTTGAACCATATCTTCTTGTAACACCCTCTTATTATTATAATTACAATGCATAAACTCTGACTAACTCCTACTGATTTTAAAACCTTTAGATTCCAAGGCATGCCTCCAACTTTCTAGCTTAGCATTTAAACCATCAATACTCTCATCAATTAAGACAATATCATCTGCAGATAGCATACACCAAGGGATGTCATCACATATTATGACAATTCCAGTAAATCTCATTCACATGTCTGTTACAGCTTCAAAAAAAAAGGACAAAATTGCAGCTGCTCAACCACTTGTGCAAAGCTCCATGTGAAGGGTTACACCACAAAAATACACTGCCGGCTGATATGAGAATCTGGAGAAAAGGGTGGTCAACTGGCACTGACCAAAAATCTAAACCTGAGGTTGCTCTAGAAATTAACAACTTGAAAAGGTTTCAAGAAAGGAGTTGTTTCAGTCAAAACATGAAAACAAGGATCTTCCATCTCAAGATGCCAATCCATTCCAAATTATGTCTGACATGGATCAGCGGATCATGTCTCTTGAGGTTTTTCAAGGTAAGGGTTTACATCTTTATCAAAGACATAACACATGACTTGTAGAGTTTGTGCAGATCAAGAATTAGACCCTTAGGAAGTTAGGAAAATTAAGTTGGGCTGCAATAGTTGGAGGGAGTTAGACTAATACAGCAACAATGGATTCAACTAGGGTTCCAAGAGTTATTAGACATTGACATTGAGATGGAACCTTACTTCTTCTCGATGTATGTTGTCATCTCCTGGAGTACATCAAATAGGATAAAACCTGAGATAAACTTTCCCTAGGAACCTGCAAAATTTTTCTGAAATAGGATACTTATAATAAGTTAAATAAAAACTTGAAATAGGACATTCATATGAAGTGAAATAGGACATTCATATGAAGTGAAACAAGACATTTGTCTGGATGTCCGTTGAGTATTCAAGTCTAGACTCTTGTAACAATAGGGAATTAAAAAAAGCAGTTATTTGTGGAAGGAATACTGAAAAGGTCCAGGTAGTACAAGAAGGATAATGACAGATCTGGAGAAAAGAATGGCACAAAATCATCAGACTTCACCTGGATAGCTCAACCACAGTTTTTGGCAAGACCAGGTTAGGATTCTGAAGATCATCCATGGTTGTCAAGTAAGAAGTCTATCATTAACCATCTCTAGACCGTAATTATTCTGATCAACAATCATTGATGACACCTTGTCACAGTTGCTTTTCTATCCCATCAAATAGGCATTTTACAGAACCACAGACTTCGATTTTTTTTCAGATTGGTGGCTAGAGAGAGTATCAAACCAGAGAAAAGATTTAACCATGTATTTTATTGGTTTCAACATCTTTAGAGGAATTAACCAAGGACCTGGGCGGTGGTCTTCCTTTCCTGTTTTCTTCTATTTACTCTCTGGCTAAGGACCTTTCCATTGCATTATGCTTTTTTGAACCCCGTTCAGGTTGTGTGTTTCTCTTATCAGCCTGTATTTTCTCTTGTATTAAATGAAATTTTGTCTTCTGGCCACCTTCCAAAAAACTAAAGGAATTAACCAAGGAAGCAATGTTGAACCTGTAATATCATTAAAGATGTGTTCAGAGATGCAACATAAGCTGTAGTCTCCATTGTTGCCTAGACGAGTGAAACACGTGGATACTAAAAGTTGATTATCTTTGATATGGTGTGGGGGACATGGTGCGACCACCAATCCAAAAATTTTTGCACTAGTATTGCCTTCAAAAGTGATGATAAACTTGAGAATCATCCTAAAATAATAAGGTAGCTATTTTACATTTCTAGTAGGTATGACAGAAACAAGATAAATGACATCATTGTCAGCAGGTCTTGGAGCAACAAGTAGTGGCTTTCCTTTCAAGTTTGGAAGCATGGCATCAAGCTGTATTCCTTTTTACGTAGGCACTAAGGTACCAGAACAAATGCATGCACTCATATACTGTTATCTGCTTTTCATTTATCATTAGGTTCTAAAATTGTATATCTAGTCTCTATTATGACCTCAGTTACCTCTTTCATGGCAAGTCAGATAACAAATCCAGATTTTCTTTCTTAGCAATGAACCCAAGGAAAGGTGACTACCTGCCTTCAGTGAATCGGTCACAGAAGCACTAGCTGCACCATGTGCCAAAGGCGGGTCCCCAAATGTCTGTGCTGCTCTGCATAAACAAAATCCTGAAGTCAGTTGTTGAGAACATTTCCAAGACAATCACATAACATTATAACACACTAATTTAGCATTATAACATACTAATTTAGATAATGACATTCCAGCAGCACTTAACATCCTGCTGATGTCATCTTGCTGATATTATCATATTAATAGTCTTCATATTCTAGCTACCATGTTTCACAGAAAAGCACTATGCAGACCATCACTTGGCTCATGTCCAAATGCAACACTGAACTAGCAACCGGTGGAAAACCAGCTTTTCCAAGGAAATGACAGAGAACTTCCTCTCTCTTCCAAGGAATAAGCAGAAAACTCAACTTGTATCTTGCCAAGACCGGGTTATTTATTTCTGAGGATGCCATCTGATGTGGGAAGATCCACCCCATGTGATGGATGGTTATGATAGAGTTGGCATCTGCAATTGCCATTTAACAGAACAGGCTGCATGTAGATTGCACATTCACAGCCAGTCACCTATTTTAGAGGCATCTATGTATTAGTGATATTGATGTATGTATCACCTTTTTGTTTGTTAGGAGTGCTTGTTTCTCATTTGATTAGGTTGTCCAACAGCTTGTAACAACTAGTTGGAGTCTTTGGATCTTCATTAGGTGGGAAAGGGGGTTATCTTGTGGTTAGTCTTCTTGCTTGAAGAGGAATCTATCCTCTTATCTGATTGTATCACCTATGTTTATTAATAAAATGGGTAGTGCAATCCCTTTTTGTTTCAAAGACCAGTTCGAGTCTCCAAGAACTAGTCACACTAGTCAAGGATTAGGATCTTTTATCTTTGCATTTCTTCTTCTTTTTCCTTTCTCTTACTTCCCCTTGCCGTATAAGGCTATGTATGGTAGACCGTGCAAGACACCGCTACACTAGCACGAGGTTGGAGAGAGGCAACTTTTGGGGCCAGAGTTAGTGGAGCAGTGTGCAAACACTGTCAGACTGATCAGATAGAAATTGCAGACAGCACAGAGCAGGCAGAAGAGCTACGTAGATGTCCACAAAGAGGCCATTGCAGTTTGAGACATGTGACTTTATGTTCTTGTGGATCTTGCCAACCAAGGGTGATGCGGGACAGAGAGAGCAAAGGGGTTAAGGATGAGAGGAAAAGGGGGGGGGGGGGGGGGAGGTCGCCGGAATCACACCGAAAAGAGGGATAGGAGGTGGGAGTGTAGGCTTCACATCCTCCCTTTCACAGGGACCACCTTGGGACTTCTCACCTGGGGGCATCACACCCAAACACAAACTCAATTTTCGGAGGCACACATAAGAACTCAAATTTTTCCTCCCTATTATTTGGTTACAGGACTCTATATATAGAGTTTAAAACAAAGAGACTCTTCATACGAAAAGACACTTAATAAAGACTTTACTTAAGACTTGGGAAACTCAAAGGACTTAAACTTACTTATTTTAATGACCCTAGGAATTTGTAAAGCCAAACAAGATTACAACCATTGGGTCTTTTAATAGGTCAAATAAAACATAATAAATACTTTGATTTAGCTATCCTTTATTTCCCATCAAAGGGGGTTCCTAAGTTTGCGAAGAGGGGAAAGCTCAGCCCGAGGTACATTGATCCCTTTCCCATCCTAGAGCGGATTGGCGAGATCCCATACAGGTTGGCCATTCTGCCAGAGTTGTCAGGTGTACACGACGTGTTCCACATTTCACAGTTGCGAAGATATATGCCAGATCTGTCTCACGTGTCGGACTACACACAATTAGACATTGCATCAGACTTGTCAATGCATGAGTACCCTATCAGTGTTGTGCACCACATAGTACATCAGTTGCGCAAGAGGCAGATTTTGCTAGTCAAGATTATCTAGGAGAACCGCATCGGTGGCGAGGCCATGTGGGAGCGTGAGGATGAGATGAGAGAGCATTTCCCGTACCTGTTTGAGTGACTAGTATGCCTTATTTTGGTTTCCGTGACCGGGTTTACCCCCTTAATTTCGAGGACAAATTTTTGTTTTTCCCTTCCACCATAATTTACTTCTTCTCCCAAACACCTCCCCTTTACCTCTGGATAAAATTGGTGGGAGAGGCCATTCTGGGATGAAGCCTATCAGGACAGGCTATCCATCTTGGAAACAGCTGGTTCCTGATCTGCATGAGAGTAGGAACCAGAGCCAGTAGATACAAGCTCTGGAACAGAATGCAAATGTTAATATGGTCGCACTTGCTACTAACTCTTGATTTTGTCTGGTGTCAAGACCATGCTATGTGCCTGTTAGACCCAGGCAGACCAACTCTTATAGTAACCAAGATATAAACATACCACCCAAAAACAAACCCAAAGAAGAAAAATTGAACTGTCAGGCCATGTTAAACCCTGGTGAACAAGTTCAAATTGCAGGAAATAATGAGTCTACTATGTCAATTCAATGCCTGAATGAGAATTATCATCCAAATACAGGCAATAATGATACAGAAGCCACCCCATGTCTAATTTCTGCATTATCAAAAATAAACCTCCATGAAGGTAAGTTCTCCTTGGCAGAGAGGTATCTCTTGTAAAAGTCCAATGTTGATTTATGAGTTGCTTTCTTTATGCCGCCCCTGTAAGCTCTAACAATGAATTCCTCGTTCTGTTCTCTGCAGATGTCAGATTTAACCTTTTCTAGTTAAAATTGTTTCAAAGTCAATTTATGTACAGAAACAATTTTAATTTAGATGCCTATGGCTGCAAACTTACTTGCCATCATAGCTAGATAGCCACTGCATGTATGCAGCACCAAAATAAACATTGATGAATGGCCTGTAAAGAAGCTCTGAGTTTCCCTCGATGTCATATGTGTGGAAACCCATCTCCCTGAAGAGTACAATCATAATGTCTAGCTTAAGTTTACCACAAACATCTTCAAGGGCAGTTTAACGCATTGAATGGTATATGACTATCACGAGATATACCGCACAAGCCATTCTGCAGTAGTCTGAGTCACTTGCATTATCCCAATCCGTGTTTCCTTTGTTTTCTTATCATACCGCAATGCAAGAGGTTGTCTATCGCTTCCAATTTCAGCAATAGCACAAATCATCTCCTGCATAACCAAATTACAATACCAGTATCAGGATCATTAACTATAAGAATGAACAACTCTTCCCCCACCCCAAACATGTCAATGCATAACTTCTAAAGTTAATCTTCAAAGTACGAAGAGCTACTAGGTGTTTTTGCATACAAAACATTTTCAAAATGAAAATTGCATATTCAATGCTCCTGGATTTGTAATTGTCGTGCAAAAATACCATAAAATGAATTGTATATGTAAATTACTGTTAAAGAGATCATGTGACGAAGATAAATTACCCCTTTCTGCTGTATGTTTCCTGTTCATAATTGTATAGATCACTGCATGGTTTAACCCCCCTTGTATGTTGTATCATGAGATACCCTCATAATGATCTGTGTAATGGGTTATATATAATCACAAGGACAAGAATACATGCTTTCCATATGCAGTTGAACTAGCCACTAGACAGATCACTAAAAGTTGACACTAAAGCAAGGTGTATGTATATCATGCATAAAGATATAAAAGTATTAGATTACCGGCTCTAGCTGTGATGGAAAGTGTCTCTGGACAATAATTCCTGCCACTGCCTGTAAGAACATTAAAAAATTATACATAAATGGATCTCTGTTGATTCAATTTGTCAGCATCCAAAGTAACAGCAATTCGCATATTTCTATATCTATATAGAGATATGGATATATACGGTATATTTAGTCAATTTGACAGTTGAAAATTGAAAGAAAATCAATATAAGATTCAAAATGTTAAAGAAAACTAGATGTGCTGCTATTCAAATTGAAAGAGGCATCTAATACATGAAATTTCAAATTTTGGTATGTAATGGTGCTATGTTCAAACAGGTAACAGAAAGCAAAACTAGGAGTTAATAGAGGGACCAACAAGGTTCTGTGAGATCGTATACCTATATATTGTGTGTGAATATTTTTCCTGTCAACTCTAGAGATGTTAATGAAAAACTGTGAGAGGAAAGGATAAATAACAAAGTAACCCACCACATTGCTGAACGACATCGAACTAGAAGTCCCTCTGGAAGGCCAAATGAAAGAAAATAAACTAGGTGCTTCCGGTGTAGGATACAGTATAATATGTGAAAGTGGATGGATAAATAGCTCTTGTGAGAAAAGATGCATTTTAAACACCTTTTCCTTAGAAGCATTCTTTAAGAAATCCATTCTTTCCACTGTTTTCTGATATAGATACATTTCACACTTGTTTGCAGAAAATATTGTAGTCCTATACAAAAGTAATTAGTTTACCCTCATTTCTGTTTGTGTCAGGTAAGGTTGACCATCAGGATCTCTCGAGAGGTGAACTTTCTTCCCTTCACTTTCTCCAACATCCGTCCACTCCTTGTTCACAGACGGATCCATCCACAAAGATTGCATTTCCTCCACATCCACACAGTCATCCCAGTATTTAAAATTCAAAGCCATGCTCCACTGATAAATTAGATGTCTCTATGCCATCTTGCAATAAAAAAGTGAAAAGAATTAGCAATAGCCTGCGCCAAGCATGTGACATCAGACAACGAACGCATCTATTCAAGAACAGGATAGAGAGAGAGAAAGAGAGATGATCAAAACCAACTCACAAGATCCGATCCTCGCTCGCTTAGCCGTACCCCCACCTTTCCCTACGAAACACCCAGCAAAATTAAACGAATGAATCGTCAAATTCTTGGATAAAACCACTAGAATGGGGGGGAGGAAGAAGGATTTTCTGCAAGGGATATCTCAGAAGATCGTGGATTCGAGGGTTACAACCGAAGGCAGACGAGCAGGACGCCGATCGATTGAAAGCACACAAAATTTCTTAGTTCTGATGCGGGGAGGACAGAGATCGGCGGGCTCACGAATGCCGTAGGTAATCGAGATCGAAACCGAGATGGAGATTGAGATGGAGAGGAAGATGGAGATGGAGATGGAGATCGAGAGAGAGAGAGGTGGGGGGAGCGAAGGCGCTGTCCAAGCAAAGAAAGTAGCAAACCTCCAACGGGCAAAAAAGGTGACGGGCAAATATTGAAGGTTTCTTTTTGCGTATCTAAACCAGGTTTAAAAAAGCTTTGCAAACAAACACTTCCCATATTTATATTTGTATAGATACCCTTTATAGTGGTTTGCCACCTCCCCCCATTCAGGGTTCCGTGGCGCCCATCGTACCGTGTCAATGACTCAGTGAGAGGTGAGCCCCTGGCACAGCCATTCCCATCTTCTTATTTTTGTTTTTTATTTATTTTATTTTATTTTCATCTATATTACCCGGATCAAAACGTACTTATACCCATTTCATATCGACAAGCCCGGCACGATCCGTCCCATGACACAGCTAATCTTGCTCCCGTTACCAAAATGTGGACATCCCTTATTGAGAGAGAGATGAGTAATGAGGAGGAAAGTTTAGATCATGCAGCATCAATTCATATAAGAAGGATATACTTATAAATACAATAAATAAATAGACATGCAATTTCCATATTACAGGAGTATATATATGCAAAGAAGAGGAACCCAGTACCGAAATAGACGTGCCAACCGCTGTCGGTTTGACTTCGGATCCCGGCAAATCGGCTCGGAAATTGGATCCGACCCATGGCAACGATCCGAGAGGGGTTTGAAAATTGAAATGTTCCTTTTGTTTTCCCCCAGCAAAATGATCAAATTAAGAATTTAAGATAACACCTTCTAATCTTATTTTTTTGTCAATAACCCGCATCATTTCCGAAAATTTATTTGAACCCATGGTCTTCAATAACCTTTTTTTTTCATCTTTTTCTCTTTTTTTATTTAAGATTGGGCCACGGTTTGAAGGATCTGAATGCAGCCATGATGAACGCATACACACCCATCAATTTGGTCGTTTTCTTTCTGTGCACGTCTTGCTCTTTCTAAACTTACATATTTCATTCATCTAGAAGAAGAAAATACCAATATTCTTATTATTTAATCCACATTTTTTTCATTTGTTTTTTTCCCCCTGTTTTCTTTTGTGTACGCATGCATGCCCCGGCATCTGTTTATAATGATGGGCCAGGTGGGGGGTGCGCTGTTTATATCATTGGCCAACATGATGCTTTTTCTTTGGATAATGCTGTTTATTAGTACTCCTTTAGAAAGTTGCACTTTTTAACATATTCCACGAAGTAAAAAAAAAAATTTAAAAGAATTCCCCCTTATGTGGTTGGGCATATCGGCCCCTAGAGGCCCTTGAAAGCTCAGTATAAAGGAGATTACCAATAATCTTCCGGCATTGTTTCATAACACTAAGAAAAAAATAGAGCTTCATCACAGTGGTTCGTACACTACCAAAGGTAACTACTGTATCTATATTGATGCAATGCTACAACTTTTTCTCCAATACAAGTCGGCTACAACGATGAATTGGCAACAGAATCCAACTCAAGTCATACCTACAACGTTAGTGGCGGCACTCTGCAAAACTTCTCCATAAATTTGAACAGCAGGTGTGCACTGCGGTTCATCTAGTCAGAGGCAAAGGGATGCAGTTATTAGGACAATCTTAAGAAGTTCCTTTCTATGCCAGGAATTTGGAAACTCTTTAGTTGTCACCTGGTATTCAGATCAAGTCCTCCAACTTCCCGCCACTGATTCATACCAGCCTCCCCATTCTCCGGCTCATTCTCGTCGTTCAGGAAATCTTCCGAGGGATCTTCCTCGTCCCTCTGTGTGTGGCCCCATCCATGGCCACCTTCCTCAACATGTATTCCATGTTCTTGCCCTACATCGCGCAGCGAACCTTCGCCGGCATGGTGTCCCATGGCGTTGGCCCTCAGTGGTGCCCGCGCGAGCATCTCCGCATGGGCAGCTTGGGCCTCCACCCGGGCTTGCTCAGCTTGGGCGATCGCCATTTGGAACTTAGCTGCCTCCTCGGCTTCCCTGTCGGCTTTCTCTCTTGATTCGACCTCTGCTTTTATCTGTAATATGGTTTGCTTCTCCTCCTGTAGCAGAGCCTGCTCTAACATGAGCCTCTCCTCAGATCTGAATTCACCTAGGGCCCTCTTCCGAGACATGATATTGAAGGCAAGGACTTGCTTATCAAAGGTACCAGTGAACTCAGCTATCTTGCTCAGGATGTTGTGATCCCACTGTTGGAGACGAGAAGGAATCTGTCCAGTTGTATCATTATCAAGCATCCTGTCATCCTCTTCAGCCTCATAGTCTGCAACCACATGGTAAGGTAGTAACCTGCAGACATATATCACAAAACGGAAATGATAAATGATTCCTTGATGCTACAAATAAAAAGGACTTTACATGCTTTCACCTCCGCAGACTGTAAGGAGACAAATTACAGTAAACTGGAAAATGACTAGACAACCACGGATGAGAATGAAGTTTACCAAGAGGATTGATTCATCATCATCATCACAGAGGCTTATCCCATTATTTGGGGTCGGTTACATGAATTTTTTTTCTACCAAAAATTTCTATCAAGTGCTATATTCATGTTTAAACCCAAGAAGTCAAAGTCCTTCCTAATAACATCGCATCATCTCATTTTAGGCCTTCCCCTAGCTCTTTAACTCTGCCATGGCCAGTCCCAAGCCCGAGTGAGAAAAGAGAAGGGTTTGCGTTAAGTCAACAGCTAGCAGTAAAAATAATGTCAAATCTTTACATGAATTCTGACCAAGAGGATTGATTGTTAACCAAAAACAGCAGATGTCATAACAATGACAGGTTTCATCTGCATGATGTGAATGACATATAAGATCATGGCATAATCTGAGTCAAGGAGAACTGCCAGGTGATCTATGCATTAAGAAGTATTGCCAAAATCAGTCCAGGGACTGCCATTGGCTGTAGGACTTTTAAAAAGCAACTATAGATTACCTCCCAAATGATCCCGAATGTCAATGTTATAGTTTTATAGCCCAGTCATCCTCACCAAAGGATCTGGATCCAAAGCAGCAGCAAATAGAGGAGCTTATTCAACAAGTCTGGTTTTTAGCCAACTTCCAAGTAGGCTCAAGAAAAGATCTTCCCATCCAGGGGAAAATCATCCGATCAGGCTTTTAACATCCGATCAGACTTTTTAAAAGCCTGACTTCACCACCTACATTGAAAATTCATATCCACCCTATAAATTTCAGCACCAGGATACTCCATTGACATGGACAATGTGCTTTCAATGAACTCAACACAGTCAGGATAAACTTTTTAGTGAGCAAATAATATGTGAGAAGCGCAAAATGTCAAACCACAATGTAGAGTACCTAATTAACAGAGTAAGCACTTTTCTTTGAGAATAGAAAGCAATAAGTTTTTAAAATAAAAACAATGTCTGCATACAGGGGGGAAAAGGAATTACCAAAGGGAGGTTTTAATACATTCTTTAACATGTCTGAATATATGGTTCACTCATCATCATCATCAGAGCCTTATCCTATTATTTGGGGTTGACTACATGAATCTTGTTCTGCAAAAGATTTCTATCAAGTGTTATATATGTGTTTAAACCCAAGAAGCCAATGTCTTTCCTAATAATATCGCACCATCTCATCTTAGGCCTTCTCCGAGCTCTTTTACTAGCATCTACTAAGATTTGGTCACATCTTTTAACCTGCCCTAAGTTAGAGCGACAAAGCACGTGTCCAAACCAAGGATGTTAGTACCGATATTGGCCGGGTTCAAAACCGATATGGTTTAGGTTTCGTTTCGGCTGGTTTCAGGTGGCCTTAAGAGTGGCCAGTTTCAGCTGGTTTCGGCCGAACCCGGCGAAAATTGATTAAATATTATTTTTAATGGTTTCAAAATTGCTACAGTGTTTTGGGCTGGTTTCGGATCGGTCTCGGCCGAAACCGACAACGCTTCGGCCAATACTAACATTTATGGTCCAAACTATGGTTTGGCGCATCGGATCTAATCGGTCCAATTCGGGCGAATCGATGCGAATCATGAGAAACCCGATTCGCCCAATTCCCATCGAATCGGACCGATTCACATCCGATTCCCATGCGAATCGGTCCGATTCTGACGAATCGTGGCGGATCAGGAAAAACCCGATTCCCCGATGCGGCGAACCTTGGACTCCAAACCACCTGAATATATGGTTCACTTATCCAGAGTAAGTCATGCTGATCAGCACATATTTAATTTCTGTGTTCTCCAATCATCTATGGTTCAAACATGTAAATGTAATTTATTACGAAAGAACAAACAAGTGATACAAGAAGGAAACAATAGATACTCAACATTCTATAAAAAGTAAGATAAAAGATATGCAAGATTTATCATCTTGCTTCTCCACAGGTACAAAGGTTAAAAGAGAAGAAATCCAATGCAATCGCCATGAGACCTTTGAGATAATCAATTGTTTTTCCAAAAGAGTTTGACACCTGAGAGGAGAAAACAGACTTGAGACAATGGAAAGAGAAAATTCTTGGAAAGATCTCAAAAGATGACAATCTGTAACCGTACCCAAAGACCACTAAACCATAAGGGAAAAAGGATATAAAGATGAAGGTGTCCACAAATTGAGATCAATAATGAGCACATGAGTGAATGCATACACATATATAAAAACATTAACATATATTCACTATTAAGAAAAGAAGCTCACTACAAAGTCATATCGATACATGAGAAGATGAGTACACTGATAATCGGCATCCAAAAGCATGCAATTCAGGAGGGTACTGCCATACTGGTCACCTTAGACCTGATCTAAGACAGCCAAAATAGAACACATCTGGCCAATCCCTGGTTGATTCAAGCCAACAAAAGTCCATTCTTGGACCTAAATATTCTAATCATGAGCATAAATAATAAAAGCAGGGAAAAAAATACAAATACTCAATCAATGGTAGAAACAGTACTTCTAATACCAGAACATTGTGCTTTAAACCTACCATCTGTAGTTCACATACACATAAATACCACATAATTGCTTCACAAATTAAATGACTAACTTGCAATGTAGATTAAAAATTGTACTTGTTAGATATTTCTTCACCAAGATCACATGAATACAATGAGTTCCATCAAGAGGGAGACTGATATCAGTATCACTTTGCATAGCCTTTTTCCATTTCTGCAAATGCACCTTACCGTCTTTAAAAAAAATGTTATACACCTGAAATAAGTATTCTTTCATCTTGTACACCTGATGATCATCTTTTCTGAATTCAGAGCCTTACAGCACATTCTCAGTTTGTTTATGAAGTCTTTTTTGTTATATTAGCTAAAACACCAACTAGAACATATTATTAGCCCTTATAATGTCCCACCTGATGTTATGCATGTCTCATAGCTTGTAATTGTCCATACCCAAGAGAATGTGAACCAACAAAAAAATATCCCGTTGATCTTAATATGCACACTCCATGTCATGTACGTCTTAGGTTTGATGTATGTATGAAGATAAATTAAACATGCAATTGTATTCATAAAGTGAACAACTTCTAGACCTTGTATAAATTTCCTGGACAAAAATGAATCAGCCATCAGGACAAACCTCACTGCAACGCAGGTTAAATGGCCACCGGCCAGCATAGGAAGTGTGGGATGGAGCTACACCAAGTGAAAGTGGGGTAAAGCAAAGGTTCAAGTAATGCTCCATGGGACACAAGTGCAACCAGCATGGCTATAGATGTAGACAGCATGAAGCAATGAAACTACTACAGGGCAGCAAGGCTGAAGGTATAAACATGGTCAAGCATGTGCAGAGTCACGGATGGCCCAACCACAAGTTGGGGAAGTTTAAGCTGGAGGTACATGCAGAACCAAGCAGATGCAGGTGACAGGAACACAGGTCCATGGTGCACAGAATCACACCAGGAAGGAATCTAAGATGAAAATCCAAATCAATCATCACTGGCCAATTTCAACAACAATAAAGGGCTACATATGCACGTTCAAGTATTCTTCATAACTAAAGTAAGAAATGCAGAAAATATTCAAATGAAAAGTCTTTTGCTACTTTAAGTATCTATAAGTAGTATCCATCTTAATATGTCTATGTGGTAAAGATCCACTCTTTAGCATGTCAATGTCATTTCTGTGCATGATCAAGGCTAATTCAATCCTAGAATGTAGCAGAGAAAGCAGAACAAGGTTACCTTGCAGTTAGCTGGGATTGATGTGCACTAAGAATAAGGATTGAAACAGCAGATCCAGAAGATGCAGACATGGCTCTGCTGCATATCTAGATCTCAAAAATGGGTAGAAAGTAGATGGGATTATCAACATGAACATCAATCTCCAAGGAGATATATTACAGAGGGGAAGAGTGCTACATATTACCACCCACAACATACAATCTCTCTCTGCAGACATGCCGAAGGCGAGTGTGACCATAGTAGTGAATTGGTGGGTACCAGCATTTGGATGGAACTTGGGGTGGAGATCTCCCCCAGGGTTCAGCCCTTGAGATTTAAGTATGGAAGCAAAAGGCAGGAGCATGAAGTTGCAGGGTTACTACAATGACCCAGAGAGGATGGACTTCCTTCTGTATATGGACAGGGAGGATAGGCAAATCAAAGAACCAACAAGATGTTGCAGGGCTGATTCCTGGTTCAGGTCCAGAAGCCAGAGAGGTGGGGGAATGAAATGACATCTTCTGATGAGAGCATCTTCCTTTCCAGCTCATAGATATTGCAGCTCATCTGTGAAGGTAGTTTAGTTGGCCTCATCGCCCCAACAAGTGAGGCCCCTGTATCAGAGGATAGTGAACAAAGACTGTTACATGCCATGAGATGGCAGCGCTCACATAGACACTCTAATTCTGTCACAAAGTGGTGAATACAGTAGTCTATTGAAAATGTCTTCCTACAGTGAACCTTACATAAGTAAGGCCGTAAGGGTCTTATGAAAAGAGGTTACAAGAGCTGGAGTGCTCTAGGCACAATCAGCAGAAATTTTTTAGGATGGATCAAGGAATGGAACCTTCAAGCAGAGAAAAGTTGTGGTTGTCTGTTCTTCATGCAGTCCCATGGGTCATCTAGATGGAAAGAAACAAAAGCATTTCAAAGAGCATAATATATGGAGACTGAAGAGTAGCCAGCAGAAGAAATTTCAAGGACAATCAGGCAATGACTTAGATACTATGCAAGGAATCAAGGTGACTCATCAATTTTGGGAAATGACCAAAGTACCAAAGAGCAAAACATATGGACCATCTGGATGGAAAGAAACACAGAGTAGTTCAAAGTGCAGCCAAGATCAACCATTCTAAGGACAATCAGGCAATGACTTGCACAATCCACAAGGATCAATGGTGATTCGTCAATTTTGGGAAGCTAAAATTGGACGACAATGCCCGTATGGGGCTTTAGTCCCCATGCTGCTTTACTTTTCATTAATGAGATGCGTTCTAACCACTTTTCAAAGAAATTAGTACAATCCACAAGCACAATATCCAACAAACGAATGCATGTCGTTACCAGGGATAACAATAACCATCCCCAGCATTCACACCTCACTTGTAGTAGCTAGACACTTTGCTGAAAAACATGTATGCTTCACCATATTGGGCACTACAAAACTCTCCACTTCTCTTATTCTTGGACCAATTTCTTCCTCGTGTGTACCAGGATATGCATCGGTTCCTGTGTAACAAGTCGGGTGCTGGTCTTTCCCCGATTCCTCTAAAACACAATATTCCCTAATTCCCCAAATCACAGGACAACAAAATAGGGAATTAACAGATCCCCAATGCAACTCCACGGGCATCAAATGACCCGCCTAGGATCACACTTGAAACGAAGCAGAGCTTTTTCAAACTAAATTTGTCGGACGTCAGAGAACGGCTTACTCTGCATTCTAACTACGTTCATAATACAGCAAAAGAAAAAGGGATTGATCCTAGAACCAACACGAGCACTTCCCTCGATTCAAAGTGGACCTTTAATTCCGCCAGAAAAAGAGAGCTATCACAAGATCCACCATCGACTTCGCCCCGATGCACGCCCTCCTTGCTGATGCACCCACCTCTTCGACAATTTTAGGAAAATCAGATTTAAGAAGCAACCACGAAGGGTAGGTCTCAATCCAACTTTGCACGAATTGACGGATAGCAAAGGAGACGGAGAAAGAAGGCAAAACGTCAACAGAAAGAAACCCTAGGAGTCACCTGCGGACCGCGTCCTCCAGACCCGAGAAGGGGCGCTTGACATCGGGGTTGCAAACCTTCAACGCATCCTGCTGCGCCATCTCCACCTCCACCGGATTCCCTTGCCTCGCCACAGCGCCCGCCCCAATCTTTGGCTGCTGTTGCGGCGGATGCATTGCGTGCTGCTGTGGGTGTATATTATGATGCTGCGGCTGTTGTTGCACCGGCGGCTGTTGATGCACGCTATTCGCCGGTTGACTGGGCTGTTGCTGCCGCTGCTGCTGCTGCTGCTGTTGTTGTTGTTGCTGCTGCTGCTGGAGGTGTAGGGATCGGAGACCGGGCGGGCGAAGATGGGCGTCTATATTGGAAGGGAAGCGGGAGATGGCCTGCTGCTGCTGCTGCAGGTGCTGCTGGTGTTGCTGCTGCAGGTGCTGCTGCTGCTGCTGCTGCTGCTGCTGCTGCTGCTGTTGCAGGAGGTGTTTCTGCTGCTGCTGCATCAGCTGTTGGCGCTGCTGCTGCTGGTACTGCTGTAGCAGGAGGAATTGCTGCTGCTGTTGCTGATGCTGATGCTGATGCTGCTGCTGCTGCTGCTGCTGATGCTGCTGCTGCTGCTGTAGCAGGAGCTGCTGCTGCTGCGCCATGGCGCTGTTGGCGTCGTCCATGTCCTCCTCGCTCCTCCCTTCCCCCCGTGGGTTCGCAGAAGGGAAAAGAGGGGGACGGGGCAAAGGAACCAGATCGCAAGCGGGGCTTTGGAAGATTAAATAGCCTCCCTCCGGAAGGTAAGCCCACCTACCAGTCATTGGACCTAGTAGGCCAACAAATTAACATTAGTAACTTTTGTTTGTGCTATTATTCTTAAATAGTGAAATTATAAGAATTGTAAAATTATAAGTTTTAGAAACTAGTGGATATATTATTATTTAATTTTTATTAATATATTTAATGACAAAAAAAGCCTAAAGCACAAATAGTCAGGTCTATGTAAAATATAAGAGTTTTAATTTGTTGATATTTTTAAGGGAGAATTAATTGTTGGTCCCTATTAGGGATCTGATATTAATCTCAAGTCTCTATCAAGTTTTCTCAAGCCATCCAGTCCTTATTTTATGCAGAATTTATTTTTAGGTCTCTGTCGTTAACCCCAGTTATCCCTCAGCGATTGTTTCACCTGCAAAAGTGTGTAACTGCATAAGTATATACTTACAAAATTACACGTGTAACTGCGTAAATATGTAAATCTTGTAACTGCGTAAGTATGTAACATACAATTTTGTAAGTACTTAATAATTTACAGAAATAAGTATTTACTTACTTACTAGGAGAATTATCAATCAGTCTTTGATTTTGGGGGACTTATTTTTAGATCTTGAGTTATATAATTATAGAAGAAGGGACTTACATAATTTCATAAAGGCTTACGTAGTTACCAGGGACTTACCTAGTTACAAAGTTACATGTGTAATTACACACTTACACAAGTAAGTCCTTCTGTAACTCTGTAATTACTTAGTTATCAGAGACTTACCTAGTTACAGAGTTCCTGAGTCTATGTAACTCTGTAATTATATGTGTAGTTATATAGTTACATGTGTAGTTACATAGTATGTACATATGTAATTACACATTTACATGTAGTTACAGAGATGTGTAACTCTGTAACTACGTACTTACGCAATTATAAGAATTACATATGTAACTCTGTAACTAGGTAAGCTCTGGTAATTAGGTAAGTCCTTCTGAAACTATGTAAGTCTATAATTAGGTAAGTTCTAGTTACAGACTTACAAAATCTCTATATAATTACAGAGTTACATGTGTAACCACATAAGTATATACTTATGCAATTACAGGAATGACATTATATACTTACAAATAGACTTTCGTAGAGTAAAATTAAGTAATTCCATATTTACGCAGTTACACATTTAACTGTGTAACTACTTCATACCTTGTTACACAGTTACAGAAAGAAATACTTACAAATTTAAGGAGTAAAAAACTATATACTTATATACTTACAGAGTTACATGTGTAACTACATTTACATACTTACACAGTTACATGATTTACATACTTATGCAGTTATACATATAACTCTATAAGTACATACTTACTCAGTTACACACTTTTGCATATGAAACAGTTGTTGGGGGGATAATGAGAGTTAATGGTAGAGACCTAAAAATAAATCCCACATAAAGCACGGACTAAACGACGTGAAAAAATCTGACAGAGATTTGAAAATAATATTAGCAACAATTAATTCTCCCTATTCTTAATGAAAAAAGGACCAGAAAACTTCCTATCAAAATATTTTTCCCACTCACGGATCGAATAAAATGAATCCAATTTTTTCAGCGATCTACATCTGTCCAAACAAAGGTGACTCGAGCAGTTCAATGCCTAGAGCTACAGCATTTTATGTGGACTAGAGAAGCTTTGATTCTAAGGAGTGGAATTGTGACTCCAAAGAAAAGAAATCAGATTGGGCCGAGGTGAATTAACTAAGCATTTATAGAGATATTATCCGTTCTGTTCTTTGAGGTAAGAGAAAGATTTAGAAAAGTGTAGTTATATCATGTTTAAATATATTTTAAAATTTATATTAGTCGACCTCACGTGATTCATTATGTTGTACTGTCACTTTTTTTTTTTTTTAAACTCAACTTCTTATTTTGGCGTCCAAAGTTCTCTTTTAATGTCAAATTGTGTCAAAATAAACATTTAAACTCCAAAATAAAAAATTAAGATTCAACAAAAAAAAAGTGACACAATGCAGCACCATTGAATCGTACAAAGTGGATTAATAAATATTTCAAAATATATTTAAATGTGACAAAACTACACTTCTCTCAATACAGTAAATCTTTCTCCTGATCTAATTCAAACGATAGAGTAATGGGCTCTTACTACAATGATGACATCTTTTAACATCTTAGGCTCCAATGTCCATTAATATCCGTCCTAATTCACGTTCTAATCAATAAAGATTCTTACATTTTAGTCCTCGACATCCATTAATTATTCTGTTTCTTGTCGACACCAAATGCACAGCAGATTTGAACTTGAGTCGCCATTATTATTATTATAATAAAAGTAATCTCTTTCTTTTTCACAAGCACTTGATGATGCAGATGAGGATCCCATCTGATGGTGAAGACGGATGAGAAAAATAATCACAATGTCATCACACTTCAAATGACCTTAAATTACATCATGATTTCTGAAGCGGGGGTAGAACAAGATCATCTATTTCAAGAGAAATATTTATTGGGTTTTCCATCCATGTTCTTTCTGAACAAGGTCATTGAGTTCACAATGAAGCAGAAAAGCCCAGAACGTAGATGAGAAGAGAGAGAGAGAGAGGATTAACACCCTTTAATGCATCCCTTACACTAATCTGTAAGTTTAGATCCCCACTATAGAATTTTGATTAACCTGTGTCATATCTTGGCAGCCACATGCTCATGTCAAATAGAAATATGACTCCCAAGTTTATCAACGCATAAGAACAAAGGCAGAGGGCTAAATCTGTAACAAGAACATATATTGCTACGAGCATTAAAACGGCACCAGCGGTCTGTACACTACTGACTCTTCCCACATTACATCGCTCTCTCAACGGGCTCCTTTTAACTTCGCAAAACTGAACCCAACTTTACACAGCCTCACATGGAATCAAATCTTTGGAAGAGAGGGGAGAAAAAATCAAAGAATTATCGTGCCAGAACAGCTTTACAGCATCTGTACAGGGGGAATACAGGAGCTACAGTTAGGATGAATATACTCAGTCATCGAGGCGTTGGATCTCACCCATCATTATGCGGTTGCTGTGGACCTTGAAGCCCAAGAGAGATGGGTCGATCTGCCTCCCCTTCTTGCCTTTCTTCTTACCGCCTTTGGTGCCCTGCCCACCGTCTGGTTCCTGACCTCCAGCAGAAAAATCAGCTTCTGGCGCCGGCTTCTTGGTGCTCTTCAGCATGTCTATGAACGATGTCCCTAGTACATCCCCGTCGCCGGAAGATGTCCGACGGAAACTGACGTCCTTCCTAGCAGATGGCATCTCAGGAACCTGAGGTAATGCACCCCCTCTGCCACCTTGCCTTCCTTCGGTATTGTCTACAGTTATGCATACACGGTCAAAAACTCATGCAAAGACTGCAAAACATAGCAAGCGCGGCGCCATATGCATAAGTTCAAAAACTTGGATAATCAGCATATACCTTCAGAAGAGGAAGCATTTGCGTCTATCCCCCTCAAAACGGGAACAGTGGCCAGGTCCATATGTGACACCTGAGATGGTAACGAGCCTTGTGGGCGCTTCATAGGCAGAGGCCTGAAAAAGCAAAGCAAAATATTAATATAGAAGAAACCTCTATTACCCTAACACACAGGTACACAAGCATAAAAGTTCTAACACCTAAAACAAAACCTCTCGTGCCTTTCTAAACATTATTAAAAGTACAGATAATTGGTTCATAGGCAGAGTCACACTTGGGGAAGAAAAAAATATATATATAACAGGGAGCGTATCCAACTCATAATAACTCTTTTACCTGTCACTAATAATCCCCTCACAGGGACTGTCTTTGACTTCTGTTTCAAACTTGCGTAACCCCATGTTCCCTCCTACACAACATACCACCCAGTAAGTGGACAAAGAAAGGATTCAGAGTAATTGATAAATTTAGGGAAAAAGCTTGGTTCCTGAACAGACAATATGATCATGCTAAAGAATGCATTATCCTTTGAAGAAAAAAGCTGGAAAATACCAGCACAGATAATCAGAAATACCACATAGAATTGTTAGAGGTGATCCCTTGTTTACCTTTAGAACCATGTGATTTTGCTTTTTCAGCCTCCTTTGCCTCTGAGACGTCCATCCTCTGGTTGCCATTGCCATCCATGATAGAATCTGTAGACATGTTGTGCTTTGTCCCATTAACAGTTGAAAAGAATTGTTCTCTTTCTATCAATGCTCCAGGAATGGTTGGATAAGACAACCTTTTGCCACTTTCCACAGTATTAGTTTGTACATCAGCACCTACATTCACCAACTGTTCACGCACAACCTGTCCCATCTTAGGACCACAGTTATCCCCAACAAGAGCATCACGGCCAGTTTGATCAACAAGGTGACTGAGTGACCGATCTGGAGAAGATCCAGGAAAGGGCCACACAGTTCCCCTGTTTCCATAAGATGAATCTGCATTATCAACCATTTCTAATGACTGCAAGGAATGTACATTCATTTTTTTATGGAGCATATCTCTTAATTCCTGCTTTGATTTTTCATCTCCAGCTGCAGCCCACGAAATTGGATCCTCAGGTGTTAGATTCACTCTCATGTTCCTCCTCTGTCTTTCAGCCTCTAGATGGAGTTGATGTAACTGGGATTCCATCAAGCTATTTGGTAATTGCCCATCAGGCTCAGACCAATGAGCATCTATTGCATCTATACGAGAGGGGTTAAACTGATTTGACATCTGCTGATTATGAGAATGAACACCGGGGGCAAACTGACCAGTTTGACCTGAAGAATTCACATGTCTGAACTGGTCTTGCATATCTAATCCTTGAAGTCGGGACATGAACTCCATGTTCAATGCAGGAACACCAACAGGCGAATGTAGTGGCCTCTCAAAAGATTGTGACCTTGATTCATAAACCCCATGTTGCGCATGCTCATGCAAAGATAAGTTGTGATCAAAATGGCTTGGTTGTTCAAATGCGGCCTGCCTCTGATGAAGGCGGTCCAATGGGTTAGGCCCTGAAGATTGGGACCAATGTTGACCAGAAGATTTTCTAGCAAGTTGACCAGATTCATTCACTGACCATGGTCTTCCAACATGCCTCTCTTCTTCCATGACTGGAAACTGTCTTGATCCACCAGCAAACTGTCGTCCTTGAAGCTGATCTTGCTGGAGTGTCAGAAACAACTGCTGGTCACGAAGCATTTGACTCTGCTTTGGGCGTGAGAGAACCTCCAAAATATCTTTTGGATGGTCAGGATGTAGCCCATGACCCAACTTTGCCTGGATAAGGTGCTCCAATGATGGATCATGATGTCTTAATGGGAGAGACTGTTGCTGTAAATCATGAAGAAGTTGTTCTCTAAAAAAAACTTCATCAAGCATATTGTTTCTTTGAACAGGGTCAGCTCGTAAACGCCCAACAGAAGGTTCATGCATTTGTTGCTGCAGCAACTGCTCAAAGAGCAACTGCTGCATATGGGATTGTTGTTGCTGCTGCTGCTGCTGCTGCTGCTGCTGCTGCTGCTGTTGTTGTTGGTGCTGCTGAAGTAAGTGCATTGGGTGATGATGAAGGAGCTGCTGTTGCTGGTGTTGCAGCTGCAAAAGCTGCTGTGGGGGGAATCCAAGCTTCAGCAAATGTTCCAACTCGGGTACAGGTGGATTGACAGATGGTTGGTGACGAGGGCCTTGCAGTTGCTCCAAATAAGGCTGCTGACGTGGAGACGGTAAATTTTGCTGCTGAAGATGTTGCATCTGCAAATGCTGCAATAACAATTGATCTTCAAGACCAAGTCGGGTGTTGGACTCTTGTTCCAAACGAGACAACTGTTGGGAAACCACTGCATCCTGAAGCACATTCCTAGGAATGCCTCCATCTCTATTGTGAGCATTTCGCCATGCATCACGAATATCAGGTGAATCAGCAATAGCACCAAAAGCATCCTGTTGTTTGCGAAGAACAGAGATGTCATTTCCAAGTTCAGGATGAGTTAGATGTCCCTGACCACTGATGGCAGACAAATTCATTGACAATGGACGCTTTGGATGAGCTGCCAACTCAGACCATAGCAACCCAAGAGGGTGTACATCATTATTGGCCACAACCCTCTGACTGGGTAAGCTTGCTTCTCCAATTTCACCAGAAGAAAAGTCATGCATAGTTGAACTGTGTCCTCGATCATGACGAGCAGCACCAGGCTCTGATGAGACGTTTGCCTTGCCACTGGCTGCCCTTCCAGAGTATAACACTTCTACAAAATGAAACAAGATAAATTAGACAAGATCCAAGATTAGAATAACAAGGAACAAACAACAGAACTGGAAAAAAAATAACAGGAATAACCTTCCACTTCTGGGGCAGCAAGTTCATGGAAACTCTGTTCTTCAGCACGATGAAGACCCAATGAACTCTCTGATTTGGAAGAAGGAAAGCCACCATCACGCAAATCAATTGGATCACTATAGTTAGACATTCCTTGATCCCTCCGACTCAAAACAACCCCTTCCTCAGAAGATTCCCATCTGTGCTCCTTTACAACATTAGGAGTAGAGACATCTAAAACATTATGAGCTTCTTCAATATCATGCCCTACAAGATCTAAAGATTCTGGTTTGTCTCCAAGATTACTGGCCAGAGTGGTCTGATCTCTGAGTTTCAAATGTGGCATTACTTCCCCAAGTTGTCGGAAAGGTGTCCCTTCTGGAGCATCTGATAAGCACACAGGCAAATCAGTGCCAAAAAATCCTTGATCAAACCATGAGATGATGTCAACACCTAAAAAAGGTCCTTGAATCTCTCCTTGTGGATCTCGATAAAGTAAACTCAATTCTTCCGGAGGAGCACCCAATTCAGCTTTTATTTCATTATTCTTCTGATACACTTCACTCATGTTCATTGTCTCCTTGAAGAATGATGAATCAAAGACAGAACTAAAATCACCTGACATTTTTTTATGGACATCCAAGACAGCAGGAGACTCCCTCTTTGCAGTATCACTGCTGTTGAGATGAGAATTGAGTCCCGGCATTCCAACACCATTCATTTCATCAATTATGTAGTTAGAGCTAGCCACATCACTGTACAGTCCTCCGACTTCACAATTATCATCCGCATTCAAACTCAAACCACTGGATTTTGCTTCAGCCATCACACTACCTCTTGTTTGATGCTCTTTAAAGCCTGAACCTCCATCTGAAAAGATCCACTTTACAAATGAACAACTAAGGATTACACAAGGGAAAATAAAATGGACTTAAACAAGCAAATTTACCGATTTTTTGCCAGGCATAACCTCCACTTTTCAGAGAGGATTCACAGACTTCGGTAATTTCTGCACCAGGCCTTTCTCCAACCAATGGCATGTCACTATTGTTATTCTCTCCTGGACAAAATAAGTAAACAATCGACTAAGTGTACAGACAGGCCAGACTTGAAAGCTGAGCATCAGCATCATATTACCTATCTCATTGTGATTGATTCTAGACACCTTTTCCCTAGGTAAATTATAAGACGCTTCACTGGAGGTAATTTTTCCTTTCCAAATGTCTTCTAGAGCAGCCTGCCAACATGACAATTAACTAAACCGTGAAAAAATATTGCACAGAATGTACAAAATCACAAGAGGTAACATTACTTGCTAACAAAGAGAAACGATTAGAAAGACGTCAGAGAAGGCATAATAATTATCATACTCCTCACTTGTACAAAAATAAACTGCTGATTGAAGTGCCAGATGTTCAGAAACACAGTAAACTTGTATAAAAATCTTCCAATAACATCATTGGGCAATAGAAATTAGAAAGAAAAAATGTCAGGGAAGCATTCCATTTCAAGACCCCCCCCCAACCTCCCATACATGCTTTAGCACACTCTTCCACACCACTATATAAATGTAAAAAGAGTCATTAAAAATGAAAGTTGATTATGAGAACCATATGTCAAAGTACTAGAACTTAAATAGTTCTCTCACAATGAAAATCATCCGTTAGAATAATTTTGACAGTGAACCAAAATTTCTTCAATAGTTCAATTATGAAAATAGCAATGTCCATCTGTTCCAAACTGTGAATTGCATGCCCCAACCACCTCCCTCCCAAGAAAAAAAATAAAAAGAAGACCAGAAGAAAATCCTTTTTAGAAGGTACTGTAGTACAATAACAAAGGGAAAAGAACACTAATCTCCATCTAGCTATTATTTTATTTCCTTCTAAGAAGAACAGTATATCTTACATCTTCCTACTATTCTGTTTTCTTCTAAGTTGCCTAAAACTAAAATCTGGTAATCCAAAAAAGCAAGGATTAAATATTCAATAACCCATGTTTGGCACACTAACAAACTTGGAAACCATTAGATCGATAAACGAGGAAAGTTACTGACACAGTCTGCCATTATTTAATAGTAGCATCGCTATCATATCTTTTCATTTTGAAAGAGACAAGGAAATCTATGGACTAAGGTAAATGGAAAAAATTGGCATTACCTCCTCTTCCACTTCAGGTGTCACAAAGGATAAAGGCTCAACTGGGCTTGATTGTGTTAATGGCGGAGCATCCTCAAACCCTTCAGGGACAGTGAGGATTGTGGAAAATATCTTGTGCTTCCTGTAAATATCAAGAAGCTTTCCCCTGGGGTAGCGAAAAGTGTCTGCAGATAAGTTAGACTTTCTACGTCCAGCTTCGGTGTTATTTACAGAACCAATAGGACCAGAAACAGGAGGCATCCCAATAGGAAAACTCCCGATTGTGTTGGACCTCCCACGTCCAGGAGCAAACCCTGTAGGAGGGCCATCTACACGCCCCCTGTCCAACCCAAATCCAGGCGCAGCACGATGAACTGTTGCACCCCCAGCATGGGCTTCCTGCCGGTGCCGTGGCCTCCACTTGTCACGAGCATCGGATTCCGTAGATGCACGGTTGCTAACAATAAAAGATTGCTTTTCATTGCGGGCATCCTCCTTATCTACATCAACTTTTTTCTCAGTCCGAGGATCTTCTTTATCTTCTGGACCCCATCTTGATGACCATTTGCTGTCTCTACGGTTTTCTTGCCCTGGATTACGACTACTGCCTTCATGCCACCTGTCAGATAAAGGCATGCTTCTGGAGTCCAAGGTTTCTCTGACAGAAATGTTCTCAACCCTACGATCACTCTTTCTGTACTCATTTTCCCTTTCCCCTTCCTTTCGGCGCTCTCTCCTACCAAGTAGGCCAGTTTCCCTCTCCTCTTCACGCCAACGACGACTACCATCAATATCTGGAACAGCCCTTCGCCAGTCCTTCTTGTCCTGAGATCCATCTAGTCGCCAACCATCCTTCTGAAGAGAGTCAGCAGAGATCCCCTGTGGCAGAGATTGACCACGATTTTCCTGCAAAATGGTAAATTACAAATTATATCCACATGCCAATACCCATTTTATCAAATATATATCATCATCACCCACCAAATCTCAACTAAGTGGAATCAGAGACAAAAGTTCTGTTCAGCCATTTCACTCAGCCACACATCAAATAGATATCATACTTAGAAGGTGATATACTTCCTGAACATTAGTTAGCAGTAACATCTTTAAATCAACCCCAAACGTACATCATACATGGAAGAGATATCTAACTGAGTTGTAGATAGCTCCTTCGTGAAGAAGTTCTAGAAAAACTTCACCAATCACATTTTATATACAAAATCTAAGATAATCTCATAAAGTCACTTGTTCAACCTTGCCTTACAACCCAGACTAGTCCAGATAATACCTAGAAAAGAGGATACACTGATCCACCAAGCTATGGAAATCACAGGTAAAGCAATATAAAAATAGATTGAGCAAATAAGAAAAAGGAAAATTAACAGAGAAACAAATTTCATAGAAAACCATGTGCTTTCATGATCAAGTGGAAGATAGATAAACTAGAATAGAACTTGCAACTTACAACCTAACTTGAATAGACAATAAGAACTATTGCCAATATCACAAATTCAATAGAGATACTACCGTCCCAAGGCGACCAGTTTCATCTTTTCTCAGAAGATTCTTTAAACCAATTTGCAAGTTAAGTTCATTCCAGCACAGAGAACAAATGAAGACAGTTTACTAACAGAGAAACAATAAGGCAACAAGATATACTAATGGTCCACCCGTCCCTCCTCTACCCAGATCTATGCCCCCCCCCCCAAAGGAAAAAAAAAAGGTGTGGAAGAGCAACCAATAGAAAAGGGCAATCTTGTAGAAGTTAAGAAAACAACATTAGGGATCCCCTTCATATTTTGTATGTTTGAAAACAAAGCAAAATGAAACCAATTTTATTGCTGACTGATGCTGACCAATATGTCATTTGAAGATAATCAACATTGACAAAATGCAAAAGAGATGAGACAATTAATAGGACTTTATCAAAAGAAAATGTGTCTTCAAAAGTATATCAACCATTAGGCAATCAATTCCATGAACAATCATTCATTTTACTGAGAAATCATAAGCAAAACACCAACTACCCGAGGTTGTTTTTCTGAATAGGTTGTCCATTATATCCTAAGAAAATGAAAACAAGCACAGAAAACATATTTTGTCAGAACAAAACATGATTTCAAAGAAGATTGTTCAGACCTAAACTTAGGACAAAAATATCTCATTCACAGCATGGTAACTGCATGAGAAACTCTAGAAACATATACAAGTCCACAAGTAAATATAAAAGCATCTGAAATCATCATAGAGGATGTGTAAGAAATTTACCCCTGATAGGACTGAAAGGCCAGGTTTGAATTCATTGGACTTGGAGTATAACCACTGAGGAGATAAAGGTATGATATTCTCAGACATGAGTTGATCTGCAATAATGAAGCAAAAAGAACATAATTTGTCAGATAAATAGACATTATTTGAAACGATAAATATTCAAAAGGAATGCATTACGGGCACTTAAAAAAATGAGTAGCCGAACAACCCAGTTACAAGGAACAACATGCAGTTCCCTTCAACCTTAATCCACCTCTTCCAGAAATATGCATCCCTTATGCTCTACGAGCATGTAATTCAAAGGATGCATAACACAAAATCAGAAGAATTGGAGAGTCGTAAAATCTGATGATAAGGGATCAATGAAAATCATTGTCTAGCTAACAACCATATGCCGAATGATAAAAAAGAATGAATAAGCAACCATCGACCTGCTGGTACATATTCTTAAATGGTATAAATGAATAAATAAAATGCCACTTGCAGCTCTTGTGGAGCTAAAAGTGACCTGTAACATGCCTGTTGCAATAGCAGGTATAACATGACGGATAGCATGTAAATTAAAGGAGTCACATCTGCAAAGGACACAGGTAGATTGAACGCACACATTTCAATTTTCGTAATGTAAGTTACCCCAATAAAACTGCAGAAGTTTATATCTAATATACATGTCCAAAGACCTTATCCTCTTCGACAGTGTCCTTCAGTATCAACTGGCCAGAAAAATGGAATATATGCGAGAGTATTATCCTGTTAAAAATGTTAAATTCTGCTATCAGCACTCATTTCTGCAGTTGATCAGGATACTAGTTCTTTCAAGCCCGGAGAGTGGCGATGCTGAATAGCAAACAACAAATTATGCATCATATGGAGAGTTTTTCCTCCGCTACATATAGAAAAGTCTCAAACCATGGAGGATAAAAACTGGATGGATAGAGCATCACCTACACAGAATCAGAGAGTATCTAGTCTTTGACGCAAATGCAAACAGATGAAGTGCGTCATCGTGTTCACTTAATTCTCATAGATATATGGAGGACGATCATGAAACGGATGGTTAAAACATCACCTTTCAGGTCATCTGGAAGCCCCATAAGCTCCTTGTCCTCGTAGTTTCTTCCGGAAATATCATCTGATGTTTGGAAAAGGTGGCAAAGTCAAATTTGAAGCAACATGCGAAACTTGGCTAGACGAGAGATTTTAACTAGGGAACCACTAATCTCGCGGCATGTAAAGGGTGCGAATATGCACAAAAAACAATTAGGGTTAAGCACCCATTTCTCTTACAGCCGAAGAGATTTCTCTAGCATCGACGAGACACAGCTGCCGTCGTCACTGTCGCATCTTAATCCAACAGTGCGGTTGAAAGAACATAGGACAGCTCGTTACATGACAATCTAAACATATAAGGCAAACAACGAATTCCCCCTGAAATAAAAAGTACACTCTCCCAGCAATCAAAAAACGAAAGCGGGGGACGGGCAGAAGAACCTGATAAACTGAATCAAAAAGTCATCCAGCAATTTTTAATGCTTAAAAGAGCTCCAATTAACCAGCTACGCCGGAGACCAAACACAATCATCAAAACCCTAGCGCTCAATCCGACAACATCACACTAATCTCCAGGCGACACAACGGAGGCAGCATCCAGGACGCCCTTCCAAGGACCAAAAAAGGAGAGAAAGAGACACACACAGACAGAGAGAAGAAAGAGATGTTGGTGGGGGAGAAGCGCACCACCTTTGTCGCCCCACGATTCGACACCCGGCTTCGTCGAGAAGAGCTCCTCGGGCAGATCGACCCTGCCTTCCGCCATCCACGCGGCGCGGGGGGGTTGAAACTTGAACGGGCCGGAGATCGACGCGAGACGGAAAACCAACCTCCCCGAGGGAGCTGCGGATGGGGGCAGGGATCCACGGCGAGCGCCCACCTGGGGCAAGCTTGCAGGAGGGGGGAGCCGGCGGGGGCAGATCGGGGGAGGGCCGGGGGAGCAGCGGGAGGGGGGGATCCTAGGGTTTTGGGAATTCCGAGGGCAAGGAACGTGGAGGTGGTGGAAGGGGGACCGCCGTGGTGCTTAGCTTAAAGGGAGGGGCAGAGAGAGAGAGAGAGAGAGAGAGAGAGAGAGAAGAGAAGAGAGGTGAGGGTTTGGGTGGTCAGAAGGGCGAACTGTGGCTTCGAGCGGAAATTATTACCAGCGGGAAAATTATCCAACAATATATACATATATATATATATATATATATATATATTAATATGTAGATATACTATATATAGTTATTTTATTTTTTAGTGCTGCGGAGGAGGGAAGAAGCGTGGCGTGTCACACAAGACACCGGGCAGGTCTATACGAAGGTGGGAATGGGATTCGTGTGCGTACGTACGTATGTAAATTGTAATATAAATATTTACCCTCCGAAAAAACTATATTTTTGTACATGTATTCTTGGCTTTTATGAATTGATTAAGTATCATGTAATTAAATAAAATGTGAAATTATAAAATTCTCAAAAAATGCCCGTACTGTAGCACATGATATCGCCGTCTTTTTTATATAGAATTTAACATGAAGCGACAAGAAATTGCAGTTTCACCATGTCGAAGATATAATTACGAGTATCTAGATATGGTAAGATTAGTTTTGAGATAGAGAAATACTTATTTTATTCGAATTTTGGTGCGAAATAACATTGAGCTGCGCATGTGATTGCATGGCCCTATAATCTGTTTCTCCTTTTATGTGAATTTAAATTCTCAATGTAAAAAAATATCTATCATTCTTACTTGATTATTTGTTTTTTATTAATTAAAGAAAATAAATATTTTTAAAATGACAAATAATGAATTAAAAATAATATAAAATAGTTAAGATGTGATATAAGAGTATTGAAAAAATATTTAATATTTTTGATAAGTATTTCATTTTTTATTTTCTTTATTTTTGGGCATATTTGTGTGCGACTTAATATGCGGTACAATATGATACGTCCTCGTATCGTATCATACCTTCACAAATTTAGCACCACTCAGTCGTGCGATATATCAAATATTAATTCTATTATTATCCGTGTGGATGTGTAGCTAACATTATAGTATAGTGTATATAGATATGTATAAAAAAGTCAAACGCAAATTACTTTGAAGATTGAAGTCAAAAGGTCAAGCCTAATTAGCTATTAAGTTTTTTTTTAATTTGTCAATTATTGTAGTCCCTTATAATTGCACATATTCTTGGTATCCAGTATGGTTTTCACTCTTTGTATTTAAGAAAGATTCAAAACGTCAGATCTTGATACGCAAGTCAAGTAATTCCAACTATCACTCCATTGTTAAGTGGGGACTCAATTATTTAAATATAGTATTATACAACAAAATATAAACGAGAAAACTGATGAACCCACAAGGAGCTTTTCTATGTACAAATACGGAGCAGGGACTGTACGGTGGGATCACAACATTTTTTTCTCTAATTTGTGTGTATAATTTAATTTTGTAAATAATTTTAATTCAGATTTGATACTTAATATTATTTGACTGTACAATAAACATATGAGAGACACATTAAACTATTGAAGCGATAAACAATACCAATAAATGCATGATGATTTAAGATTGTATGAATGTCTCATTTCCATTAACTAATCATATAAACAACCTACCATTCAATTGAAATGATAAGAAATAGTAAGAATACATATGGAATCAATCTCTACTTTTGATAAACTTATTTTTTAAGTCTCGGATTTTCATATTTTTTTTGAAAGAAATAAATATGTAACTATATAATTTTCTAAAGGAGCTAGAGTGCTAAAAATAAATCCCCCGAAAGTAGAGACTGATTGATAATTATCCCAAATATATAATTATAAATTTTAAAAAATAAAAGTAATTAAATAATAATATTGTTGTACCAAGAACTCGTTAAGCCCTTGACATAATCCGAATCAGTCGTGCGCGGACAACCATGACACGGAGTGTTGTACTTGAAATAATAGATTGATCTTACGCACAAAAATACAAATACAATATATTAATAATAGCAAAAATAATAATAACAGGCATTACAAAGAAAATCTCAACAGTAGAGTCATTTCCAGCAGCAGGGCACCTAACATGCCACATTCTTTTATGTCCATGTCTGTTTTATTATAAAACTCCCATAAATATTTTTTACAGCATATTTAAAATGTATAAATTTACTAAAAAAGATGCCTTATCCACCTTCAAAGTAGGAATAAATTTGTATATGCACATTATCAAACTCCCATAAACATGACGTAGTATAGTATAGTATTACCAAAACTTCACACAAGTATACGTTGCATAAATAAGTTATCCTAATTAAGAGTTAAAACACCACAAAACACAGTGAAATCTAGGATTTAGCACGCCCTAAGAAAATGGTAACCATATTCGAAATATGATTATTTGATGATATTTTGCAATGTTTCAAGGGAGACCAAATAAACTTACGAGAAAGGCTTATTGCACTTGCACACAGTGTGACTAGGTAAAAGTCCATGTAGCACCCCTCACATGAGGTGTGAGGGAGTGGCAATCCAATTGTTGGATGGCACATAGACTTGTTGTCTAGTCACATTGGTGCAATGTGAAAGTGCAAAAAACCTTTCTCTGAAACTTAAAAAGGCTTCCTCCAAGCTGTGACAGAAGAGGGGCCTTGTAGATGGACACTGCCATTCATATGATAGCATGCGTGGCTCCTGTCACATAAAACCACGAGCACCAAGCACATGAGGAGGGCAAGAAGAATCTAACAAAGCATCCACCTACTGTTCAACTACACCCAAAAAAAAGGCCTCTTTCAACAGGAAGAAATGATGTTGATGTCTCTGATGAAGGTAAAATACAACCATTATAGAACAACAAAATTTGGAACTTCTTTAAATTGGTCACTCAACATGACTATAAGCTACAAAACAAAGCAAATGAGACGCCACTAAAGAAAGAAAAAAAAAAGAGATTAAGAACCTGCAAACCGTATGGGAGCAACTTTGCTGGATGAACAAAGAAACTAACTCATCCTCTGAGCGGCTTCCTTGGCGAGAAGCTTCTCCCTGGCTTTTGTCTTGGCCTGGGATTTCGAACCCATAATACCGCCACCCCACTTCTTTCTTATCTCGTCAAATTTGTCGTTGAAGTTCGCCTGGGTCATAAATTGTTGATGTTAGTTTCGTACTTATTTTTCTTGAGGGGAGCAAAAGATGGACAAGATTGCGAACCTTGATCGCTTCCAAGATTTTACTGAATTCGAGTTTGTCCTCATTCTTTACTGAAGTCAAGCACAAAACAGATGCGGTCTTCTTGTGTACGATCTACCAGAAGTGTGAAATGTTGCACATCAAACACAGATTTAAACTAATCAACGTAGATATCACGTTATCCATCAAAAGATTTTGCTAGATCAGAAGGCCTGTAAACTGGCTTAATCAACATTCGCATGAAAAGGTTGGAGCTTACCGAGCCGAGGCGTGCTTTTCCCTTCACAATGCAGTAAGGAATCTCCATCTTCCTGCAAAGTGCAGGCAGCCAGACGACCAACTCTATCGGATCCACATCATGGGCTATAACAACCAACTGAGCCTTGTTCTGCAAAAAGAATAAGGGAAAACCACTCACTAATATAACATACATCAAAAGGTAGTTCATATCATATATGGAACAGAATATTTCTTGCTCCACCCAGCTCTAACACTACATATAAAAATATGAATACATTAGAAAAGTGTTGCAGTGTACGTGGATAAGGTAAGTGAGAGAGGTATCTCTACCTGCTCAATGAGGTAAGTGACATGATTGAGGCCATACTTGACAACAATCGGCTTCTTCACCTCAACTGTCTTTCCTTCAGCCTCAGCCTGAGCTCTCTTAAGAAGCCTCTCCTTCTTTGCAGCTTTGTCCTCTGGTCGGTACTTGAGAAGCATCTTGAAAAGATTGGTTGCTGCATTGAAGTTCCGAAAAAGCCAATGACCATGAGTAAAAAATGTAACTTAAAAATGTAAGAAATGAACACAGAAGACGGCACATCATAATATAAGACAAACACATTAGTGAATGCAATGTTGGATCATTGTCAACTAACTCGAGGGAACAAAAAACGGCATAGGTAGATAAAAAGATTATGACAGAGTGACACTTTTAATCGCCACCCCGGTCCCCAGCCAAAGAATACATGCACACACCAATATCAAAAGGTCACAAGCTAGTAATCATAGTCAAAGTTCAACATGGAGAAATAAATTCCACCACAGAGAACAGATCCAAAATATGGAACAAGGATATGAAACTTAGATATATATGAAATTCTTTCACATAAGAAATATAAAACAGGTTATGCCATTTGTGATCCTTTCATACTTATAACTATCTGTAAGCAAGAGGTAAGTCTCTACAACCTGCCACCCACCCACACGGACCCTCAAGCAGTCTATTGAAAACACACTCTCCCCCACCCCATTGTGAACACTTCGATGGGTACTGTCACATGCATATGCCATCTGCTCTTTTGGGTTCAGGTGTTTCCACAAATAGAATATTCCCATGATTGTAGAGTAACTGACATACGAACATGTTATGTTCTTCCAGGAAATAAAATGTTAGCAACGAGGAAAGGGCACAGGGATCCAAATGAGAGGGTGGGCACGACTAGAAAGAATGTACAAAGGATAAGCTCAACAAAATCTTGGGCAATGAGGGTAGGGTGAGATAAAGCCTAAACACTCCACCCAACACCTCCCCAAAAAAAACATGCAGATAGCACGGAAGAGTTACCCTGACAATGGTATGACAACTGTGGTTTCAAGGAAGTGCGTAGAGGACCTGTATCTGAACTGAGGTATTTAGCCCACATGGACATGGGGGGAGAGGTGGCGATTTGTAAAGCCACATCCGTGCATATAACAAGCCAAGGCACACAAAAGTGGAAGGGAAAATACCAAGCTGAAGCTGCGCCCATAGCCAGCCTATGTCAAGACAACAACTAGACGAAAAGTTGAGCATGATCGGTAGGTTAAGCAACCAAAAATATAAAAAACATCAAAATGCGAAGGGGACTAAAAATGCTGAACTAGTTACGCCTACAGTAACATGAGTCGACAAATTGTCAAATAGCAGTCACCAACATCACCATAATGGGAACTGACGGTCATAAAAACGGCGATGCTAACAGCCAGAATTGTAACAGTCCAAGAGCATAATATCGAACAGCGAGTGTACTCCGGCAAAGTATCGCGTTTAATCTTATTATAATCCAAAAACTCTAATTTCCAGATGTCCCATTTAACAACAACAAAAAATAAGTCTTTGCTCATATTACCGAGGTTCTTGTCCAAAGTCCTTGTGAACTGGTTCAACGCCGGGGGCACCTTCAACCGCTGCTTCAGGATCCTCCTCTGCCTTTGGATGCGCACCACCTTGGGCCATTTCACGAACCGGTGCAGGTCCCTCTTGGGAGGCAAAGCCCCTCCGATCCCAAACTGCTTCGGGCGCTTTTCGAACAAGGGATTCACCACCTTCTCCTGATACCCAAATCAACAAAAACCTTAACATACCACCGCAATTCAAGCAAGCAAGATACTACTAAAGACCAAAACCATGTAATGTGGCGTATCATACCGCCTTCTTCTTCGGTGGTACGGAAGCTTTGACACCTCTTTTTGGAGCCTGCGGCAGCCAAAAGGACGGGCAGTTAAAATTTGAAGGAAAAAGAACAGACCATAACAGAACTGGGCATTATTTCTTGGAATCACATGCTATCGACATGCTCCATCATACGATCTCCAGGACGGGGTAAAAAGATGACCTTGAAGAAAGAAGATCTTGGATAGTTGTTTCAAAGACACGAGAAAAACACTAGCATATGTAGTGATACAATCCAAGAAAAATGTCGATGGAATCGCCAGAAACGTAGAAACCGAGAAGGGGGAAGATGAACACAAGGACTTGCAGAAGGAAGGGAGATTGCAAGGTAGGACTCGATAGAGTAAGATGCGAAGTACCATTTCTTTCTCTCTTCTTCCTTCGCGCGTGGAGGCGGCAGAGACGGCCGGAAACCCTAAGCGGCCGAAACCAGCGTGTGGACCGAAAAGAGCGGTTTTATAGCTACACGCATGACGCATGTGTGAACTTTGCGAATAAACCCTTCTTATTTCATCAATCCTTTCATACGTATTATGTGTTACATTTGTTCTCTATATTCGGCACTGGATTTGGGGGTTATTTGACTACTGTGCTATTTGTTTCATAAGTTTTATAATAAAAAATAAGAAAAACTAATAATTGCTACCTGACACAAGGCTGATATTATTTTTTGATCCCTATTAGATTTTTCGGTATCATATGTCCCTATTTTTTGCAAAATTTATTTTAAACTCCTCCCTGTATAACTATGTAAGTAGAGCCCCGCCACTGGCGCGGTGATCTCCCCCGTGCCAAATGGAGGGGGGGAGACGGGAGGGCACGGGGCGGGATCCATCCCGCGCCCTCTTCTCATTTCTCCCCATCCCCAACCAGTTTGCCTATTAAAAAAAAACTATGTAAATATGTAACTATGTCATTATATAATATTAAGTATGTATCTTGTACTTCACTAACTATGTGCTTCACTAACTACATACTTACATAATTATATAACTTACAAACTTATATAATTATATAACTTACAAACTTACATAGTTACATACTTATATAAATATGAAGTAGTTACATAATTATGTAACTCACATAGTTAGCGAAGTACAAATTACATACACAGTTGGTCGTACCGTCGCATATTGCGGCAGTACAGCCAAACCTCACCATGCCATGACTCTTGCGAGTCATGGCACGGTCGGGTCACCCTAATAGGGTGACCCGGGTGTGCTGCTCTGGCACACAACGGTACGTCGCGGATCGGAACGGTCCTACTACTGTAGATCGTTGGAAATTTATTTTTTCCTTTTTCTGCACATCTGAAGTATCCAATGGATCTAAACAATGTCCAATTAAGATGAAATTTCAAACATAAGCTAATTAAGAGATGATACAAATTATAGTGATTTTATTTTAATTTTTTGTCAAGTAAAAAATTGTCTAAAAAATTATTAGATCGACTTAATCTCAATATCTATGTATCAATAATTTCTGATATTTATATTTTTAAAATCAATATATTTTTATAATAATTATGGTGATTTTAATTTTGACTTTATTTTAAGAACTAAATGTCGTCTCGTCGAAATACGCACAATCAAATATAGTACGATAATTATATTTAATAATATAAAAAATTTAAAATTAAAGATATTATGTTTTATGTAAGTAGTCATGTCTTACGTATAATTTACTATCTCTTTCAATTTCTTAGTGTCATATTAATATTTTATTATAAATTTTATGATGTTATAATTTTGTTTCTATTTTCATATTCTTGTTGATCTTATAGTACCGTACCGGTTCACTCCCCCGCCCCCCTTTTTTTTTTCTTTCCCCACATTCGACACATGTAAGCGATGTAAATGATGTCTAATTGAGATGAAATTTTAAACATAAGTTAATTAAGATATGACAAATTATGATAATTTTAGTTTATTTTTTAAATTAGTTTTTTATCCAGTGAAAATTATCTTTAAAAAATATTAGATCAATTTAATCTCAATATATATACATCAATAATTTTTAATATTTATATTTTTAGAATAAGATATTTTTCTGATAATTATGATGATTTTATTTTTAAAACATGATGTCATTCTATCGAGGTGCGCAAAATCAAAATCGTGTCAGAATCAAGATTAGTCTTACCACCGCGTATTATTGCGGTACTGCTAACCCATACCGCCACGTACCATGATAGTACAATCAACTTGTACCATGTCATGCATGGCACGGTCCCCCCCCCCCCCTCTTTTTTTTTAAGTTTTACTTCCCCACATCCGACACATCTAAGGGGTCTAAACGATATCTAATTGAGATGAAATTTTAAACATAAATTAATTAAGAGATGATACAAACTATGATGATTTTAATTTAATTTTTTAAATTAGTTTTTCGTCAAGTAAAAATTATCTTAAAAAATTATTAATTGACATCCACTTCGTATACCACAGACGACATAGATCACGGTATTAAATGATTATGTTAGGTTGACTTGAATAACTAAATTGAGTTTTTTATATTTTTCAACCTCTTTACGTGATATTGTTATATTTTGCTCATTTATGTTTGAAATTTGCTCATTTAAATATTGATCAAATCACAAAATGGGAAAAAAACTGGCATCTTTCCCACCGTATGTTAATGGTATCGTACCGTACCGTATCACGAAGAATGCGACACGATCGATCCGTACGGTATGGCAAACTATAGTCACATACTTAAATACTTACATAACTTATAAACTTACATAGTTACATACTTACATAGTTATGTAGGGAGAAACCTAAAAATAAGTCCCGCAAAAAGTAAAAGACCAAGTGGTGCTGGGAAATCTAATAGGGATTAAAAAATAATGTCAATCATTTGTTAGAGAGGAACTATTAATTCTCCCTAAAAAATATATACATTATTCTAAAAAAAAATCATGTAGTTGACTTGATTGCATAATAAAATAAGTTATGAAATCGATAACGGATTGCGCATGGCCTATGTGATACTGTGGTGGTGTTTTCCTGTTTGGGCCTGAGGCAAACGGGCCTCCACTGAAGAAGATGGGGAAGACGAACGTCGGTGCGGACGGAAGCCTGCAAGACCAGAACAGGATCAGGGGGGCCAGTTGAAGAACCGGGAAGAACCCTCCGATGCCTAAGTCAGTACGGGACTGAAGAGGTTTGAAAAAAAGGGGGTTCTCGTGTGTGGGTCGCACGAGGGCAAGCACGAGCGTTCAAAACGACGTACCTCTGCATGGAGGTTACCTGGACCTTTTTATAGGCGAAGGTGTTTAAGGGAGTGGGACGGAATATCCCCTAATGACGCCGGAAAGGGCGCGCCCATTAGCACCCGTGGCGGGGAGTTATGCGTTACGGTGTCCGTTGAGGGGCTCGGCAATTAACGCACCACTTGATCGTGGGGCATTTGCGTTGTAGCCGTTGTAACAGTTGCAATAAGATGAAAGGCTGCTTGGATTCTCCTGGGCGGAAGGTACCGAGAAGGTTGCCTGTTCGGTAGGCTAGACCTGCTGTTCGGTAGCCGAGCCCGCTGTTCGATTGATGGGCCTACTGTCCGACTGCTCGGTGACTCCTGCTTGGAGGCTGACAGCCTGTGTTGGCAGGGTCACAATGTGCTTCGAACATGGTCTGTTCGGTAGGCCATGCCTGAACCGAACATGCTTGGGGGGTATCCGGAGATCACCCCTGGAGACCCTTGAACGCCTTAGTTGCCAGAACGTGCTCGGAAGCGTTCGAGCTGACCCCAAGGGCACGTGGCATAAAAGCCGGAGCCCTGGCGCCTTGACGGGTCAAATAAGGGGGGCCGTACTAGGCCTTGATGGGTCTGCAGGCCCAGGAGGCTAGAAATAGCCTCTACAGATACCATTGGGCATAGATGCTATCTATTAGTATTTATGTATTAGAGATTAAGGTCCACCGAACCAACAAATTGTCCCAAATTGAAATATCTATGGTACGGATATGAGTCATATCCTATTGAACCAATTTAATAGTTTCGGCCCGGACAAGGACTTGCTCAATACTAACATAGTTAAAAACATTCAGGTGCCCCCCCTATCATAGACGCTTCACCTTCACACCGCACAACACCGACAACTCCCTCGAGCTCGCCGCCAACTTGTTCGGTGTCTAAGTGGTACCCCCTCATCGGCATCCTCCCTTTTAGTTCCTCAAGAACCGCCACAGCCTCCTCGACCGGCAAATAGACCCCCTCACCTTCTCTCCCACCAACACCATCTTTCTACACCGAGAAAGGTTTAGTGCACTTTCTTATTACACTTAAGTGTAATATGACTAAACACTAAACTCATGTGACACCCCTCACATGGAGAGTGATAAAGTGAAAACTCAATTATTAGGTGTCACATGAGTTTAGTGCATAATCATATTATACTTAAGTACAATAAGAAAGTGCACTAAATTTTTCTCTTCTGCACCAACTCTGGCAACATCCGAGACATCATCACCGCTAACTCCACCCCCGCCAACAAGGAGCACAATCTCTAGCCATGTTTGATATTTGAATAGACTGAAGATAGAGTGGAGATATCTTCAAAATTTTAAAAATATCTTCACTCTATTTCCAATCTATTCAAATACGTGAGTCCAACCTCACTAATCGACTGCCCAGTCTCTATGCCACATTGCCACCACTAAGAAGATAGCCGAGGAGATCGCCCAGCGGGTTCACTTCTTCATCATCTACGCAAGGGCCCTACTAACCAATATGGTACGACCAACCTAATAGAGATTGCATGGAAAAGTTTCTTTCTTACCCCTTGCAACTATAATTCATGTTATCTCCGGATTAGTTTCTAGTAGATGAGGCAACATTTAGAAATATTGTTGGAAAGGAGATTTTGGATTTTAATCATTGAAATTTCTATTTTTCTCACTCTAGTTCTCAAACATATAAAATAATTTTTAGATTTAAAAAAAATATTTTAAGAGAGAGAGAGAGAGAGATAAAGTAAAGAGAGAAATGATAATGTGTGAAATTTTGTGTCCAAAATCCATTATGGAGCTGATTTTGGGAAGGTTTGACTTCTCAAAAGAGATAAAATATCTCGTGGTGTTTCCATATGCTGCCATCTATAGTGTTTTATAATGATAAAGAAAGTTCTATAAACTAAATCACTCTTTTTTTTAATAGAGGAAAACATAACACGAAGATACTCAGTCTGTGCAGAGTCTGACAAATCAAGAGTTCAATTCGAACGTCTCATTCACAACATCATTTTTTTCTAAGACTATCAAATCTGGACTCCAATTTGAAGTGTTTAGTTTAAGAATAGCACTACAGCATTCCTCTTGTCTACTTCATGAAGCATGAACACTTACTACTGAGAAATGCTGTCATTTCTTCTTCTTTTTTTTTGGGGGGGGGGGGGGGGGGGGGGGGCAGAAATAGGTCTCTAATTTTTAACAATAAATTATTTAAGGAACTAGATACTTATGCCAACAACATCATAATGTGAGATTAATGTAACGATCCAACTAATAAGAAAAGGAAGTCCTATTATTATAGACACATTTCAATCATATTTATACCCGATGGATCATGTTATTTACGGACCTACTACATGGCATGCCTTACTCCACCTTAAATCTCGAAATAAATTAACCCGGAGTATTAAGTCATTAACCAGGTGCAGCCCCAACAAAGTGGGAAAATTAGTAAAATACACTAACAACGCTATCTCTCATTTAGTAATACTTGTGTCGTGTGTACCAAACACAAATATAATAACAACTATATCTTTCACTTAGTAATATGTGTAGTAAGTATTGATATGACAAGTCCACCCCTACACTATTGGCTAGACATGAAATAAAAGATAAATATAGACATTACAAAATTATATCTCACACCAAATCATATTACCCTTTTTACATGGACCAATCACAAGAAATTAGTATCCAACACATCCATGTTTCTACATTTATTATAAGCAGAAAGCAATATTCCCTTCATTTCTTTTTCAATAATCAAGTCACAAGAATCACAAAGTGATATGGTCAGTTTGGCCGGCCACAGTGATAAGGTCGAGATGGTTCGGCCAATCTGGAACTTCAACTAGCTAAGGTGGATGCTAGTAAAGATGGATGTGGGTCGAGAAGAGGGACTCGGGTCCGCGGAAGTCCGGCGACCTGAGACTTCAGCTGGTGGAGGTGGACATTGGCCTAGGTGGATAGTCTACGACGATTCAACCTAAAAAGATAGTCAATCTCAAGAGGTGTTTCCAGGGCCGACCCTCTGACTGCATCACAAAATATGTTCATTGGCAAACACAAAGTATTGCTTCATCGACTCCCACGATATCCAAAACTCAAAGTAGTAAACCCACATAAGCCATTCAATGAAATTTTAGAACACAGGTTAAACCGAATCAAACTTCGCACAACTAAAGTTAATCAGATCATTCTGTAGATAGCATTATAGCAGTCACTGACAATTTCAGACAACAAGGGTAGAGCGATACCTGTTGTGAAGATGTAACAATTATATCTGTATGATTGATCTATGATTGTACAGCTATGGTATTTCACGTCATTCTACAGCATCTAATGTCAAAACAAACAAATTCTGAGTTGGTAACCAACCTTAAAGCCAGAAAGATTGGCTGTTCTGACATAACATGCTGTAAAACATGAAATCCCATATATTTTGCAGTATTTCACATCAAACCAAATCATGTTTCAAGATCATATGATAGCACCCATTATGGAACATTAAGCGCAAAGGAAAACCTGCAGGGTAAAAATAAAGCAGGTTTCCTGGTTGGACAAAGAACCTTCATCCTCTGAGCAGATTCCTTGGCGAGAAGGTTCTCCTTGGCTTCTGTCTTGCCTGAGATTTCGAACCCATGATACCGCCACCCCACTTCTTTCTTCCTTGTCGAACTTGTTGTTGAAGTTATAGATCATCAACTGTTATGTTAGCTTTGCGTTTACTTGTGTGGAAGGAAGAAAAGAAAAACAAGTTTACAGACCTTGATAGCTTCCAAAATGTTACTGAATTTGAGTTTGTCCTCGCTATCCACTCAAGTCAAACACAAAACAGATGCGGTCTTCTTGTGTACGATCTGCCAGAAGTTTGATATGTTGCACATCAAACATAGGTTTAAATTAACCAACACAGGTATCAAGTTTCCTATCAACAGTTTTGCTAGATCAAAAGGCCAGTTAATAGATTTGATTTCAAAGACTACCAATTCCAGGCGTGCTTTTTTCCTTTCACAATGCGTAAGGGATCTCCATCTTCCTGCACAGTGCAGGCAGCCAGACGAACAACTCTATCAGATCCAAGTCATGGACTATAACAACCTGCAGAGCCTTGTTCTACAAACACAATAACAAAAAATAGTTCCTACTAGTATACATCAAAAGATAGTAACATATTATTATTGTCTGAAGTATTTATTGCTCCACCCATCTCTAACACTTCATATGAAGATATCAATACATCAGCGAAGTGTTGCAATGGATGTGGTTCAGGTAAGTGAGAGGGGTATCTATACCTGCTCAATAAGGTATGTGACATGATTCAGGCCATACTAGACAACAATAGGCTTCTTCACATCAATAGTCTTCCCTTCGGCCTCAGCCTAAGCCCTCTTAAGAAATCTCTCCTTCTTGGCAGCTAGGTCCTCTGGTCTGTTGTTGAGGAACATCTTGAAAAGATTGGTTGTCGCATTGAAGTTTCCAAAGCAAATTGCAATAAGTAAAAAATAATAATAATAACTTTGAAATGTAAGAAATGAACACAGAAAATTATACATCATGACAGAAGACAAACACACCAGTGAACGCAATGTTAGATCATCATTAACCGAACTCATACATATTACAGGCAAAACTGCAATTGCAAGAAATTAACGAAATTATGGATTACAGAAACAAACTCAAAACAAGAAGAAAAAAAGATTAAGCTCTCTTATCACCTAGTAACATGACAATGACTAGTCATAATTCTAGACATGTACAGTTGCTTGGACAACCAAAGATACAATAAGATCATAAGTCAAATGAGGTTGGGAATTGCATGATAATTTGTTATGCCTAGAAGAACACCAGACAAAAAGTTACCAAATAGCAACCACCAAAATCATCAACAATGCTGTGAATAGTCAAAACAACAATGACGACGCAATCAACACATGTAACAGTTCAAGCCCATAAACTCCTAGAACAGATAGTTTACTCCAGTAAAATATCATGCTTAATCCTATTATAAATCCAAGAAACTTTGAAACTTTAGAAATAAAGCATACTTGACATTCCAAGTAGGGTAACTGTTCCAATATTCATAGACGACAGTGGGGTAAATGTTTGCTTAAACCATGCCAGCCATTTCAAGTGAAGATATGAGCCTCTCAATAGGTGATATATGAATTTGGTTTTATGATTTTTTTCCCTTTTTGAAGGAAGAGTTTATCAAACGACATCCAGATCTTTCTTTAAGTACAAGACATGTCCATGTGCTCCTCTTTAGATTTCACTATTCATCACCACTCTTTTGTCAAAACATAGTTGATATGAAACTACAATAAGAGGGGTGCAAAGAGTGGTATCATAGCGTGTCTTTTTAAATATTACAGAGAATAAAGACTGGCAAGTGGCAATAAACTTAAATTATTATTTTTCATGTGTCCAATTTAGAGCGCTTCCAAAAGTATAGAATACAAACTATAAACCTGACATAATCACATTTAAACTATATATCTTTTACACTATTACATATTCAATGACATCAGAGCATGGACTTGCATATATATTGCATTCAACATTTGGAAATTTTACAAAACATCATTCCTTTGAATTACAAGAGGTTATCCATGGCTTCATCTGTTCCAGGTAATAAACAAGCTCATGGAACAACCAAAAGGACACCTTCATGAGGAGGAGGCCTACAAAGAAAATGGAGGACAGTAAGCAAAAGGTCCACTTATTGAGGAGAGGGTCACTCATTCATGTGAAGAATTACTTGCTGCAAGATCAATCTCGCATAATGATGATGGGATTACAAAAAAAAAAACATATTGGGTGGAAAAGAGAGAGAAACAGCCACTTTTGGCCAATATGAATGCTTTCTTGCAATCCACGTCATTTATTGCAAGATCAGTCTTGCAATAAGTTTTTCCCAAAAGTAGATCCTTCAGCCTTCTGGTGTCCCTCAGTCATACTTATTTGTGATTTCCTCCAAGCATGCATATCCATGGGGAAATTTCCCTTACCCATTCTAACTGCGGAAAGTGAAAATTCAATCTTTGTCTGCTGCCCATTGTTTGGTCATGAAAAGTTACTTCTCAGAGCCCTCCTATGCCCAGAAATTGCCCTTCGAGCTTGTTCAACACCTTTAGACAAGACCTGATGCCATCCTGTCATCTACTTAAAAAAGGTACCATTCCAGGGCAAGGATCTGAGTGCTTGGGAAGCGCAAAAGATTCTGCATATCACTGTGCTTGCTGATAATTTTTCTTATTTGTAGCTTTTTGAAGGAAGATACCTTGTGGGTTAAAAACATCCCAGTATGCTTGAGTTTTTATATCAAAATAGTCAATCACAGGGCTCAGGTTACCTCCATAATGGAATTGTGATACATCTCCTTATGCCCTGCAAAAGAAAGCCATGGAGGGTCTTCACCATCAACGGGTGCTTGGAGGGTATCACCTTTTATGGTTTAAAATGATAGTTCTGAAATTCCGCACCAAATTTCAGTGACTCTTCATCAATCTTCTTCTTCAGCCTCCTCCAAGTTCTCAGCATGTCGGCCTGTATGAGTCCACGGTACAATGTTTCAAATGTGACCTTCTGAGGAGAAACCCTTTCTCTATCATCTCCATGAAAAACTGGCATGCCCGCCGCCACTCCCGTTGTTCACAAAGCTCATGTATTAACAGAGTATAAGAGTCCATGTCCGGACCAATTCCCCTTTCACTCATGTCATTCCACAGTTCCCGAACAAGCTCCACCTTGTTCAATTTTGAGAACATACCCACGAGTATGTTGTAGGAGTGCATATCTGGTGACGTAAGAGATTCCAATCCCTTCATCTTCCTATACAACTTCATTGCACCATCCACATCTTTCCTCCCTCGATACTCCTTGAAGAAACAGTTATATGTTGCAGGGGATGGGCAAACACCATTCCTTGTCATCTCATCGAGTAGAAGCTCTGCTTCCTCCAATCTACCACAGGAAGCAAGGCATTTGATCACCGAGGTGTATGTCACCACAGTGGGGCAAATCCCTTTCTCCCTCATTGCACGTAACATCGAGAGAGAGAGCTCCGGCTTGTGTGCCCGGCTGTAAACATGCAGCACAATCGAGTAGCTGGTAACGTCGGGTTCAATCCCTCTACTACGCATTTCCGCAAACAGGTCCTGTGCAGCATCAACTGTCTTCTCAAATCGAGTCTCCGGGTGGAGACTCTCTCTCCGGCAGATGCCATTAAGCAAAACATTGTAGGAGACGACATTTGGCTCCAGCCCACGATCGTACATCTCTTTCAGGAACTTCTTTGCCATCTGGGGCCGGTTTATCTTGCACCAGCCATATATCAAAATCGTGTACGTCTTCTCATCCGGTAAAAACCCGGATTTTCTCTTGTTGAAAACCTCTGTGGCCACCTTTGATCCACAACCAGTACGTCCACATCAGAATTCGGTAGGAAAACAAGAAGTCCAGCATGTTTCAGAGGAACAAGGTCACAAAGTCATCACCTTGACGTGACCGTACTTGCAGAGCGTGTCCAGCAGCACGTTGAAGTCGCCGCCATCGGCAACCCTTCCTACGAAGGCCTCCATGTCGTCAAAGGCCCTGACGGCCAGCCGAGTGAGCCCGGCGGCCACGTAACGGCGGACGAGCACCGCGAAGGTCCTCGGCGACGGTCCCACGCCCACCTGGGCCATCTCCACCACCAACTGCCACGCCACGTCGAACTGGCGGACCCGGCCGAGCACGTCCACCATGAGGTCGTAGGCGTCGGCGCCGTGGCGGTGCCCAGCGTGGTCGCGCGCCCAGACGAAGAACCCGAGGGCGACCTTGGAGGCGTGGCGGAGGCGGAGGAGGGTCTGGAGGACGAGGTGGGGGGAGGGGGCGACCGTGCCGGAGAGCTGGAGGTGGGACTCCATGGCGTGGAAGGGGTTGTGGTGGCGGAGGACGATGCCCGCCACGGCGTCCGCGTCGGCGCAGGGCTGGAGGAGGGCGGCGAAGGAAAGGGTGGGGGTTTCCCTTCGCAGCTCCGGCCCCGTCTCTGTCTCCATCTCTGGTGGTCGACAGAAGGGGCGAAGGGAGAAGAACAGAGAGAGAGAGGAGGCGGAGAAGGGAGGCGGTGGCCGGCGCCGAGGGAGCATCGCGGGAAGCTGGTGGCAGGAGACTGCGCCGTCGCAGAACATGGGAGAGCCAGTCGGGCTCAGATGAAATGGAATGGGTGGGTGGGCTTCATACATGGGCCCATTACAGTTGGCCCCATAGTGGACCGGCCCAATATGGGAACTCTGATCCATAAATTAGTTTAATAAGTTTTTTTTTAATTTTTAACAATAATAAAATAAAAAATAAAGAATGCCAACTCTGAATGGATCGAAAGTGATACATGTGATTTATTTTTATTTTTTTCATAGACTGTTTGAACAAAGATCAGATCTAATACGCCATAAATCATGATGGCATATTTTTAAATAAATAAATACTTATTTATTTATGTGCTGTCTGATCAATTCAAATTCCCAACCTAACGACTCTGACTTCAATCAAACGTAAGAGGAACTAGAACACATATGTACAAGTTTTTCCCCAGTGTTTCACAGGCACACACAACCATGCTTAACAAGACCCCACCCTTCAGCTGGCCAAACTTGGACCAAAGGACATGCAAATTGGTGGGTCAATCTTAAAGATGGAGAGGATGGCCGAAGGAACAGTCCATATGCCATCCCCACATATCAAGCCTGAAGCCACGGCCCCAGAATAGTCCTCTGCATCTCTCCGGTTGATGCGCTCCCAGACGAACAAGATCACAGTCCCAAACAACCATGTCGATGGCGAAAGTATGCACCAATGTAGAAGGGAACCGCCATGGCCATGGGTATGGGTATGTACTGAGAGATGTTCTCTGGGGTGACGTCCCTTGCAAGGTTTATGACCAGGGCCGCAATGAAGAATCCGCAGCAGATGGCCAGGCGTGCTTGGGCAGTGCAGAGAAGCCCTCCACCCCCAGTATAGCCATCTCTCTGTATATGACGGCGTAGGGAGTTGTTGCGCCGTCCGGGGAGCCATGTCGAAACGCCGACCAGTACATCCAGAATGTGAGGGGAGCAATCACACAGCCCATGGCAGTTCCTATCAACTGGGACACAAACATGGACCTCGGCGAGGATAGAGTCAAGTAGCCTGTCTTGAAGTCTTGCATAAGGTCCGCTGCCGTCGACACAATCGACATCATGACCCCGCAGGCAGCTAAACCAGCGATGACACCGCCGTTGGAACCCACCAGCGATGCGAAGATGAAGAGACCGATTTTCCCATAAGTGGAAGAGAGGCTCCAATCGGTCAACCCAGTACCATATGAATTGCAGAATGCAAGTGCAGGAGCCACCATGTACGAAACTAGAACGAGGTACCATCTGACTTGTGGAAAGATCATAGGTACAGTTGTGGTAGATATGGCGGCCAGGGCAACATAAGCTGAAGCTGCAAACCAGGATGGAATACCTTCTTTCAAAAAAGTCTTGTTCCGTAGCTTTTCTTCCATTAATAGTTCGGACGTTTCATCACCTACGGAAAAAATGTGCACACTCATGTTAACAAGTAGAAGAAAGCAACTAGGTCAGACACATGTAAATCTAGGTGAAAGTGATCACTACTTCAATCCCTTTCTAACCACAGTAATTTCTTGGGGCCAATTCCCCTCTATGCAAAAGCATTTAAGTATAATACAATTTTTTAGCCGAACACTGTCCATAAAGAACATCAACAGAACATATAGGCTAACGAGAGACACTTAACACACAGTCAAACAAGCTATTTTTTAATTGTACCAGCAAAATAGCCAGAGAAGATGATGAGAGTATCTATGAGATGGCGCAACATGTTTGGGAAGAATGTCCAACACATAAAGCCCATGTTTGAAAGCCAACATCAGCTGGCTAACTGCAAATATCGATCTGCCTGCCTTCACATTTTGTTTAGGATGGCGGAGGAATCTGAGAAGTATTGCCAGATTGCTAATGTTCCTGTCTTGAAGTGTAAGGCAGCCAATCATCTCAGCAAGTATTGGCCCATATGGTTTTCCCTTGGAAACAATACGTAAGACATCAGATTCTCCCACTCTCCCAGAATCCCAGACATCACATTCTTGCCATTTTACCTATTTTCTTTATCCAGGATAGAGGATGAAAAAGAAAATTGCTACTGTGTACTGAAAGAAACACATGACCAGCATTCTGTCTTGTCTGCAACTAAAACAACCATTTACCTTCAGAGGTGTTGACAAGAGGAAGGCTGCTATATTTTGTTTGAGCATTGCACATTGTTTTTACTGTAATTGCCACTATCTTTATCAAATTGTACAGCCCATCTCCAAGTATAAGAGATATTGCGATGAACACCTACAGGTAATGAAGAGATGATGTTATCTAAATGTTCGTCAGAGGAAAGAAGTGAGTTACTGATGAATCAAGTACATTTCACACGGCACCCCTAGTGGTAAACTGGTAATTCAGACCATCTGAACATCAGAAGAGTAAAAAATGTGGTCAGAACATTCCACAAAAGGCCACTACAAAGTGCAGAAGCAGGGAGTCCCTCAAAGACAACAAGGATCCAAATAATACAGAATGCAACTTCCAAATGCGATTGGATAAGAAAGGACCATGGTGCCAAGAGAAGACAATCAAGGTCACACAAAATGAAAGATCCTGTGGATCAGGAAGACAGAACAAGAGGAGACAAAGTTACTTGTTCAACCACATACAATCCCCATCGAAATCCAAATTTTGAACCAAGAATCTACTCACACCCACATTTCAAAAAAACAGAATCTACTCACACCTACTGTCTGAGAACAGCCCTCACTCCCAAAGACAAAAGGAAAGAAGGGAAACCTTGCTTCCGCTATGGCCTAATCCATGAAAAGAAAGGAAACTTCTGTTGCTGCTGAAGATTACAGGTGCACTTGTTGAGATAATGTGGCAAATCTTAGAATTGCGCACAATCCCCGAATTAAGACAGATGCCGTGTTTCTTTTTTAGCAAGTAAATTTGTGCTCAGGCTGCACAAACTTATTGACAGTACTGGATACCAATCCCCAGCATGTGTTTTAGTATGCGACCTACTGGGGCGGGGAGGAAGGGGGGAGGGGAGAGTTTCCGCACATACCTTGTATCCATACAATCCCTTGAAGTCATTGCTACCAAGGCCAGCAGGATACCAATCCCCAGCATGTGTTTTAATAAATGGCCACAGAAAACCCCATGATATTATGGCTCCAAGAAGGACTGAGCAGTTTACAATGTGAGGACAGATAAGACCACATCCAACATAAGTTGGACTGAAATCAAAATAAAACCTGCATATAGGAAAGCAGTGTTAAAGTAATTAATGTATTTCAGGACTTTATAGTAACTAAAATTATTTTAGAACCTGACAGAGTTCTGATGAAAGCTTAATTATTTAAGAGATAGTCTGTATGTAATGTTTTGCTCATTACAAAATGTCAGATCTCTATGTCTGTCCTTTTTGTACAATTTTTTTTCCTTTCTAATGTGTCTCACGGAATACGCTGCATTCCAGAAGGTTGTAAATCAGGACTTATGATCTTTTGCTCCAAAAGTTGACCAAAGCATCCATTCGCCTTACAGTGAAATAGGGTCATCCTAGTTGTGACATGATTTCTAAGATTTCTTTATTAAAACAAATGTTTGAAAATAGAAATAACAAATAAGATCTTGACTTTCATTGATGTAAAAAAGAAAGGATACAAAACACTATTATCGGCTCCTTCTAATGTGGAGGAAATAATTGAAGGCGGAAGAAGTTTACGAATTTTTGAATGCTTCAAGTCCAAGGGTTGGAAAATTATCAAAACCACATGAATCCCCAACTCCACTGAAAAACCATTTAAAGCAACTCCACAAGAAGCTTATGCTCATATACTTCCCAAGGCAGTGCACTTGTTTCCTGCAGATACAGAAACGTTGGTTGTGTTAGTTGTTTCAACACAGTAAAGGACATCACTCAAACATCCATTTAGATGAGCTCCAATATCGAATATGAAACTGTAACGAAAGTTTTTCAGTATCTTTTGAATACAGCAAGTAGTGAATCATTCAGTATTGTTTATCAGAACAGTATTAGCTCTTACTAGCTAATGAGTAGTTCCCAAGGTCTCTAGTTTAGGGCATCACTTAACAGTCAGTGAATTTCATTCTGTTATTCTGGACTGTTTTCTGATTGTCAGGTCACAACAATATGTCAAAGCAGTCTTTAGCTGACCAGCATTTGGCTTAAATTTCCAAAGCAGGTGAAAGACTATATAGCACTAGATCATTTCTAGCCGACAAGAATTGTGGAATCTACATTCCAAGTGACATCCCAATTTTTTTCACTTGGTCCTTCCAGTTTATGTAGGACAGTCATTTCTTCAAGGTCTCATTGCCACTATTTGCCATGAAAATTCTGATTCAACAAAACATCACTGTATTGCTCATAATTTCCAAGATCACCACACTACAGAGTACAAGCAGTAAGTAAGAAATGATCGAGATAATGGAACAGTGTGTTACCGTGCGAGCTCAGCCCCTGTATTTGTATGGAAGCTATTAATCAGCAATGCAGTTGCTGTTCCACTAGGGTATGTAAGTTTGTAGTCAATGATCATGATCTGTCAAAGTTAAGCAAATATTTAATACCAGATAAATAAACAAACTGAAATTACTGTGAACAGAAAAATTAGAATTGACACCACTTTAACATCCAAGTTCATTCATGTAACATCTACATGAACTAGCAATTTAAATGATGTTTTTAATCACATGAACAACAGAGAGGCCGAATATGATGTACAGTTTGCATGCAGAGCGTGCATTCATTGTATCACTCCTTGAAAAAAGGTGGCATCTGTTAATTTGCTTTCAATTTGTTCAGCTACATGAAACCTCCCAGAAGGCCTCATATTAGTCATATGGGTATAAGAATTATAAGCACAGGTGTTCTAAAGACATGTGTGCCTACTGTTGCATTTTATTCCCTGTGTAGCTATGCACCTCCAACTTCTTCCTGACTAGTCATATTTCTACCACCAATTACAAATAACAGATTAGATGACTGGACATCCTCCACGATCTGAGATCTCAGACACATTTCACTATCTGATAACAAAGAAAACAGCTTTTAGAAATGCAACCTCCAAGAGCAATACCTTACGAAGGGGAACCAGGCTAAATAGCCCAAGAAAACTAACAACGAATGTGAAACCTATCATCCAACCCAAAGATGGATTTTTAACATCTTCTGCTCTGTTACCAGGATAATCTGCTCCAATAAGCTCATATGTTCTCTGATTCATTGAAAGCATATATGAACCAAAGCCACCTGAAAAGAAAGGCCATTTCAGCTACCAGATCATAGAAAGAGAACAGAATCAATAAGAACGAACTTTTGGAATGGAACTATGGAAGCTCCTAGAGGAAAACAAAAAGAAGACGATTCAAGTAACATTTAAAGATATCTAAAACTAACATATGTCTTGGAATCTCCATAAAATATCGAAGAAAAATACGAAAATAAACGATTTGCAAGCTTCAGATCAAAATAAACAAGAATAAAACAACAGGAAAAAAAACATCAAAGGTGGCCCAACTCTTCGCATTAAGGGGGGAAAAAAAACATCAAGGAAACGATCTACCAAACTAGATGGTCACCGAAAAGGGGGGGAAGTCATAAAGCTCGAGTTATCAACAAGCCAACGAAATGAAGAGGAAGTATTGTTAACAAGGAAAAAGAAAAAGAGGCGCCTTTCTACAATTCAATTGACCTTCGAAAAGAAAAGAAAAAAATCACTGTCCAATTGCCCAAATAATTATACAGCATACCGCCTTCGCAAGCAAATCCACACAAAGGACCACAACAGAAGGCCAATTACCGCTGAACGCGAGCCCGTAGCACGCCACGACGCATGTCTGTATGACGGTGTTCTCCTGCGGCGTGAAGGGGACGGTAAAAATGCCCAGCTTGGACAGGAACTCCGTCCAGCTCTTGACGAAGAAGAAACCCAGCAGCCCCGCGGCGACGTTGAGGGAGGGGATGACCCCCACCGTGAGGTTAAGCTTGTGGGTGATGATGCAGAAGAGCGCTCCCAGCAGGGCGCTCACCACCAGCCCTCTCACCGTGATCTGCTCCCTCCAAGGCGGCACCTTTAACCCCCCCTCCGCCCCCGCTGCCTCCCCGGCATTGCCAGACCCCACCGCCGGATCCAAAAAGGGTTGCACTATCTCACGCTCCCCCTGTGCAACCGTCCCCATCTCCCTTCCCAGTTTCCTCCCCGCCTCTGTGTGTCTCTCTCTCTCTCTCTGCGCCCAACCTCCTCTTCTGGGTTTCGCTGGACCAACTGCTGCGAGAGGAGGAGGAGGAGGAAGATGAGGAGGTCGGTATGGAGAAGGATGGAGAGGGGTGAAGGGTGGGGAAGATGGAGACGTAGAGGAGAATGGTGGAGGCGACCTCCTTTTTGTCGCTCTTAAAAATATTAACTGTTGCCGGCGTTTGCTTGTCCCGTCCGCCTCCAAGAAGAAGCAGCAGCTGTTTGGGAAACGGTCCCTCGAAGGAATCAAATTGTAGATACGCCCCTTTACTTTTTCTTATTTAAAAAAATGAATTTCAAAGTTCGTGTGTGTGTTGTGTTAAAGAGATAGCATATTTAGAAAAATTATGAATGTCTTATATATTTTATATTATGAACAAACATAAATTTAAAAATCAATAAAAAATTTAGTGACTACTAGGACAGGCATTGCCATGTCTCTAAATATAATGTAAAAGTATATATATATACCAAGATTGGTCAGATCGTATGACTTGGCCATTCCGAGTTTTCATGGTACAGTATATATCAAAAGTACTATATCAAATATTTTGATTTGTCTAATTTTTTAAAAAATAATTTTAAAAATATAAATAAAGAAATATATTAAAAATATTAAATAAATAAAATTAGCCGTATATTGATTATGTTGCCAACCATAGTATATATATGAGTAAATTAATTAGAAGTCTCTATCAAATATTTAACTTATTTTCTAATCCCTAATAAAATTATAACTCATTATAATAAGTGTTATTCTCTATTACAAAATATGCTAAGCTCTGTTATAGCAAAGACCTCATATGTTATAGTAAGAGACTATTAAATAATTTCTTCTATATACATAGATATAGATAATTATATAACACCTATATGGCTATTTTCTACCCCAAATTATTATTTGTATATTTAACTTTCCTAAGTGGATGACACTCACGACCATGGTTTGTCATACTCGCGTGGATTGATCATATCGCATATCGTACTGTTCAATACGATGGGAAAATGGTTAGTTTGATTTTCTTTTTTAGTTGTGTGGCTTTATTAATATCTAAAAAATTAAACTAAAATTATCATATTTTGTATCTTTCTTAATTAACTTGTGTTTGAAATTTTATCTCAATAAGATATTATTTAGACTTCTTAGATGTATTTCGACACGATTTTGATTATGCATACGGGACGACATCTGATTTTAAAAATAAAATCAAATTTAAAATCACCATAATTAAAAATATATTATTTTAAAAATATAAATATCAAAAAATATTGATGCATAAATATTAATATTAAGTCGGCTTAATAATTTTTAGATAATTTTTATTTGATAAAAAATAAATTAAAATTTTAAACTAAAATTGTCATAATTTACATCCTATCAATTAGCTTATGTTTGAAATTTCTTATCAATTAAATATTATTTAGACCTCTTGGATGTACTGCGGCATATGACTTTGATTATGCACACATCGATAAAACAACATCCAATTTTAAAAATAAAGTCAAATTTAAAATCACTATAATTATAAAAAAAAATATCATAAATTATTGATGCATAAATATTGAGATTAAATCAACATAATAATTTTTAGTTAATTTTACTTGACCAAAAAATTAATTAAAAAATTAAACTAAATTATCATAATTTATATCATCTTTTAATTAGATTATATTTAAAATTTTATCTCAATTAGACATCATTTAGAACTCTTGGATGTATTTTGATATGACTTTGATTATGTGTATATCGACGGGACGACATCCGATTCTAAAAATAAAGTCAAATTGAAATCTTCATAATTATTAAAAAAATATAATGATTCTAAAATATAAATATCAAGAATTATTAATATATAGATATTGAGATTAATTGACTTAATAATTTTTAAAAAAAATTACTTGAAATAAATAATAAAAATAAAAATAAAAATCATTATAATTTGTATCACTTTTCTAATTATCTTGTGTTAAATTTCATTTTAATTGGACATTGTTTGGGTATTAAATTAGATGATCAAATAAATTTAGATGAATCAAAACTTATTTAACTAACCTCATTTTAACTGTCCGAACCGATCGTGTGCACGGTGCAATATAGTCGTATCGCCGTGGTACGCGATGGTATGCCAACTGTGCTCACAACACTCTCTGTTCTATTTTACCTGTCAAAATCTCTTAAACGGTGGCAAGTCCCAAAGTTTATGAGAAATTCATTTTCTAGCGAACTTTCACAATTCATACAACTACAGGGAAAATGTTAGTTGAGGTTCTGATATTTGCTGTGGTGGTGTAATCCTGTTTGGACCTGAGCCAAACGGGCCTCCACTGGAATAAGAGAGGGAAGACGATTGCTGGTGAGGACGAAGACCTGCAAAACCAGAATAGGATCAGGGGGCCCGGTGAAAACCGGGGAAACCCTCCGATGCCTAAGTCAGTGGAGAGCTTGTGAGGCAGGGGGTTTCGGAATGCGAGAATGTGTTCGCGTAAGGAAGAGAACGTACCGTTGCATGGTACTGTACCTGTGCCTTTATAGGCGTCGTTGTAGAGGCCAACGTGCGTAACGTTGGGCAGATCGTGCCTGAAGAGGCGCCTTGACGCACGCGCATAACGGGAGGAGTTATGACTCCGATGCCCGTTAGGCTGCCAGGCAGTTCACGCCCCTTGATGGTGGAGAACGTGGCCTGAGACGGTTACAACCGTTCTGCGGGCCAGGAATCCTGCTCGGTGCCCTTTGGATGGACCTTCCGAGCAGGTGATGTCCAGGGCTGTTCCGCGCAGCAGGGTTGAGGTCCTCTGTTCGGAAGCCGCCTGCTGACGAGCTCGGCAATGTTCCGCCACGGATAGCCGGCACGGGATCTTCTCTCTTCTGATCCGTATAAGGGCGTGGGATCGTATGAGGAGGCCACGTCAGAAGGGGAAGGCGCTGATGGGCCTTGACGCGATGGGCCTAGGTGGCGGAAAACAGCCACCACACTTGCCCCCCCACGCTCTCAAGTGGTTCGGAAGTCAGAATACTTGAGGGCGGTTGATCTGCCCGGACGTCAGCTCCGTAATAAATGCGGTATCGTCCTCGGAGATCCGAACAGACTTGCGGCGACGCCGTCGCAGAGGCGTCTGCCTCGAACGTGGGGCTTTCATGATGACCACGTGAGTCACGTCAAGTCCGAACGGTCACCCGTAGGTCATTTGAGAGGAGACTTGGAGCGGAGGGAAGCGACGCTTTCAGGAACGCTTCGAATTTCGCGCCTCACTTTCCTTATAAGGAAGGGGAGAGGGCGAGAGCGGGGTCTTTGTCTCCGAAAAGTTTTCCAGAGTCCGCTGCTTCCGAAGTCGCTCACGTCCTTCGCCTTTGAGCTTTCCTCCTTGCATTGTGCTCCCTGCTTTCTGGCGATGGCTCAGAAGGGAAAGGAGATCGTCGAAGCCAGCGGGATGCCGCCGGTGGAAGCGAAGACGGCGAAGTATCGGAGCTTCGAAGGTCTTCGAGAGCGCTTTCGAATAGGCGAGGAGTACGAGATCGTCCTGATGCGCGAGGACGAGACGCATCTCACCCTGAAGCCGGGGTGCTTCGTGCTGTCACTGGACCTGCTAGAAGCTGGTCTCCGGCTACCGATGCCGGAGATAGCAAAGGAGCTACTCCGGAGTTGGAAAGTGGCGCCGATTCAGCTGACGCCCAACTCGTGGAGGACTGTCTTCGTCTTCTGCGCCATATGCAGGAAGAAGAGGATTGAAGCGACTGCGGAGATCTTCCGGAGCCATTTTAGCCTGGCGTGCTCTCCGCAATCCGGGATGGGGATCGTGTACGTGAAACATCGTACCAACCGGATGCGGATCAATTTCTCGCCTCGACTGTCCAACAACAAAGGGTGGACAGGGCGACTTTTCTCCGTGGGGAGAAGGAAGGGAGCAAACATCCCTGAATGGGACTTTCCCACGAGGGTGGTGGAGCCCCTGAGAAGGGTGGATATGGCCCCTTTCTTGATTCGGGAGGCAGCCGCAGCCTCCCAGTTGCTGAATACGGTCACGGTGAACCATGCAGAGGGGTACCTGACCGAGTACAAGCTTGTGAAGTACAAGCTTAGCCGCGCCTGGGGTAAGTCTTCTTGCTGTTCTGCTTGTTTCGTTTTTTGCATACATGGGTTCTGATCCTTTTTCCTGCTTATTTCAGATGATGAAGAAATAGCGGCTGGTCGGGATCAGAAGGAGATGGCGAATTACGCCGAGATGATCCCTGTCAACCTTTGCTCCATAAGGTTGGACGAGGGAGGTTCTGCGAAGGGACCTGCGCGGCAAGTGAAGGCCGCAGCGAGAGGAGGTGCCGCGAAGAAGGCGGTTGAGACGGATACGACCGCGGGGACGACCTCTCTCTTTCAACCGAAGAGGAAAGAGAAGCGCAAGGCGGCAGTGGTGGAGCCGCAAGCCAGAGTCGTTCTCCCGAAGGAGGGGTATCCGACGAGCCCCGAGTTCCCAAAAAGAGGAAGCTGAAGAGGTTGATGTTGCGTGCTGCAGAAGACGCCGCGGCGGTGGAGGAAGGATCAGAGGAGGATCTTGAACCTTTGTTGGTTCGAAGATCTCGCCAGCGTGTGGGGGCGTCCGAGGAGAGGGCGCCCGCAGCTCCAGCCGTGGGCCGTCCAGAGGTGGCCATGAAGATGTCCGCCGAGCTGGGCCTGATAATGGTCAGCGATGAATCGGACCGCTCCGGAGGGCGGACGAAGTCGCCGGGTCTTGAGGACCAGGTGGTCCTATCTGGTGAAGGGAGCGCCGAGCAGGATGGCGCGCCAGGCGGGAGCGTACAGCCTGGTACCGAGGAGAGGGCGACCACAGACTCCACTCCTGCGCCGGCGGTCGTTCGTGGTGCTGACGAGGCAGTTCTTCCGAGGGGGGACGTTCCACAAGAAAGTGGAGACACCCTGCCCCCCATGCTCCCCACCTCAGTGATCACCGAAGGCCGTATAGTCGGCGAGAGTGCAGCCGAGGTGATCGCTGGGGATTCCGTAGTCGGCGAGAGTGCAGCCGTCCTCGGGGAGGAGAGCACTCAAGGACTTGGGGACGCCGAGGAGGGCCGTGAAACAGCCTTTGCAGCCTCCGTTGCCGAGGATGGTGGGGAGGAGCAGCCGACGACCAGGCAGGAGGCCGCCGGAGTGAGTCGAACTTCGGCTTCCGGGGACGTTGCTGCCACAACTTCCGAGTTGGGCCGTCCGGAAGGCCTTGTGATCGGTGACATTCCGATCTCGTCTGCCGCTGCTACGGCGGGGACGAGAGTTCTGGAGACGACACCAGGCCTCTGACTGAGGTGCTGCGCCGGGGCATCCCCGAAGTGCCCTCGGTGGAGGCGCTGGAGGCATCACTTCGCCGTGTCGAAGAATCACCAAGGAAGCTACCCGCAAGCCCTACTGCTTCGCGTCTCGAACAGTTGGCCAGGTGCTTGGACCTTCCCCTCGAGCTTACTCCGGAAAGGTCCGTTGAAGGCTACCACCCGGAGGGGGTAGAGGACGAGGGAACAAGCGATGTTGACCTGGAGGCGCTCATGGATGGCCTGACCAAATCACTGGGCACCCTGAAGGCTCTAGCTGCTCGGGGTCAGAAGCAGAAGTATCTCCTTGAGGCGAGTGCAACTTTCTTAGAGGAGCTTTCAGCGAGGCACAAAGCTCGCGAGGCAGCGCTGGAGGAGGAGGTGAAGAACCTCAAAGCCGCCCTCCAGGCTTCGGAGCTCGAGGCCACTCTGGTACGGGCCGAGAAGGAGGCCTTGACCAAGGTGATTGTGGACGCGGGGGTCCGCGCCGTTGCTAGCTATAAGGCCGGACCGGAGTACAAGGAAGACTTGGAGCAGTATGGGGCCCGGTGCTACCGAGTGGGTCTCAAGGCTGGGAAGGACTTCGGAGAGCAGTCTTCCTGGGTCGAACGCGCCCGAGAAGCCTTTGAGGCCGCTGTTCGGGAGTGCCGACGCCGAACTCAGGACGCCCGCCTGGATGGTGTGCAGTTCGCACAATTCCAGTCTGGGCGGATGCCCCCTTCAGGTGACGGTGCTGGTCCTTCGCAGCAGGCTCCCTGATCCTCCTTGTATCCTCCTTTTTGTAACATCGGCCAAGGAAGGCTGTTTGTAAGCACAAGAACTTCTTATAATGAAATCCTCTGCTTTACGAGTTTTTCTGTAGCGTCTCTTTCTCTATCTTCTCCCTGTTGTGGTTGTTCCTGCTCGGATCGGAATCCGTTAGCTTCGTGAGCATTGCATGTAAGACGCAGATCGTTGGGTACCGTAAAGGAGGTTCCGATCAGGTATCTATGCCAAATGCTCATGAAGCAACAGGAGTAAGGAGAAGAGAGGTTGGATGCTGAAAGAAGGCTTTTATAGATGATAAGCCTTAAGATTAGAAACATGCCAAGTCCTGGGAATGGCTTCGCCACTAGGAGTAGTTAGCTTATATGAGCCCTTCCCGAGGACATGGGTGACCTGATAAGGTCCTTCCCATTTGATGGCAAGTTTGCCCACTGCTCTTCGGGGGTCCGAAGCCGAACAGCGGCGCAAGACCAAATCTCCCACGTTGAACCGCCTTTCCCGAACTCGCGCGTTGTAATATTGTGCGAGTCGTTGCTGATAGGAAACGAGACGAATGCTGGCGTCGCTCCGTCGTTCGCCTAGCATGTCCAAGTTTTCCCGAAGAGCTCGGTTGTTGACGGCTTCGTCGAAGTGGGTAGTTCGGATAGTTGGAAGGGCTACTTCCAAAGGTACAACTGCTTCCGAGCCGTAGGCTAGGTGGAAAGGTGTTTCCCCTGTAGCTACCCGAGCAGTTGTTCGGTGACACCAAAGGACATTTGGGAGCTCATCGATCCATGATCCACCTGCAGCCTCCACTCTGGTTCGGATCCCGTGCAGCAATGTTCGGTTGGCGTTTTCGACCAAACCGTTAGCCTGGGGATGAGCCACGGAGGTGAAGTGGTTGTAGATCCCGAGCTCGGCGCACTTTTGCTTGAAGAAGGTGCTGTCGAACTGTTTCCCGTTGTCAGAAGTAATCACCCTGGGGACGCCAAACCTGCATAGAAGGTTCTTCCATACGAACTTCCATGCGGCCTGTTCGGTGATTGTGGTGACGGGTTCGGCCTCGATCCACTTGGTAAAGTAGTCGATGGCGACAAACAGGAACTTCTTGCGCCCTTGGGCCTCTGGAAAGGGGCCCAAGATGTCAATGCCCCATCTGGCGAAGGGGCGCGGCTCGAACAGACTGTGAAGCTGTTCGGCTGGCTGCTTGATGAGTACTCCGAACTTTTGGCATTCTGGGCATTTCCTGACGAAGGACATGCAATCCTTCTGAAGAGAAGGCCACCAGAACCCTGCTCGGATGAGGCTGCGTGCTAGCGTTCTGCCCCCCAGATGGCTTCCGCACAACCCCTCGTGGACTTCCTCTGTGGCTGCGAGGGCCTCCTCAGGGTTGAGGCAACGTAGAAGAGGTCTTGCAAGGGACCGTCGGTACAGCTTGCCTTCTACGAGGGTGAAATGCTGCGAGCGCATCCTGACTTTCCGAGCTTCATCCTGTTCGGAAGGAAGCTCGCCTCGGAGAAGGTACGCCAAGAGAGGGTCCACCCAACTTGGGGTCGGTGGGCCCGTTTCTATGGCGGCTACATCAATCTCTGTGCTCGGCAAGGCGAGCTCTTCAATGAAGACAGAGCGAGAAGGGGTGATGTCACCTGAAGATGCCAATTTGGCCAGCGCATCAGCTCGCGCGTTCTGCTCCCGTGGAACATGTATAACCTCGAAGTATACGAGGCCCTCTGTCTGGCTCTTGACCTGTTGGAGGTATTGAGCCATGCGAGGTTCCCTTGCTCCAAACTGTCCGCTCACCTGGCTGGCGACCAACTGGGAGTCACTAAAGACTCTAAGCCGAATGGCTCCGAGGTGCCTAGCCATGCGGATACCGGAAAGCAAGGCTTCGTACTCGGCGACGTTGTTGGAGGCTGGAAAGCGGAAACGGAGGGCGTATTGGAACTCTAACCCCTCTGGGGAGGTGAGGACCAAACCTGCCCCGCTTCCGGAGACACAAGAGGATCCGTCCACATAAAGCTCCCATGGGGGCTCGTCTGCCAACGGTGGATCCTGCTCGGCCGGAAGGGTGCATTCCGCCACGAAATCTGCTAACGCCTGCGCTTTGATCGCCGTCCTTGGTCGGAAGCTGATGTCAAACTCTCCCAGCTCGATTGCCCACTTAACCAACCTACCGGAAGCCTCCGGCCGCTGCAAGATGGATTTCAGCGGTTGATCGGTAAGCACTGTAACGGAATGGGCCTGAAAGTAGGGCCTGAGCTTCCGTGCAGCTGTGACAAGAGCAAGGGCAAGCTTTTCTGCTCTGGGGTACCTCCTTTCAGCTTCTTGGAGGACCCTGCTGATATAGTACACTGGATACTGTGCCGCTCCTACTTCTCTGATCAAAACCGCGCTGATGGAGTGTTCAGTGACCGAGAGGTACACGAACAAGGGTTCTCCGAGCACAGGCTTTGAGAGAACAGGAGGGGCTGCCAAGTATGCCTTCAGCTCAGTGAAGGCAGCTTCGCATTCGTCAGTCCACAGTACTTGCCCCCCTTGCTTCGAGGCGTTTTTAGGGCCTCGGAGCAACTTGAAGAAGTTAAAACTTCTTTCTGCTGCTCGGGACATGAACCTGTTCAGCGCGGCAAGACGTCCTGTTAGACGCTGGACGTCGCGCGCTGTCTTCGGACTGGACATCTCAAGTACGGCTTGGATTTTTTCCGGGTTCGCCTCTATTCCCCTGTTTGATACGAGGAACCCGAGGAACTTACCCGACCGAACACCAAACGCGCACTTGGCTGGATTGAGCTTCATATTATACCTTCGCAGAGTTGCGAAGTTTCCTGGAGGTCAGAAATGTGATCAGTGCTCGGAAGAGTCTTGACCAACATGTCGTCGACGTAAACCTCCATGTTTCGCCCGATCTGCTGCTCGAACATCTTGTTGACCAGCCGCTGGTAAGTCGCGCCTGCATTCTTCAGACCAAAAGGCATCCTGGTGAAGCAGTATAAGCCTAGGTCTGTGACGAACGTAGTGGCGTCTTGATCCGGGGGATGCATGCTGATCTGGTGGTAACCAGAGTAGGCATCCAAAAGCTGAGGAGCTCGTGCCCGGAAGTAGCGTCCACCAGCTGATCGATGCGTGGCAATGGGAAGTTATCCTTGGGCGTTGCCTTATTAAGATCTTTGTAATCTACGCACACACGCCATTTGCCATTGGCCTTGCGTACGAGGACCACATTGGAGATCCATCTTGGATATTGGGCTTCTCGGAGGAGCCCGACAGTTCGGCTTTTGGTCACGTGATCCTGAATCACGGTCTGCCGTTCTCGGTTCACGGGTCGCCTTCTTTGCTGCACTGGCGGGATTCGTGGATCCAACCGAAGGCGATGCACCATGACTTCCGGGGGAATGCCTGGAAGCTCGTCATCAGACCAAGCGAACACGTCCAAATTGGCCAGCAGGAAAGCTGTGTAGCGTTGCTGCTCGGCCTCTGTCAACAGGGCGCCAATGTACAAGACGTGTTCGGAGTCGTCGTCCACCTGAATGGGGATTAAGTCTTCGGCAGGCGTCCCCCGACTAGTTGAAGGCTGATCGGAGGTCGGAAGAGCTGGATCAGCGAGTGGTTGCTTGTCTCTTAGAGAGAGGACATAGCAACGGCGAGACTCACGCTGACACCCGAGCACTTCGCCAACTCCGATCGGAGTTGGAAACTTCATTTTCTGGTGGAGTGATGAAGGCACTGCTTTGATTCGCCCGATCAGACCTCTGCCAAGAATAGCATTGTATCCAGGCATGTTGTCGATGACCAAAAAGTCAACAATTTTGGTCACGACTTTCGGAGCCGTTCCCAAGGTAATCGGAAGGCGAATCCTTCCCATGGGCTGAACCGAAACTCCCGAAAAGCCGAAAAGTGGCGAGTTTACAGGGGTGAGTTGATCGGTTCGCAGACCCATGAGGACAAAACAGTCGTAAGCCAAGACATCGGGGGCGCTTCCATTATCTACCAGAATCCGGCGCACGTTACAGTGGTTGATGGTGGCCGAAACGACCAGCGCATCAGTGTGCGGGTCGTAACCCCTACAAGATCTTCGTCCGAGAAGGTTATAGCCTCCTCGGGCTGTGCGCGTGCGGGACTGGCAGGATATGGGGCCGGCCGAACAGTCGGAGGCCTGTCTACGACATGCACTCGCCTTGCGTAATCGCGTCGGCTTCGAGTGCTTTCTCCACCTGCGCCGAAGCCTCCCGCGATCACGTTGATCTCCTGCCCATTGGGATCGTTGTTGATCGGCTGCTCGGGAGTGCGGTCTTGGCGTCGGGGGCGCTCTTCGTTCCGGCGCCCTTCGTTCCGGCGCACGAACCGTCCAAGGTAGCCGCGCTTGATAAGGTCTTCGATTTCGTCCTTAAGCTGGCGGCACTCGGAGGTGTCGTGGCCGTGGTCGCGATGAAAGCGACAGTACCTATTTTGATCGCGCTTCCGGGGGTCGGAGCGCATTCTCTGGGGCCACCGAACAAAAGCTTCATCCCTGATCTCTGCCAGGATTTGTTCGGGAGCCACAGTGAGGGGGGTGTAGTTGGTGAAGGGGCGCGGACGACGCGGAGAATCGCCATTGCGTCGTCCCTTCTTCCGATCACGGTCGGAACCGTTGTCGGAAGGTCGCTTTTTTTCCGACTGCTCCCCCTGTTCGGCCCTGCTCGCCGCCAGGCTCTCCTCGCAGGCCGCGTGGCGCTGCGCGATGGAGAGTAGTTCGGCGAGGGTGGCGGGCTGCTGGACGCCGAGAGTCCTTTGTAGAAGCCGTCACGAGTGCCTGGATGAGAGCACTGGTGGCTAGGGGGACGTCCAGGCGCGAGATGCGAAGCGCCTCTGTTCGGAACCTCTTGACGAAGTCCCAGAGTGCCTCACCTTTCTCTGGCGCACGGTCAGGAGAGAAGCCGCCGTCCGCGGCTGGGACCTTCCACCAAGGAAGTTGTCCCGAAAGGACTTCTTCAATTGGCGGAAGGAGGTGATAGAGCCCGCAGGGAGGGTTTCAAACCAAGCCCTGGCGGTCTCCTTAAGGGTTGCAGGGAAGCCCTGCACTTGGCCGCATCTGATGCTCCGTGGAACACCATATGGACTCGAAGCCGTGGATGTGGTCGGCCGGGTCAGTTGTGCCGTCGTAGGGCGCGATGGTGGGAAGAGGGAGCTTGGAGGAGACCAGGGCCTCCAGAATCTCCCTACTGAAAGGAGAGCGGAAGTCCAAGTCGTCCTCCGCTGGAGCCTTGCCCTCCGCACGCTGAACCATCGCGTCCATGCGGCGTTCGAGGTCGACCACACGCCGGAGACGCCTGGCGAGCTCCTGCTCGGAGTTGGCGGGGCCCCCACGTCCAGAGGCGTGGGAGTTGCCTCCCACGACCGATCGTGGCGGACGGGGTGAGACGATAGAACGCCGGGGCGAGCGCCCGCGGCGCTCTGGTGCCCGCTCTTCCGATGGAGCCCGGAGGGACCGGCGCGGTGAGTCCGCCTGCTGCTCCTGCGGCGCTGGGGGGACGCGGGAGCGTCGATGTGACGATTCCGCCTGTCGCTCACGCGGCAGGGAAACCGCTGGGGCCGCTGCCCCTGCCAACTGGGCCTGTAGGGCGAGGCAGACGCCCGTCAACTGATGCATTTGCCCCCGAAGCTCTGCCACTTCGAGGGCCGTTGCCGGTGCGGCAGCCGTTGGTACTGGGACGTCGTGATTTGCGCCGGTAGCAGTGCCGGCGACGTCCTCAGGAGGAGATTGGCGACGAGAGGCCCCTCGTGATTGGCGAGACCTCGTCGCCCTGCTTCCTATATTCTGGTATGAGGATCGCCCTCGAGCCATGGCAGCGTCGATTCCCACAGACGGCGCCAAATGTGGTGGTGTAATCCTGTTTGGACCTGAGCCAAACGGGCCTCCACTGGAATAAGAGAGGGAAGACGATTGCTGGTGAGGACGAAGACCTGCAAAACCAGAATAGGATCAGGGGGCCCGGTGAAAACCGGGGAAACCCTCCGATGCCTAAGTCAGTGGAGAGCTTGTGAGGCAGGGGGTTTCGGAATGCGAGAATGTGTTCGCGTAAGGAAGAGAACGTACCGTTGCATGGTACTGTACCTGTGCCTTTATAGGCGTCGTTGTAGAGGCCAACGTGCATAACGTTGGGCAGATCGTGCCTGAAGAGGCGCCTTGACGCACGCGCATAACGGGAGGAGTTATGACTCCGATGCCCGTTAGGCTGCCAGGCAGTTCACGCCCCTTGATGGTGGAGAACGTGGCCTGGGACGGTTACAACCGTTCTGCGGGCCAGGAACCCTGCTCGGTGCCCTTTGGATGGACCTTCCGAGCAGGTGATGTCCAGGGCTGTTCCGCGCAGCAGGGTTGAGGTCCTCTGTTCGGAAGCCGCCTGCTGACGAGCTCGGCAATGTTCCGCCACGGATAGCCGGCACGGGATCTTCTCTCTTCTGATCCGTATTAAGGGCGTGGGATCGTATGAGGAGGCCACGTCAGAAGGGGAAGGCGCTGATGGGCCTTGACGCGATGGGCCTAGGTGGCGGAAAACAGCCACCACATTTGCAAATGAATAAACGGTAATTGGAATTTTATTTATTCATATTTTGATATTAGTATTTATTTATTTAAGTTTTATTTCCCCACCTTTCCCTGGAAAGATATTTTTTGAGGAAATATTTTCCATCCCCTTATAGGAAATGTTTTTCGAAAAGAACACACATTTTCGTAATTCTTCGTAATTTTCCTTCATTCCTCGAGAAATTTGTAGAATGCAATAAAGAGCAATGACGAAGAAACAAATATTTTAGGACCCATTATGATAATTTATTTCAAATAATAAGGATATATATATATATATGCATATGCAAATGTAAATCTAAGATAGAATGATCTGAAAGTTTGAATCCAAGAGAGGTATCTATGCAAAATCCTCCACCTCCATGATTCCCTTGATCACGACCGTTCATTCAATGGATCCAGTGATTTCGACGGTGATTAGGCTCCCATCTTGCGGTGCGTCGGGGCCAGTGGCGTAAGAAGGAGATGCGGGAATCTCGTGGGCGGGGGGCACTGCATACATGAACGTGCCACCGGGTATCGTGGCCTTTTGTTATTGGCCACGCGTGTCGGTCCAGTCCACGGTTGGGGCCCCTATTGTGTCGTGAAGGAACTGAGTCAAGAACTTGGGGCCATAATTATCTTAATAATCTAATTTTTTTACATGTAATAAAATTCTTATAACAATGACTAAGGACATAAAATAAACGTCACCCAACTAAGGCAACGTTAACCATTGAGTCAAGAACTTGGGGCCATCAAAACATTGGACCCCATGCATGTGAACTTTGATAAATCTAGCTAGGAAGCAAGTACTCTCACATATGTTCAATGAACAGTCCGGTAGTTCCATATCACATGAAAAAAATCCAACTTTGGTCCATATTCTAAAGTTTGGTGCCTATAGCAAAGATGATGCACATATATATCCAAGATACCCAACACATCGACAATACCCGTTGACGGACATAAATCTACTCTCATGTTCTACACCACTCCATATTAGCTGATCAAATTTAAATGGAATCTTTAATTATTTCTTGCAAGTTGAGATGAAGGGGGGGGGTGCATTGAGCGGTCACCATCAAAGGGAGTACTTTTTCTTAAAAAAAAAAAAGAGTATGCCTATTTTTATTAAGTTTCTTTTCTTGTGAAAAATGGGAGAATTATGGTTTATAAACTACTAGAGTAATATTTACCATAAATTATTACAGAATATATTTGCTGCACATTCACTACTGATGGCAAATAAACTTTAATATTATTTATTTATAAAGGGTGATAACATCTGTGATTAAACTCCCACGTGTTTTGAGTCGAATCTTATCATTTCCATCTAAACTATTTACTTAAATTTTATTTGCCCCTTCGTCATTATATATAATTTAGAAACATCATGATATGATCGGATCTATCGGTCTCGCCATAACATAGCGCGAGTCTTTAGATTTAAATTCAAAGACTGTCCTGATAACTCGTGTTCGGATTCTCAGTGTCATAGTACTCGATCATAGTGTTCGATACTCGAGTTGTCAGAACAATCATTAGATTTGAATCTAAGGACCCGCACTATATTACAGCCAAACGGTATCAAGAGACTCCACCGCACCATAACACTCTTATATATAATTTTATTTTTTATTTTTTAAGCTACACGAGACTATGAGAAATTTAGATTTATATTTCAGAGTTGTCTAACTCACAACATTCTTTTAATCTAAATTGCGGGCTCATCCTTTGAGGGCATCTCTAGATAATCAAATATGAGTCATCCCCCAATGATCTATCTATGTACCTTAAAAGAAAAGAACTTTTTTATTTTCTTAGTTCTCATATATTTTATAACCAGCCTTTAGGCTTCATGATTTGACTATTTTATTTCAGATCTGGGAATCTTAGCTCATTAAAAAATATTTAAAAGAAAAAGAAAAAGAAACACGCACAACCCTAATTAAACCTTATTTTATGGTTGCTTGTTACACCTTCCATCAAGGTCAAGAGGAAGAGTGAGGGGGTGTAGGAAGCTTCAAGCAAGTGATCATTATTCTAGCAATAAGATTGAAAAGGACAGAAGAGTTCCATGATTGGAATGATATTTTAATTTAGACCAAAGTAGTATTGATGAGCACAACAAATAATTACCATGTGACGTTTTGTGTCCACAAGCAATATTTTTTAAAGGCATGGATTAGATTAGATGCCCTATGTCGTTTAGCCATTTAGATGTGGATATATCATATATATATATATATATATATATATATATTCATGAATAACGTTACTATAACTCTCATGTAAGAAGATGAGAAGATTAATTTTTGAGAACCAAACAAAGTTATATGCTAAGCTCCAATGACTATTGTCGACCATATCGTAACCAGTATCATTATCACAATATGAAAACACAAATTTATATAGAAAATGCTTAATGCCCGGCCGCCCGGGCAACCGAGCTGGCGCTGTCTCGTTGGATAGCGCCCTTCTGTCCGGGGCCCGCAACAGGGACGTTGCTCACTGGGACAGCGCCAGCTCCGTCGCCGGAGCAAACCGCGCGGTCGAGCGACCGGGTGCGCAGTATCTCTCAATTTATATATACACCCCTAAAATCTATTGTACTCGAATTACATATTTTTGAAATCAATATATTATCCTCTTCATGTACAAAATCGAAACGAAGTATTGCTTCATCGACTCCCACGATATCCATAACCGTTCCATGAAACATGAGGACACAGATTAACCGGAATCAAACTTCGAACAACTAAAGTTAATCAGATCACTCTGTAAATAGCAGCCCCAGATACATAATTTCAGACAACAAGGGTAGAGTGATACTTGTCGCGCAGATATGACCAATAGATCGCTGTCTGATCTGATCTATGACATTCTACAGCTACAGTATTTCATGTCATTCTACAAGTTGTTCGAGAATGATTTCTTACACGTACAAAAAAACACGGATGCCCCTCCAATACCTATTGTCGTCACATGCAATTTTTAAGTATTTCTCAATGTCAAACAATCAACTTCTAAGTAAAATTGTTCATGGTTCGATTCGATCCGATTCAGCTCAAATTTTTGGACGAACCGAACCGATTTTATTGGTATACCGAATCGGTAGTTCAAATTGAAAAAAAATGTGTTTAAAGGGGCTATCCTGAGTCAGGACCTCCCATTGGGTGAGAAGAACTGTATCCACCGAGTCACAATTTCTTTTATGATATTATTTATTATTAAATATATTAAATATATTTAGTTTATTCGATTTCACAACAGAAAACTAAACCAAACCGCAGAGTCCTTCAACCTGAATCGAACCGAACCGATTCGGTTCGATTCTTTGAGTTGAACCATAGTTTGAACATCCCTACTTCCGCATTGGTCACTAACCAGCAAACAGGTTTCGTGGTTGGACAAAGAACTCAACTCGTCTTTTGGGCAGTTTCATTGGTGAGAGCAAACGAAGAGTAGTTTAATTGGTGGGACACTCCGACGTGCAACAAGAGATTGTGGGTTCTATTTCCACCGCAGGTCTTTCTAAAGATTTTTGAAAATTTTATTTTTAAGAGATTCTCTAAACTTTGAAACATGAATAGGTGGGAAGGGTCTAGACTATTAAACCTACAAGGCCAGTGGTTAAAAAAAAGCTTCCTTGGCGAGAAGCTTCTCCCGGACTTCTGTCTTGCCTGAGATTTCAAACCCATGATACCGGCGCCACCCTACTTCTTTCTTATCTCATCGAATTTGTCGTCGGAGTTGGCCTGGACCATCAACTGTTATGTTAGCTCTGTATTTACTTGTGTGGAAGGAAGAAAACAAGAGCAAATTTGCAGACCTATCAACAGAAATTGCTAGATCAGGTAGTCAGTTGATAGAATTGACCTCAAAGATTACCGATTCCAGGCCAACTCTATCGGATCCACGTCGTGGGCTATAACAATCTATCTTGTAGGCAACCGGTTTTGTTTCGGTCATGGCCGAAACCGATACGTCCGGTTTCGGCCGAAACCAACAACTATGTTACAGACACGGTAACAAAAAATTATTCACTACAATTGTATTTGGTATTTGGATAACTTCAAAATTTTGAGGATAACTTCACTCTATCTCCAATCTATCCAAATATCAAACATAACCTAATATACATCAAAACATAGTTGCATACCATTACGGTCTGGACTCTGGAGTATTTCTTGCTCCACCCAGCTCTAACACTTAACATCAAGATATCAATACACCAGTAAAAGTATTGCAATGGATGTGGTTCAGGTAAGTGAGAGAGGTATCTATACCTGCTCAATAAGGTACGTGACATGATTCAGGCCATACTAGACAACAATAGGCTTCTTCACCTCAATAGTTTTCCCTTCTGCCTCAGCCTAAGCCCTCTTAAGAAAATCTCTCCTTCTTGGCAGCCAAGCCCTCTGGTCTGTGCTTGAGGAACATCTTGAAAAGATTGGTTGTTGCATATTGAAGTTTTTGAAGCAAATTGCAATATGTAAAAGAAACTTAACTTTGAAATGTAAGAAATGAACACAGAAAATAACACATCATGACAGAAAATAACACACACACACACGCGCGCGAATTGTGACAGGCAAAAGTGCAATTGCAAGAAATTAACAAAATTTTGGATTACAGAAACAAACTCAAAACACACCCCAAAAAAAAAAGCCCTCTTATCAACTAGTAACAAGACAACAACTAGCTAGTCACAATTCTAAACGTGTACAGTTGCTTGGACAAACCAAACATATAACAAACATCACAAGTCAAATGAGGTTGGGAATTGCTTGAAAAATTGTTATGCCCAGAAGAGCACCGGCCAAAAAGTTACCAAATAGCAACCAGTGTTAACGTTTGTAGGAGTCTTTTCCACTGTTCGGTAATGGGCCGAACAGGTTCCCACTTGAGAGTTGAGAGCGAACGGTCGTCGGTGCGGACAAAAGTCTGTAAGATCAGAGGACGTCATAGGAATCCGGTTGAAGAATCGAGAGAACCCTCCGATATCAAAGTTAGAGATAACTATCACTGAGTTTGGAAGAAAAAGTTCTTTTCGTATGTGGTCTCGCGCGTGGGCAATTGTGAGGGGATGATTACTTGTACCTTTCCGTAAAAGTTATTTGTTCCTTATATAGGTCGGAGACCTGAAGGGAACAAATAACCAAAACCATCAACAATGCAGTGAATAATCACAACAATGATGATACAAACAGCAAATGTAACCGTTAAAGCCAAAAAACCCCTAGAACAGATAGTGTACTCCAGCAAAGTATCATGCTTAATCGTATCACAAGTCCAAGAAACTTTATAAATTAAACATACTTGCCATTTCAAGTAGGGTAAATGTTCCAATATTTATAGACGACAGTAGGGTAATCTGTGTCTAAAATCTTCGAAAGTAGGTTCTCACCCGTGTTTTTGACAATAGAGAGAGAGAAAAAATGATCTCTCTTTCTCTCTCACTCCTCTCTGCAAAATTCTCTCGACATGAAAGCCGAAACAAGTCGGAGACATTTGATTTTGCTTTGACTTTGTCAAAAATTTGCAAAACCAAAATCGACTTGGCAAGTGTTTTCAAATACTGTTTAAGTAAAACATTGTAGATGATGAGACATTTAGGATCCATTTGATTGTATGTAAAATAGTTCAATAGGAAAATATTTTTTCACGAAATAATTTTTACGTGAAAATAAAAACGTAATTATCTATTTAGTTGTCAGGTAAATATAAAATTGTATGGAGAGATATGAGATCTTATGATCCACACAAATAAGGGAGAGTCATATACTTCTTGTCTACTAGCACTATTCATCAATTTTTTATTTTATTTTATTTTATTTTTAATATTTTTAAAAAATTAAAATATTAGATAACTAATGAAAAACATGTAACTTTGACAAAGACAATTTAAAATAGGAGACATAAAATAAAAACACAATTTGAATGAATAATATTCTATAGATATTTTAATAAAAAATAAAAAAAAATTAAATTAACTAATAAAAAATAATTAAACTTGACAAAAACTACTTAAATGAGTGGAAAAAAAAATAAAAATGTAACTTACATGAATAGTGCTAAACTTGTTCACGTAAAACACTTGTAAAAACTGCAGCGATCGCGATTAAGAAAATGACATCCGAGATTTTCCGCGGATACTAAAATCCAGATTTTTGTAATTTAATTTTTAAATTTTAATTTTTAATAATATCAAATAATATAAAAAATTAAATTTTTTTGAAAACTACTTTCTCACCGGAGTTTTTCGTGCAAACAAACAGACCCGGGCGACCTTGGAGGCGTGGCGGAGGCGGAGGAGGGTCTGGAGGACGAGGTGGGGGGAGGGGGCGAGCGTGCCGGAGAGCTGGAGGTGGGAGTACTCCATGGCGTGGAAGAGGTTGTGGTGGCGGAGAACGATTTCCAACTCATTGACATCCCTAGTTGCAATCTTGCAGAACATGGGAGAGCTAGTCAGACAAAAGAAGGATACGGGCCCATTACAGTTGGGCCCTTAGTAAATCGGCCCAATATGGGATCTTTGATCCATAAAACCTTTTAACAATAAAAAAAGAAAAGAATGGCAACTTTGAACGAATCTAAAGTGACAGAAGTGGTTTCCTTTTCTTTCTTTTTTTCTTTCAATTTTTCATAGACTGTTTGAACAAAGATCAGAAGTAATAGGCCATAAATCATGATGACATATTTTTAGATAAATATTTATGCATTTATTTTATGTGGCGTGTGATTAATTCAAATTCCCACTTAAATACTCTGAATTAATTCAAACATAAGAGGAACTAGAACACAATTTGTCGTAATGGACCGTAACAGTTCAATAAGAACGAACGATCCATAGGATGATCGTTATACTTTCCATCCATGTGCCATCCGAATCCCAAAGCCTTCCTTAGTTCCTCTTCTCCCCGCCCTCATCATCTCCCTCTTCCTCACCCACCTCCTCTCCTGCAGCTTCGCCACACTCCCAACCAATAGCAGCACTTTGTCACATAGGCAGGCACGATGGGAGACGGGCAGCCCACCATGGCTTCTTCCGGCGCTCAGCAGGGCTCCTCCTTGGCCTTCCCCTCCAGCTCGGGCATCTCCAGGAGGCCTGGGCACAGTGCCCTTGCAAGAACATATATGTACAAGTTTACCACAGTGTTTCACAAGCTTTCACAACCTGCTCAACAAGACCCACCCTTCAGCTGGCCAAACTTGGACCAAAGGACATGCAAATTGGTGGGTCAATCTTAAAGATGGAGAGGATGGCCGAAGGAACAGTCCATATGCCATCCCCACATATCAAGCCTGAAGCCATGGCCCCAGCACAGTCCTCTGCATCTCTCCGGTCGATGCGTTCCCAGACGAACAAGATCACAGTCCCAACAAACATGTCGATGGCGAAGTATGCACCAATGTAGAAGGGAACCGCCATGGCCATGGGTATGGGTATGTACTGAGAGATGTTCTCTGGGGTGACGTCCCTTGCAAGGTTTATGACCAGCGCCGCAATGAAGAATCCGCAGCAGATGGCTAGGCAGTGCTTGGGCAGTGCAGAGAAGCCCTCCACCCCCAGTATAGCCATCTCTCTGTATATGACGCCGTTGGGAGCTTTGTATGCGCCGTCCGGGGAGCCAATGTCGAACGCCGACCAGTAAATCCAGAATGTGAGGGGCGCAATTACACAGCCCATGGCAGTTCCTATCAACTGGGACACAAACATGGACCTCGGCGAGGATAGAGTCAAGTAGCCCGTCTTGAAGTCTTGCATAAGGTCGGCTGCCGTCACCACAATCGACATCATGACCCCGCAGGCAGCTAAACCTGCGATGACACCGCCATTGGAACCCACCACTGATGCGAAGATGAAGAGACCGATCTTCCCATAAGTGGCAGAGAGGCTACAATCCGTCAACCCAGAACCATATGAATTGGAGAATGCAAGTGCAGGAGCCACCATGTAAGAGACTAGAACCAGGTACCATCTGACTTGTGGAAAGATCATAGGTACTGTTGCGGTAGATATGGCAGCCAGGGCGACATAAGCTGAAGCTGCAAACCATGATGAAATGCTGTCTTTCACAAAAGTCTTGTTCCGTAGTTTTTCTTCCTCTAACAGCTCGGATGTTTCATCACCTGCAGAAAATGTGTACACGGTCATGTTAACAAGTAGAAGAAAGCAACTAGGTCAGATACCTATAATCGAAGTGAAAGTGATCACTACTTCAATCCTTTTCTAACCACAGTAATTTCCTTGGGCCAATTCCCCTCTGTACAAAGCATTTAAGTATGATACAATTTTGTAGCTGAGCACTGTCCATGAAGAACATCAACATAACATATAGGCTAACAAGAGACACTTAACACACAGTCAAACAAGCAATTTTTTAATTGTACCGGCAAAATAGCCGAAAAGGATGATGAGAGCTATCTACAAGATTGCACAACATTTTTGGGAAGAATGCCAAGTTCACATAAAGCCCATGTTTAAAAGCAAACATAGGCTGACTAACTGCAAGTACCGATTTGCCTGTCTTCATATTTTGTTTAGGATGGCGGGGAAATCTGAAAATTGCTAATGTTCCTTTCTTGAAATGTAAGGCAGCCAATCATCTCAACACGTATTGGCCCCATATGGTTTTCCCTTGGAAGCAAAATGTTAGACATCAGATTCTCCCACTACCCAGAGTCAGCACCTCTGTGTAGGGCTGTTCAAAGTTTGGTTCAACCTGAAGAACCGAACCGAACTGACCGGTTCGGGTTGGTTCGGTTCGGTTTCAAATCTCCTACGGTTCAGTTCGGTTTCATGATGTTGAACCGAAATGAACCATAATATCACAAGAGCGCTTGTAGCGCAGTGGGTTGGAGTGCGGGTCGCGCGACCTCCCCTGGGAGGTCGCGAGTTCGACTCTCGCAAACCACTCTTAAAAGTCTATTTTTTTCTATTTTCAGTTTGAACTGAACTGAACCGGTTCACTTGAGGGGCTCGGTTCAATTCGGTTTAGCTAAAATTAGGGGTGAACCGGGCCGAACCAACCCGTGTTCTCTGCGCCAGCTAAATACATTCTTGTCATTTTACCAATTTTCTTTATCAAGGATGGACGATGAAAAAGAAAATTGCTACTGTCTTCTGAAAGAAATACATGACCAGCATTCTGTCTTGTCTGCAACTAAACAACCATTTACCTTCAGAGGTGTTGACAAGAGGGAGGCTGCTACATTTTGTTTGAGCATTGCACATTGTTTTTACTGTAATTGCCACTATCTTTATCAAATTGTACAGCCCATCTCCAAGTATAAGAGATATTGCGATGAACACCTACAGGCAGTGAAGAGATGGTGTTATATAAATGTTCTTCAGAGGAAAGAAATGAGTTACTGATGAAATCAAGTACATTTCACAAAGCATTACTAGTGATAATTCAGACCATCTGAACATCAGAAGAGGCAAGAACATGGTCAGAACATTCCACAAAGCCCACTAAGGGCAGAAGCAGGGAGCCCCTCAAAGACAACAAGGATTCAAATAATACAGAATGCAGCTTCCCAATGCAATTGGATGAGAAAGGACTATGGTGCCAAGAGAAGACAATCAAGGTCACACAAAATGAAAGACCTTGTGGATCACGAAGAGGGAACAAGAGAGAGAAACATATATGAACCAGCTTATTCCTTGATGTTTACACGTGGAAAATTCATTCTTTTAATATCCATTTCGTTGGATAGATATGCGTATATTTCTTTTTAGCATATCATTAATTAAGCGTATTTGATTTATCAGATAATTTATGTTTCATGTATTGGACGTTTCCCCACCGACCAGAGTCGATGTTAATTTACATTGGAGCAAGTCCGGACACCTTTAATTAACTATTAAAGAACGCCTTTGCCTCTATCTATTGTGACATTAATGACCTTAATGATCACCCATTATGGGTATATTCTCTTGCAAAGAAATTCGAAGACTTTATTTCTTTGTACATAAGTAATTTGAATTACAATCAGTCCTTCAGAACCTTTACAAATGATCTCAATTATATAATTAGGTCTTCAGGATTACACCCAGTCACGGTCGAACCCTTTGAATTTGCTTTAGTCTGCATTTGAACCATAGAATTCTGTCACGATCAGGTCATTGAATTTACTTTTCTTACAATCGGACCGTCAAATTTGAATTCCACCACGATCGGACCATTGGATTGCCAAGATGATCACCGTCAGTCCATTGTATCTGCTTCATGGCCATCATCACTTTTTTGATTATGAGCGGACCTCTAAGTTGACTTGATGCCCACAAAAGGCATTTCTGCACGAAATGGGGCACATTTGTAGCTCCTCACCCTTTTCGGATATTTCTACAATTTCATACCCTTCTTGGGTATTTCTGCAATATTTAACTCTTTCTGGATATTTATGCTATTTCTAACCATTTCTAGGTATTTCTGCAATTTCTAACACTTCCTGGGTATTTCTGTAACTTCTAACCCTTCTTAGGTGTTTCTGTTATTTTCTTGACATTCCCAAGTATTTCTGTCATTTCTTGACATTCTCAAATATTTCTGTCATTTTTTGACATTTTCAGGTATTTCTATCATTTCTTGACGTTCCCAAGTATTTCTATCATTCTTTGACATTCTCAGACCTTTACGTCATTCCTTGACATTCCTGGGTGTTTTTAGGTATGATAACTCCTAACCATGAAAAGGTACTTAGATTTAGAGTGGCTTGTCTTAAGTCGAACTCAGGAGAGCACATGCCGCTTCAAGGAAGTGAAGAGGATCCGCTCCATCTAGTCGTGCAAACGGCATTTGAATTCTAAACAAGGGTGTTTAGGTAATTTTGAGACATACCAGGAGCTTTGTGTAGTTATTGGACTAGACATGGGTTTTTATGCAATTTCTGAACTCCGATGGGATTTTGGTAATTTTCCCACAAGCGGGGGTGCTTCTGTAATTTCTGGGTGACAGGATATTTCTGTAATTTCTGGACAGCAGAAGGTATTTCTGCAATTTCTGGACAGCAGAAGGCATTTCTGCAATTTCAGGACAGAAGAAGGTATTTCTGCAATTTCTGGACAGCAGAGGGTATTTCTGCAATTTTCTACCCTTTTTTGTATTCTTGCAAATTTCAATCCCTTTTGGGTATTTTTGTAATTTCTACCCCTTTCTGAGTATAAATTGCAGAAGGAGAGTGGCTCTCTTGAAGAAGTCAAATGCACGTTTGACTTTTTTCACCGGACTTTGAATTTGTAGTGTTTTATTGGGTTTATTTAAATTATGAAATTTTTAGATAGACTAAATTATGAGAGATTAGAAAGACGTTATTTTGATGGAATCATCAAAATCGTGATTTTCCTCTTGGATGAGAGAGTTGACTTTTTATTGGTAAGAGATAATTTTTTTTGATATTTTTATTGGATTCAAATGGGGAGTACTTTCTTATTTACATGTAATATCTTAAGTAAATGAAACACATTAGTATACACTTGTATGATTGATATACATATTGATTATGTTTATACATTAATATGATTGTATCATACACTTTATATTGATGTATTTCAGTTAATAAATGCAATCCTTATATATTTTTATATTTTCATATTTTTTTCTAATATTTTACAATTTTTATAGGGGTCAATCCAGCCACACCTGGCTCAGCCAGGATCGGCCCAGATCGGTCAATCCCGATTGGTTTTTGGCTGGCCGATCCGGCCCCGATCCCCTTGTTCTTGAACCTTGCCCACAGGTAAAGAGGGGTTAAGTTGGGTACCTGTGGTTAGGCAATACACCCTTTCCAAACTAAGGTTACCACTTACCACTAACCTTGTTTCCACTATGGCCTACATCCATGAAAAGAAAGGAAACTTCTGTTGCTGCTGAAGATTACACTTGCACTTGCAAACTTTGAATTGCACACAATCCTCGAATTAAGACAGATGTTGTGGTTCTTTTTTAGCATGTAAACTTGTGTTTAGACTGCGCAAGCTTATTGGCAGTTTTTTTTTTGTTGGATATCAACAGTTTCTTTGGACGACAACCAAGATACAATCCTGAAGTACAATATGCGACCTACTTGCTTGGTTGGTTGGGGGGGGGGGGTGGGGGGAAGAAGAAAAAGAAAGTTTCTGCATACCTTGTATCCATACAACCCCTTGAAGTCATTGCTATCAAGGCCAGCAGGATACCAATCCCCAGCATGAGTTTTAATAAATGGCCACAGAAAACCCCATGATATTATGGCTCCAAGGAAGGCTGAGCAGTTCACAATGGGAGGACAGATAAGACCACATCCAACATAAGTTGGACTGAAGTCAAAATAAAACCTGCATATAGGAAGGCAGTGTTAAAGCAGTTAATGTATTTCAGGACTTTGTAGTAACTATAAATTAATTTAGAACCTGACAGAGTTCTGATGGAAGCTTAATTATTTAAGAGCCAGTCTGTATGTCATGTTTTGCTTATTACAAAATGTCGGATCTCTATGTCTATCCTTTGTACAAAATTCTTTCCTTTCTAATGTGTCTCATGGCATATGCTGCATACCACAAGCTTGTACATCGGGACTTATGATTTTTGGCGCTAAAAGTTGGCCAAAGCATCCATTCGCCTTACAGTGAAATAGAGTCATCCTAGTTGTGACATGATTTCTAAGGTTTTCCTTATTGCAACAGATGCTTGAAAATAGAAATAACCAATAGATCTTGACTTTCATTAATGTAGAAATGAAAGGATATAAAACAGTATTATGGACTCCTTTTAATATGGAGGCAATAATTGAAGGCAGGAGAAGTTTACGTATTCTTGAATGCTTCAAGTCCAAGGATTGGGAAATTATCAAAACCACATGAATTCCCGACTCCACTGAAAAACCATTTAAAGCAACTCCACAAGAAGCTTATGCTCATATACTTCCCAAGGCAGTGCACTTGTTTCCTGTAGATACAAAAACGTTTGTTGTGTTAGATGTTTCAATACAGTGATGGATATCACTCAAACATCCATTTAGATGAGCTCCAATATCCAATATGAAATTGTAACAAGAGTTTTTCAGTATTCTTTGACTACAGCAACTAGTGAAGCATTCAGTATTGATTATCAGAACAGTTTTAGCTCTCACTAGCTAATGAGAAATTCCCAAGGTCTCTAGTTTAGAGTATCACTAACAGTCAGTGAATTTCATTCTGTTATTCTGGACTGTTTTCTGATTGTCAGATCACAACATATGTCAAAGCAGTTCTTTGCCGACCAGCATTTGCCTTAAATTTCCGAAGGAGGTGAAAGATTGCTTCTAGCCAACATGAATTGTGGAATCTACATTCCAAGCGACATCCTAACTTTTTTCACTAGGTCCTCCAGTTTCTGTAGAAAAATCATTTCTTCAAGTTTCATTGCCATTATTTGCCATGAAAATTCTGATTCAACAAAACATCACTGTATGGCTCATAATTTCCAAGATCACCACTCCACAGAGTATAAGCAGTAAGTAAGGAATGATCGAGATAATGGAACAGTGTGTTACCCTGCGAGCTCAGACCCTGTATTTGTATGGAAGCTATTAATCAGTAATGCAGTTGCTGTCCCACTAGGGTATGTAAGTTTGTAGTCAATGATCATGGCCTGTCAAAGTTAAGCAAATATAATAGCTGATAAGTAAAGAAACTGAAATTACTATGAACAGAAAATTTAGAATCGACACCAATTCAACATCCACGTTCATTCATGTAACATGTACATGAACTAGCAATTTAAATGATGTTTTTAATCACATGAACAACAGAGAGGCCGAATGTGATGCACGGTTTGCATGCAGAATGTGCATTCATCGTATCACTCCTTGTAAGAAGGTGGCATCTGTTCATTTGCTTTCAATTTGTTCTGCCACATGAAACCTCCCAGAAGGCCTCATATTAGTCATATGGGTATAAAAATTATAAGCACAGGTGTTCTAAAGACGTGTGCCTTCTGTGTCATTTTATTCCCTGTGTAGCTATGCACCGCCAACTTCTTCCTGACTAGTCATATTTCTACCACCAATTACAAATAACAGATTAGATGACTGGACATCCTCCACGATCGGAGATCAAAGACAAATTTCACTATCTGATAACAAAGAAAACAGCTTTTAGAAATGCAACCTCCAAGAGCAATACCTTGCGTAGGGGAACCAGGCTAAATAGCCCAAGAAAACTAACAACGAATGTGAAACCTATCATCCAACCCAAAGTTGGATTTTTAACATCTTCTGCTCTGTTACCAGGATAATCTGCTCCAATAAGCTCATATGTTCTCTGATCCATTGAAAGTATATATGAACCAAAGCCACCTGAAAAGAAAGGCCATTTCAGCTATCAGATCATAGAAAGAGAATAGAATCAATACGAATGAACTTTTGGAAAGGAAGCCCTTAGAGGTAAACAAAGAAGACGATCAAGTGGCATTTAAAGATATCTAAAACTAGCATGTCGATAAAAACATGTCCATGAAAACAGGAAATAAACGATTTGCAAACTTAAGATCAAAATAAACAAGAATAAAACAACGGGAGAAAACATCAAAAGAACTAACACTTCGCATTAAGGGGAACAAAACATCAATGGAACGATATACCCAAGTAGATGGTCACACTGAAAAGGGAAAGTTAACCGAGTGATCAACAAGCCAACGAAATGAAAAAAGGAAGAATTGCTAACAAGGAAAAGAAAAAAAGAGGCACATTTTACAATTCAATTTAGCTTCGAAAAGACAAAAATCATTGTCCAATTGCCCAAAAAATTATAAAGCATACCGCTTGCGCAAGCAAATCCACACAAAGGACGTCAACAGAAGGCCAATTACCGCTGGCCGAGATGCCGTAGCACGCCACGACGCATGTCTGGATGACGGTGTTCTCCTGCGGCGTGAAGGGGAAGGTAAAGATGCCCAGCTTGGACAGGAACTCCGTCCAGCTCTTGACGAAGAAGAAACCCAGCAGCCCCGCGGCGACATTGAGTCCGGGGATGACCCCCGACGTGAGGTTAAGCTTGTGGGAGATGATGCAGAAGAGCGCTCCCAGCAGGGCGCTCACCACCAGCCCCCTCACCGTGATCTGTTCCCGCCAATGCGGCACCTTTAACCCCCCCTCCGCCCTCGCGGCCGCCCCGGCACTGCCAGACCCCACCGCCGGCTCTAAAAGGGGTTGCATTATCTCACGCTCGGCCTGTGCAACCGTTCCCATCTCCCTTCCCCCTTCCCTCCCCGCCTCTGTGTCTCTCTCAGCGCGCCCAACCTCCTCTTCTGGGTTTCACTGGACCAACTGATGCGGAAGGAGGAGGAGGAGGAAGCAGGAGATGGAGAGGTGGGTATGGCCTATGGAGAAGAATGGGTTGAGGGGGTGGGGAGAACGTGGAGGGGGCCTCCTTTTCGACCCTGTCTAAAAGATTTAACTTTTACCACTGACTTCAGTAATATTAATTTTAAATATATTTCAACAAATTTATTAGATTATGATTTATTGTGCCGCACTGTAATTAGTTTGAGAAATATTGATTACTGGGACCGAGTAACCAACATGAGTTGGATCGGTCGCACGGCCGACTTGATTGGTCGGCTGCACGTGGGCCCCACATCAACGGCCACACGTGGGCCCCACGCCGCTCTCGTGGGATCCATACGCGGTCGACCAATCAGTTCATTGTGCGGTTGATCTACGTCGGCTAGTTATTTGGGCACTCGAGTAGTTAGCATTACTCTTTTTTTTTATGTGTGTGCGGGTGACTGGGTGTAGGGAGAGATAAAAAATAAAATATTTAGAAAATATTATGAATGTCTTTTATATTTTACAACATTTTTTACAAATACAGTGAGAACTTTAATTGAGATTCTATAATTATTTGAAAATGAGATAAATGGTAGTTGGAATTTTATTTCTTCATATTGTGAGAACATAATTTGGGGGGGGGGGTTTACTTCTAATTTCCCCGCCTTCCACTCAGAAATTTTTTTTTGAGGAAATATTTTCCATCCCCTTGTAGAAATTATTTCTCTAAAAGAACACTATCCGCACAACACCATGAAACAAAAAATCAATTTTTGTTGACATCAATTCAGATCCTCATCACTCGATTTTGCTTTCCTCGGACAGATCAAGAGAAGAAGAGGACCATCATATCTTCGTGGTAATACAAGGTAAGATAAAGTAAGTTAACAGGGGTTAACAATATTTTTATTTTAACGTAAAATAAATAATCCCTGACAATATCAGAGAAACTCGGATAAAACTGATAAGTTAACAACCTTTAGACCCACTTGATATGAGAATTATTAAATTATTTTTGAGTTTAATAAATTGATAAATGTCTTTTACGAGGATTGTCTCGCTATCAAATAGGTCTAAAATGTGACACCTGTTGGAATATTTAGTGTTTGATTTAAAGTTTTTTTTTATTTTATTTGATTTGGTGAACTCTACAAAGAGTTTTGGCTCTCTAATGTGAGGTTTTCATCTTATGTTAGACTGGTTCTTGGGGTTTATCTCATAATGGAAGTTGAGAAAAAAATTCTTCTTCTTTATAGGATTGCTTATTTTTCTTAGAGATGTGATCTTTAGAAAGAATTATAGAAGAGGGCTCATTTAGACTTGTAGGGTTTAGACCTTATTTCACACGTGTGTTAATTGTCTTGCCTCCCGTGGAGATCTAGTTGGCCGCTTATATGATTTTCTTTATTTTATTTTTGTCTATTGACTATTGACCGATCATTTGACTTCGTTTTAAATTCCTTACCTTTTTGAAACCCAAATAGTCTTCCATTCCTTAACGTGGGTATTACAACAATGGGTATGAGAAGAGAGAGGGTAGATCTCTCTCTTTTACTTTGTCTATTATATATGTTTTTATTTCTCTCTCTATCGCGGTTGTGTTCTTCCGTTAGTTTATCCGCAGTGGTGTTTAAGAATTAGCGACCAGTGTAAGAAGTATTCGTCCGTTGGTGCGATTTGGAGTGTATTTTCGTGCCGCAGTAATGTTGGATCGTCGTATTTTGGAAAGAGTTCGTAATCATCTTATTACACCGCGACAGGGGCGAAACGATTTCAAACAAAACGACATCGAACTTCAACCCTCGAATTTACATACATTCGATGTTATTCTCTGTCATCTGCTTTGGTTATATTGATCAAATTAAATCTGTCTACTACTACTATATACATCTCAGATTTCAACCGCACTTCAGTGAAAACAAAAGCTAACTTTAGGGACAAGAACATTAATTATTGCAGGGGGAGAGACACCTCACGTGCTTCGTCGAAGTATAGATAGCAACTGATGTCGATGCATATTGTTGTAAAGCTACACGAGAGTTATGAGAAATTAAATACAAATTTAACACTTTTCTAATTCAGAATATTCTCTTACTCTAAATTGCAGGCTCATCCTTCGAGGACATCCCTAGAAAATCAAATATGAGCCATCTCCTAATGATCTATCTATCTATCTTAAAAGAAAAGTTTTTTTTAGTTCTTGTATATTTTATATCCAGTTTTAATATTTATGACTTGATTATTTAATTCTTCCTTGCTACACACAGGTTTGGATAGGAGATTATTTGGTCCTTCGGAAGAGTACTCTAATCAATCATTCTTATTTATAATTATTTGAAAATCCTCTCTCCTGACTTAGAATTTTTTTTTTTGGCTGCTTCAAGAACATCCTTAGAAAATCAATATGAGTCATCCCCTTGTGATCTATCTATCTATCTTAAAAGAAAAAGTTTTTTATTTTTTTAGTTCTTATATATTTTATAACCAATTTTAATGTTCATGACTTGATTATTTACTTCTTCCTTGCTGCACACAAGATTTAAATAGGAGATTATTCGGTCGGTCGGAGTACTCTAATAAGGAACAAGATGATGATGTAGAAGATCATTGTGTCCATTGTCTCATATCTCTATTTCACTGTACTTTTTTTTAGAATAATTCCTATTTATAATAACTTACTTTTTTTGGTACGACTTTCATATTGTTTGAAGGATCAGATTCTTCATTTGGCTAATGCCCGTAAGTGAGTTTTAGTCATTTGTTTATTTTTAATAAATTTCTATTTTGACAATAGCTATTTAATTCTAGATTTGGGATTCTTAATTATTTAAAAAATAAAAATAAAAATAAACAAACACACAACCCTAAAGCCCTATAATATAGTTGCTTATTACACATTCCATCAAGACCAGGAAGAAGAGGGTGAGGATATAGGAAACTTCAAGTGATCATTATTCTAGTAATAAGATTGGAAAGAACAGAAAAGCTGCATGGATTGGAATGATATAATTTTTTAATTTTAGAACAAAGTGGTATTAATGAGTACCACAAATAATTATCGTGATAAGACTTAGATGTGACGTTTTAGTGCGGTCTCCAAACAATATTTTTTTAAAGACTTGGATTATATTAGATGTCTACTGCCGTTTAGCCATTTAGATGTGGAGACAGATTTTTTTGCAAAATAGATGTTAATATCTATGTATATATTAATGAATAATGTTATTATAACTCTCCATGATTAACTTTTGAGAACCAACCAAAGTCATATGGTAAGCTTCCACGACTATTGTCAACCACATCATACCCCTCATCATTATCACAATATGGAAATATAAAAGTTACACATATATATGCATATATATTCTTGAAATTTATCGTACTCAAATGTATTTTTTTTAATTCTTCATAATTATGTTGTATTTTTTTATAACTATTTTTAACGGTCCCTGAACCCATAAAGCCACACAGGGCGGGGTTCTTCGTTATCAAAAAAAAAAAAACATAACTATTAAAAATAGTAAATTCTTAAAACATCTCCTTTAAGAGAGAGAGAGATGACGCAGTGAGATTGAGATGTGATAGTGACGAGAGAGAGAGTCGTAAATTTTTTTTTTAGAGAACAAGTTAATTTTTACCCTCTCAACTTAATTATAATTATGTTAAATTGATGTAATCATACGATCGAAACATATACGATAAAATATATTGAATATAGAGACACAATATTATATATATTTATATATATCTTAACGATATACATTCAATCAATTCAAGGTACTTCAAAATATATATATACTTCTCGCTGTAAAAATCTCATACTCATGAGACATCCATCGCATGAACTTTACTCAATTCTTTTCTTATATCAAATGTCATGTCAACATCCACATGAAGTTTTATAAACTACATGGTCTCGTTTCCCTCTTCTTTTTCTTTCATGCCCTAAATTTTTTGGTGAATGATCAGCAAGAAAGTTCTATTTAATAATGCCCACATGACACGCATGAAAGTAAATGATATCGACTTGAACTCAACTCAAGTCATCTTTAAGCTGCGATCATCTTTGGCTTATTTGTATAGCTCTATTAGTTGAACGCTTCATCATCGTATATGAAGAGGAAGGGGGTTTAATACCCTAATTTGACAGGTTTAAAAGGTCATTTTTTCAAAATTTATATCTATTTAAGATTTAAGGCGTGTCTATACAATGTCAAATACTATGTCAACTAGGACTGTCAGTGGATATTTATTTTCTGATTTTTGACCCGTTTTTTGACATTTTTATATCCATTTTTCATATTCGATTATTTTTTTATTTTTCTGTTTTCGATAATATATAATTTTTATTTTATTTACAAAAATATATATATATATTTAAAATTATATTTCTTAATATTAAAAAAAATTTAGACTAAGTTTTTAGCTTCTCCTTAATTTGTAAATAGAATTTAATTAACTTGTCTCTTTCGTAGTATTTATTATGTTTATTATTATTATCAAAGACATCTTTTTTATCACTACTCTTAATGCTACATATATCTATTATTTGATCGTATCAAGTATTTTCAATTATTTTTCGTTTTCAACTCGTTTTTAATTTTCTTATAGAAAATAAATGTGAAAAATGTCATTTTCGATTCCGACCCGTTGGCAACCCTTGTGTCAACCAACTTAACACACCAAAAAAAAAAATCTTTAACTTACTTGGCCTTACCCGAGGTATAAGCACTCCATCTTGCTTGACTCAAATCTTGAAGCACGCATGGTATTTATGGTATCATATTTACGATATATTTTCATGATATATGAGAAGAGAAATAGTTAATGTCAATGTGAGATGTTTGGTCGCTTGTGTCTTCACTCTTCATGTAGAGTCCGTTGCTAACATGACAACGGAGTCTATCCATATGTATCTATGATCACATGGTCGAACACTTTTTTATCTAGATAAATGTTTCCCATATAAGAAAGACTTGCAAGTGGATGCTAAACTATTCTTAAGTACATATAAATGTAAAGTATTTCTCATCATATAACATGAGTAGAGATAGACTTGTGATGAATTGAGATTCATCCAAACATGATCCAATCCAGTTTAGATGGATTCAAGGTTGCCTGATTTTCGACTCATCCAAACTTGCTTTCTCTAGATATAAGTATATAACTAAGATCGGTAGAATCTGATCATCGAATCTATATGCCCAACTATGATCAGAGCCATCTAATTCTTGAATTTTTCTTGAGAAATATTTATTGTACTTCTAAAATACATTTCAAGTCTTTCATTAAATAATAAGCTGGTGGCAATGTATTTTAACAATTTGCCACCAGCTTATTATAACAATTAGAAGGACTTAGACCTTGTCGTGTGATGGCCCGTCGTGGGCATAGGCTTAGTGGGCTGGGCCGAACTTGGACCTTGTGGACCGTGGTATGATGGCCTGTCGTGGGTATGGGCTCGGTGGGCTGGGCCTTCAACTCTCCTCACGTCTCAGCGTTTGTTCAGGCCTGCTTACTAGATGTGGTAGTACTCTTTGAACTGTCTCCAATCATTAACAAATTTTTTGGATAGCTTATATAATAGCAAATACGGTAATTTGAAAGGTATTGAAATAATAAAACTACAGTATATCAAAATTTCCAATTGTGGTTTCCAGTCTCTATTACCAATCATTAACACTTTCTTATTTCTTTGAGGTTTTCGGGAATAGTATTGATTCCACGCCCAAAAAAAAAGGGAATAGTATTTATTATTTTAAATGTCCAACTGCATGGTTTGTGGAAAATAGAAGTAACTAGTTCTTTGCCGTGCGATGCACGGAAAATTTTTAAATATATATATTTTAATAAAAATAATATGTAAGAAAGTTAACATAGTTAGTTGTTTTTGTATATAAATATCTTTTATATTGAAATTGGATTGAATTACATGCTTAATCTGAATAATTTTTTCCGATGGCTGTAAAAATTGTCCAAGATTTTATATGAATATAAATTTTCAAATTAGATGTCAAGAAAATATAATTTCTCCAACATCTTTATCTATATAAAAAAGAAACAACATATCTAACTAAATAATAAGAAGCATAAGAAATATATATAGTGATAAATCTGAATTGTCAGTAAATAAAAAATCTTCACAAAAGTTAATTCTGGTAAGGTGAAGGTGATTCTTTCCTTTTAATTAGAACATTAATCATGAAATTATAAAAAATTGATCCCTCCTTTCATGTTCACTAATTTCATCTGGTTATACTCTCTTGAAAATCAAATATTTCACATTTGAATGTGCACACATTTTTCTTTCATATGCAATTAAGAAGATAAACCACTCCAGGAAGGTAAAATATACGATTCATATCTAGCATACTTTAAGATAGTTAATGCTCTACCTCTAGGGTAGTCAATAATCAAAATAGTGCAAATAAAGACAATAATGATAAAGATGCTACATTCTAGAATGCTTTTACATAATGTGCAGTAAGTGATTATTGACAGGTGTGGAGATATGTGTTCTTCATAAGTATCCATCATTCTTGCATCTTATAGAACACTAAATATAGACATGTTTTGAGTTATGAAAGAAGGTAAAATTTTGGTGAGTTATACTTACATGATCCACAAATTGACTGTGTTCATTTTGTTTGATATTTCCGTCTATATTTTCATTCTCAATTGATTTCTGAAAATATTTGAACAAATAATAGTAGTTAAAAAATTTTATATTTATATTTCCATAGTTGAAAGTAACATACGAAAAGAAAACATGCAATAATAGATTGTGTATATATGTTACTTATATTTGAAGTAGTCATATATTCTTCAATCAAATTGTTGTCATCGGATCACTTTCGAAGGTCATTCATCCCTAAAAATATGAATATATTAAAATTAGATATTAAAAAATATAAATTTATGATTCTGCCATATATATGTAACTTTTCATTCAATATTACATGTATAATTTTTGAAGGTCAATAAAAAATAATGAAATATAAAATCAATCACAACTTCCGACTGGGGAACGCCAGGTGACGACGGGTCGTGGACGGTGATGATGGCGAAGTTTTCTCCTTATTCTATACACCTCCTTCTTACACACATAGAGACAAACAGAAGAGCGGTGATAACGTACCGGCCTGCATGCATGAGGAGTCTGTTATTCATATCATGTACTCTCAGTGCTTTGCCTTTCCTTGCTGGGAGGAATTACCGGTAAATGGGATTGAGTAAAAGGATACATCGTCCTTTACCAAGTTAAAACATTGAGTTATGACAACTATATATGTTATTCATGGAAGTAATATTTTTAATGATTGGCGGCCAATGCGGTCTATACAAAAATAAATAGAAATGTATACATGTAAAAGTAAATTTGAACATTAAGTAACATGTTAATATATATGTAGATATTAAGACAAAAAATAGTGAATAATCTAATGTGGTGGTGTGGCGGAGGTGCGAGAAGAGAGGACGGTGGAGCAAGAAAACTTAGCTAGATTGAGAGCACTCCACCTTCAGAAATGCGGGGAGCTGGAGATGGTGATGGCGTGGCGTCACTGCACTCCTCGCTGCTGCCTCACTGTGACATAAAAAGAACATAAAAAACATGTAATAGAATTGACTATTGATAAGAATCGACAATTTTATATAAGACTAATAATACATATGGAGAGATTGCATGCGGACGACGCCGGCAGCGATGGCGCAGCATGGCGGTTCATTCCTTAGGTGCAACACTGTGGCATGTTAATGGTCGGGTCGTCGGCGTGCATGTATACAACGGATCCCGGTGCACTTAGCCTCACTTTGGTAATGAGTTAACTCAAAGTTAACTCAGAGTTAACTCAAAGTTAACTCAAAATGGACTTTGGCAACCAAAAAAAGTTAACTCGGTTAGATTTGAGTTAACTTTGAGTTAACTCAACTTTTTCTAACCCACCCACACCCATGGAACAGAGTTAACTCAAAATTAACTCAACTTTTTCTAACCCACTCACAAAGCAAAAATTGAGTTAACCTTGGATAACTTTAGCCATGGGTTGGAGTTAACTCAAACTCCAACTCATTACCAAAGTGAGGCTTAGAGTTCTGGAGGGTGGGGAGGACTGTTGGAGAGTCAGAGGACCGAGGTGCTTCTTGAAATGGGTGGAGAGGAAGAGGAGTTGTCGGGGGAGGTACTCCTATCTGATCAGCGCACAGAGTGAGAAAGACATGTTGACGAAGTCATTCTCATCCCCTTCTTTTAATTAGACGCTTCACCAATCACCATGATGGCTGTATATCTGTACCCTCATTCATATCTCAGGTTCAGGTAAGATTCTGTCCTGATGCTTTCATCTCTGAGACCCTGACTCTTTAGCTTCTACTTTACTTGCTTGATCAATGAATCTTCTCTTCTAGAGGCCTCAAGAACGGATTCTGGACCATAAACAGAAGAAACAACATCAGCTAGGCCCATCCCAATAGCACTAAGTATATCACAGAACCTGTGTATAATGACCTCAGACATATCCAGTGATCTAGCAATGGCACATGCATGCTGTGGACCTGCGCCACCAAAGCAAGCGAGGGCATGGTTTCTGGTTTCATGTCCTTTCATTTCAGTTAACTGACGTATTGGCTGGCACATGGCAGAGATGACGCCAGCGCCAGCATTGCAGGGGTATTTTGTGTGTTGCCGGTGTCGGACGTCGCCAAGGATGGCGCGGACGGAGGTTATTTTGCTATGGTTAAATGTTAGAAAGTTTTGGTTTTTGAAAGAGATCTAGAGTGGGGTGAGATGGATGCGTGGCTGACGTATTTCATGTTTGCTGGTGTCGATGCAAACATTTATCATACCTTTTCGTGAAGTCTTTTCCGTAGAAATACTTGTGCTCTCTCTCTCTAGCACAGATTTATAGCTTCAAGAATTTGTCTCCCTGATAGAAATGATAAAAAAATATTAGTGTTTTAGATTGCATGTACAAAGAATGAATCTACAAACATTTAACATACCTATTCGTGAAGTATTTCTGGTTGATTGATGAGGAGATAAATTTGCTCGAATTGTTATCTCTCTCTTCAGGTTGGACAGGGAAGAAGAGAAGGTGATGGGGAGGATTACCGCTGTGGGTTCCTCATTCAGAAAACAAAAAACGAAGAAGATGGCGTTGTGGTTGGAAAGAGCGGTTGAAATGGTGTTATCTGGGAGGGGAAAAAAAGGTGGATGTGTTATGGGCTGTTATTTTTTTCAAATTTAAAACTTCTCTTTCCACCGTTCAGTGGCAGTTTTAGAATGTGGAGGTAGCGGGTGAGGAGTTTTTAAAATTTAGAAGTCTCATTCGAGGGAGGAGATGGTGAGAGTTTTATTTCTTTCAAAAAAAAATGAAAATGCAGAGGTTTGTTGCCGCCAAGCAAGGAAGTGATTAATGTGCAGGAAACTTGTTTTGCTAAGTAGACACGTGGCGCTCTAGTTTGGCTGTTTTTAGACTGTGTTATATATAGATAGTATAGATAATATAGATATAAAGAAATGAGGTAAGAGAGGGAGTTTAGGCGGGAAATAAGTCATTTTAGTACTGTCACGCGTATATCTAAAACTGAGTATTATTAATATAGTATAGATAGTATAGACGTGGATTGTAGTATCCAAAACTCTCTCTTTCCTGTTGGAGTGGTTGTGTTTATGGTAAGATAATTATATATATGTATATATTTATATTTATATATGTTGTCATTGTCAGATTAGAAACTTGGTTGGTGAAACAACGATGGTTCATCTTTGAACTTGTTATAAAGATCAAGTCCACAGCTATACCAACTCAACGCGTGCAAGAACACGCGTAGCAGTTATGTCAAATTCTTAACTCCTTTTTTAAAAAGGGGTTTAATTAAACCTTTCCACAAGTGACTCGTGGGGATCTTTTAGATTTGACCCGTGATTAATGTTTCCAATGGAATTGTAGCTTTGTTGCCTGTTGGGTTGCCCCCCATACCTAATATCTAGTGGGGACTCGCTTGGGTGAGCAGATGGAAGTGAAGAATATATATGTCTTATCATGTGTTCTAATCATCCATATGTCTCCCAATATTATTATACTTAAGCCGGTCCTGTACTCACAAGGATCATTGCAGATCAACTTCAGGGAGTTGAGATGAGGAATCCAGATTTGCAGATGGAGGGGGAAAACTAAAGCAGCCAAAGCTGTGGGTGTCAATGTTGTCTGATCCGTAGAAAGTCAAGTTCGAAAAAGAGATCATGTGGTCGACCTTTCGATGCTCAAATCAGAAGTCGGCTTTGAGATGGAGATCGAGAGAGAGAGAGAGCGGAGTATGCAATTGAGAGGGAGAGAGAAGAGAAACACAAACCTAATCCTCTATCCATAGGTAGGGAGCTGCTTTTCTAAGCAAAAAATTTTGAGTCGGACATTGGGATTTTGCGTTTTGAACAGGTTGAGAGTCCCTCAAGTGGTCGATCTTCTAACTAAGACTCCTAGCTAGAATCAAGGATAATTTTCTTATTAGATCTCCTGACGTGGAGGAAGAGTTTGTTGCCGAAAAAATTCGAACAAATCATAGTTGGATTGTGAATGCTAACATGTGTTGTGGTCTGTGGAAATGAAAATTTTAAAATATTTTAAGATCTATTTATCATGTTGTCTCATATTCTCATGGATGCATGCGTATTGCGAATCCAAGTCTCGTCAAATGCTACACGAGCAATGGCGACGTGAGATGAATCCACAATTCGCACAGCGCGGGCGTGCCAGTCACCGAAGTGACAACCAAATGGTTTGCCTCCGAGAGTCGGAGGACTTTAGGTCTATTGTGCGCGCCGTTTGACTTCGTCAAACGAAGGTGAGTGGTCGGGTCCTGGACCAAAATCCCGTCGTTGCCTGAGCGCAATGACGTTAATTACATCTCTTTTAGAAAGAGAAAACCCTTGATTAATCGCCAGATTAGAAAGTCTCGTGACCTTAAAACGGGACATCCGATAAAGGGGTGTGAAGCATAATTTAAATAGACTGAAGTACTAAGGGACGGGACGAGCGCCTATCCGAACCCGTTAGACCTTACGCTCAGCCTATTATCGAATCTCTCTTCGCCTATTTGTTCATTTGTCTCTTTTATTGTGAAAACAAGTTCAATTCGGTCCTTCAAGTCTATTTGAGAGAGAGAATTTTGAAAAAGGTGGTCTTTTGTTTATTTGCCGAAGATGGGCACAATTTGGTCTTTTGTGTACTTAGAAAAGCTTGGTTTGAGCCTTTTGATTGACTTGAAAATAATTCGAATTTGTCCTTTGTTCTTTTGCAAAATATAAGATGGTCTTTTGCTCTTTGAAAAGAAGGTTTGGTTTTTACCCTTCGATCCTTTGCAAATCACAAGGTTATTTATTTTTTTTGTCATTAGAAAGAGTTGAACTTGGTCATTTGAAGAAGGGGATTTGATTTGACCCTTTAATCTTTTGTAAAACATGAAGTGGTCTTTTGCTCTTTGCTTGAAAGGGGTTCAATTTGTCTTTGCAATTCTTTTATCATTAAACGATTTTAATTTGCTGTTTGGGTCTTTTGAGCATTTGAAACGGAGTTCTATTCGTTCGGCGGAGCTCATTGGCTCAACGCACTTCGCAGACGTCTTCGAATCGGCGTAGCTAACGACAGAGAGCGAGTTAGCGCAGCCGGGCAGCAGAGACTGAGTCGGCGCAGCCCTGCTGAAGTCATAAACATCATTGAATCGGCGCTCGTTTGCAACGTTACCAATTCAATTGGAAGCTAATAACCTCTCTTAAGGGTTTTGCGCCAACTCAACCTCCGCGGGGAAAATTTGGCAGCATTTCCCCTTATCGTGGTGATGAAGGGGAAAGCACGATGCTCATCCACCATAAATGGAGATGGCACCAAAAGAGAGAGTATACATCGTAGAACGACGTAACTCTAATGGCCCATGACCCCGATCCCCCAGGCATGCCTACGGAGATTCGGGCAATGTTATGGCCAAGCAACCCACGGGGCGGTGAATCATATGTAAACCCATCTGTCCAGACACAGACATTATATTGTCCGATCCGAGGACGTGGATGGGTCTAATGCTGTGTCTTTTGACTGTTTATCAGCCGGTGTCACATAGAGCAATGGTTTTGCTCATGTGATTTCGGCCAACGTGATGGCCAGGACGTCGAATCGGCGCAGCTCTGCTCTGGTCTTACAGGACTGCCAGAACCAGAACCAGGCTGAATCGGTGCAGCCAGTCACCTGTGCAAGGGGTGACAACGCCTCTCTTCAAGAACGCCCTTGCTTATGGCCGGGGTGATTTTGGATATTGAGACGGTATTGCAACCCATTGCTAGATGGGCTAAACAAAGGGATTTAGGCATCATTTGCCCAACCTCCTTGGTTAGCGAAATGGGACTCTTTAGAGACTATTCGGTGCTAACTTGAAATGCACATCAAAGGGGCTGAAAACCGCAATGGGGGAGGTCCATTGAAAGGGGTGAATCAAACTTGATGATTTCTTTTGAATGGGCTTTTGGAAATGGCATTTGAGCAAAGGGATATGAGCATTGTTTGCTCAATCCCCTTGGCCATGGCCATGGGTGCACATTGGACACAATGGGGATCTCTTAGGGGGCGGCTAAGGCAGTAGAAAACTGGTCTTTTCAGGCCCAGAACAGCAGGAAACGCAAGGCCTAATAAAGAGGATTTTGATTTGTTTGGGAGAGCAATTTGGCATGCTATGCATGCATTAGATAGGAGATGATGTCCCACACCCCATGACCTCATTTATTGAGGTATGGGAGCTATGAGATACTCTCATGTTGGAGGTGTTAGAGGGAAATGAGACATACTTCTATGAAGAAGTACTCCCATCCCGTAACCCCATGGTAAAGAGAGAAAAGACATGGAAAACCCAAATGAAATGGGGGGAAAACATGCATTAAATGCCATGCATATAGTCTATTTCATTAAAGAAAGGTGAGAGGGTACAAGATTTGCAAAACCAAGAGAAAAGAAGGGGTGAAGAAAACCAACGTGGGAGACCCTCTTGCTCTCTCTTCTCTCTTGATGTGACAAGACAAGAAGCCCCCAAAGAAGGACTCCTCTCTCTCTTGCTTTCCCTTCTCACCTTTCTCTCTTCTCCTCTTGCCTCTTTTCTTCTTCACGGGTGGATCTTGAGCAGGAAACGCAAGGCCTTCTTCTGCTGGTTTCCCTCTTGGTAAAAGCCTCCTCTTCTTGGTGCAGGAAACCCACCACCAGCCTTCTTTCTTGGCCTCTCCCGTATGGCCCCCTTTGCTGCCCCTTTCCCAAGTCTTCTAGAAGGAAGAGAAGGCCAAAGAGGCCCCAATTCTGGTCCCTGCGCAGGAGAGATGGCAGAGGCACCTTTTTCTATTTTTGGCACTCCCTTTTGGGAGGTGTCACAAATGCTTACTCTCACCCCCCACTTTATGGGGTGAGATAAGGGTTGATTTCAGATGGGCCTTGGTGGCCTTTTGAATGGGCCTTTTGGCTCTCTTTTGCACAGCCCATGAGGGGCTAAAATCGATGCTGGCGGGCTGAGTAGTGGGCCGGCAGTCTTGGGCCCATTAGCGAAATGGGGTGTCCACAAATTCCCCCCACCCGTGGGTGGTGCGAAGAGGCACGCAGAGCGACATCCGCGGGTGCACATCGGCCTTTTAACTATTCACGCTAGCTCAGGCAGGTTTCTGACTTGTTGCCGTGCTAATGGTCCAATGGTCTTTTTGTGATCTTTTACTTTTGGTTCCATCTGGGGTTGTTGTCCGCGGATGACGGAGGCATGTCACTCTTGGTGGGCAATTGTGGTCTTTTCACCCTTTAATCTCCTTTTGCTTGAATTGCTGTGATCTGGCAGAGTTAGCGCGATTTAGCACGATTCGGCATGGGTAGTGCGATTTGGCATAGGGGCTATTGATCAGCAGGTGGCGGTGATCTGGCGCAGCTCGTGCCGATTCGGCGTGGCCCACACGAGTCAGCAAGGGCTCGAGAGTTGATGAACATACCGGTGGGGTAATGAAGACCATTGAATTGGTGGCTTGTTTAAGATCATGTGGCCTGCATGAGTCGGTCAATCATTATGTCAATTGGATTGCGCTGGCCTGTTGTATGAGCCAATGGGGCATGCTGATTTGCCATATGATCTGGCGGCTCTTTCTAGACCCAATAAGTGACCCGACTGCTTCCTTTCTTTTGAACCCTCTTACTGACTGGTCACCTTGAATGCGCACAATCTGAGCATGCAGTAGTGTTGAGGTCTTAATAGGAGGAAGTAGACAGCTTCCACGTCGTTGTCACCGACTGTGATAACCAGAATACTGCTTTGGAGAACTTTTAGCCCTCATCAACGCCGCTTTGCTCATAGCTTGATTAATGTGCACTTGTCTTCCCCTTTTGACTTCTGTTGCGTCTGGGTATCGACAGATTTCTTCAGCATCCTCTACCCATAAACTTGAAAACTGTCAGGAGGCATCATCTGTTGACTCATGCTTCATTGGTTGTCGACCAACTCTATTAGAAATTTCCTATGAGAGTCTTGAAAGTTGTCAGAAACGACCTCATGTATAATGAGATTTCACTTCATCGCATATGAGATAGAACTCTGACTGGCATGAAGATGAGCTCCGGCCGGCAATGACATGAAGATGAGCTTGGCTGGCACTGACATGAGGATGAGCCTTGACTGTCGAGTACCACTTCTATAAGGATTTCCTTTCTAGAGACTTGAAGTCTGTTTGTCTTTGGTATGTGTCTTTGATTCCCTTTTTTTATTTTCGCATTATCGAATTGAGCGCCCTTTCGGGTTTTCACCCAATCGGACCCCCTCTTGCTTTTGCCTACGTGCCCTTTCGGGTTTTCACGTAGCGGGGTACCCAATTTTGCCCACGACGCCCTTTCGAGTTTTCGCCATGACCGGGTTCTAGCTCTTTTTACCCTTGTCCAGGGGAAACCTAGACAAGTCCAGCGAGGCACCTCTATTTTAAGCCTCTTTTTTTATATATACATATATATACTATAAATAGAGATTCATGAGTGGAATATAACTCGACCACCAATCATACCATGATGTTGGTAGATGGTGTGAGGTTATTTGTGTTGATTGCAAAATGGTAACCTGGAAAACCTATGTACTAGCTTCAACAAGGGTTCTAAAGGTAAACATCTATTGGTTAGCCAAGGCAGGAAGTCAAGGCTAAGCTTTATTTGGAATTTTAAAAAGGCAGAGGCTATCTAAACCTAGGGTCCTACTTGACGAGAGCAAGTGTATATATGAGTGAGGCATAGATGGCAAGAGACAGCTTGTCTAAGTTTTGAGGTTTCATTTTGACCAGAGAGTATATAGTTGGATTCAGAGACTGTATAGCAAAAAGGGGATTTCTTGAAAGAGTAGGGATGAAACTCCCCTTCTTGCCATTTTGACATTTTTTGACTTCATTCATTTTCATTTTTTTTATCACATTACTGACCCAAGCGCCCTTTCGGGTTTTCACCAGAGTCAGCCCCTTCTTGCTTTTGCCTACGCGCCCTTTCGGGTTTTCACGCAGCAGAGTTCCCATTTTTGCCCACGACGCCCTTTCAGGTTTTCACCGTGGCCGGGTTTTTCTTGTCCTTTTTACCCCTACTCAGCAGTGGAACCAGAGTAGGTCCGACGAGCATCTCTATTTTTAACCCTTTTGTTCATCATTTTTTTTATCATTTCATTTTTTTATACAGAAATATCGCAGGATGTGCACTGCGAGCATATATTCAGTAGTGTACTCTTATAGTTCTTGAACATGAAAGACTGGAGGGTGTATGTCTTCAAGGCAATGTCGAATTTAGCTTCATGAGTTGTTAGATCCTCCGAACGTTGAAGCATAATGACGCCATCTCGAACCATCGACCATTGTGAAGGTGGCTCCACCATATTGACTTGGGGGATCTTTGGGCATGGAATGTCAAAGCTACATGTTAAATCCCCCGGACCGCCGCAAAAAGGGATGTGATCATATATGGCTCCTGCAAAATGATATGGTTATATAAACATTGAACATGGCTATTCGATTTTAACTCTTAAATCTTTCGAGGTCTCACGTGGCAATTGTCCCACGGGCTGAGATCGAACTACAATACTTTTCTTGTAGTTGCAACTCCTCGGAGATAGATGTTTATACCCTTGGAGACCTCAGATGCGGAACTAATCCCGCGAACTGAGGCTGAACTACGGTATTTATCCCATAGTTGCAGCTCCTTGGGGATGGATTCTTATATCCTTGGAGACCTCAGATCGCGGAAATAATCCCACGAGCTGAGGCTGGACCACGGTATTTATCCTGTAGTTGCAGCTCCTTGGAGATGGATTCTTATATCCTTGGAGACCTCAGACGCGGAAATAATACCACGAACTGAGGCTGGACTACGGTATTTATCCCGTAGTTGCAGCTCCTTGGAGACATGTTCTTTTTATATCTTTGGAGACCCCAGATGTGGCAGCATTTCACGATCTGAGGCTGGACTACAGTATTTATCCCGCAGTTGCAGCTCCTGGTATATTGATTAAGAATTCGAGTACAGCAGAGAGACTTGACTTCTTAAATCAAATGTTCTATTTCTTTTGGTACATTTCTTTTGTTCTGTTCATTTTCATGATTAATTTTCTCTTTTCTTTTCTTCTTTTTTTCTTCTTCTATTTTTTCTATTTTTTTCTTTTCTTCTTTTTTTTCTTTTTTTTTCTTTTTTTTTTGAACGAAATTTCATTTCATCCTCTCTTTTTAATCATTTCATTTTTTCATTGATCATTTTATTATTTTCTATTTACTTTGTCTCTTTTTTTCTTTTTCTTTTTTTTATATGTCTTTTAGAGACCTCAAATGTGGTAAACATTCCACAAAAAGAGGCTAGATTACGGTACTTGTCCCGCAGTGTCTGTTTATAGGAGGTCAATTTTGATTTATATCTTTGGAGACCCCAGATGTGGGAAATATCCCACAACTGAGAATGGACTGCGATATTTGTCTCGCAGTTGCTGCTCCTTTGAGATCAATTTGTCTTTTATCCCTGGAGACCCCAGATGTGGAAAACGTTCCACAAATTGAGGATGGACTACGACACTTTTCCGTAGTTGCTGCTCCTTTGAGATTAATTTAATTTTGAATCCCTGGAGACCTCAGATGTGGGAAATGTTCCACAAACTGAGAATGGACTACGGAACTTATCTCGCAGTTGTAGCTCCTTTGAGATTAATTTGTCTTTTAAAGTTTTTTTGTTTTAAATGTCTTTTTAGTTAGTTTTGAAAATATTGGGCACAGAGACCCAATTTTGAAATCATGAGGGCGTGGAAGCCCGATTTTGAAATTTATGAGGGCGTAAAGGCCTCGATCTTTTATTAAACATGTGGGCGCTAAGGTCCTAGTTTGAAAACATGAGGGCGAAGAAGCCCGCCTTTGAAATTGTGAGGACGCGAAGGTCCAATTTAAAAACATGAAGGCGTGGAAGCCTGATTTTGAAATATGTGAGGACGTGAAAGTCCGATCTTTTTATTAAACATATCGGCGCTAAGGTCCCAGTTTGAAAATATGAGGGCGAAGAAGCCCGCTTTTGAAGTTGTGAGGACGTGCAAGTCCGATCTTTTTATTAAATATGTGGGCGCTAAGGTCCCAGTTTGAAAACATGAGGGCGAAGAAGTCCGTCTTTGAAATTGTGAGGACGCGAAGGTCCAATTTAAAAATATGAAGGCGTGGAAGCCTGATTTTGAAATATGTGAGGACGTGAAAGTCCGATCTTTTTATTAAACATGTGGGCACTAAGGTCCCAGTTTGAAAACATGATTTTGAGTTTTGAAACATGAATTTTCAAATATGATTGACGCATCGTTATTTTGAAAACGTCGATTTTATAATTTGACCGGCAAATTGTCATTTTTTTTAAATATGAATTTTGAAATATGATTGGCAAATTGCCAGTTTTGAAATATGTCTTTTGAAATATGATTGGCAAATTGCCAATTTTGAAATATGCCAATTTTAAAATATGTCTTTTGAACTATGATTGGCAAATTGTCAATTTTAAAATATGTCTTTTGAAACATGATTGGCAAATTGCCAGTTTTGAAATATGTCTTTTGAAATATGATTGGCAAATTGCCACTTTTGAAATATGTCTTTTGAAATATGATTGGCAAATTGCCACCTTTGAAATATGTCTTTTGAAATATGATTGACAAATTGTCAGTTTTGAAATATGTCTTTTGAAATATGATCGGCTAGTCGCCACTTTTGAAATATGAGTTCTTTTGAAATCATGAATGGCAAGCTTGCCAATTTTAAAATATGACTTTTGAAAACATGATTGGCGAGTCGCCACCCTTTTAAAATATGAGTTCTTTTGAAGTCATGAATGGCTAGCTTGCCGATTTGAAAACATGACTTTTGAAAATATGGTTGGCGAGTCACCACTTTTAAAATATGAGTTCTTTTGAAATTATGAATGACAAACTTGCCAATTTTAAAATATGACTTTTGTAAACATGGTTGGCGAGACACCACTTTTTAAAATATGAATTCTTTTAAAATTATGAATGGCAAGCTTGCCAATTTTAAAATATGACATTTGAAAATATGGTGACAATTTGCCAGTTTTTTTTTAAGTTGAATAAGGATAAATCCTTTGTCCATTTTATTAGGGATCCGGAAAAAGAATATGCACTCGAAATCCGGTAAGAAAACCCTTCTATGCATATGCACATAAGCGGTGAAAGCCCGATGCGATATGATCATGCGGGCTCATATCATCGCCCTGCAGAAAATATGCAATTCTGTTGAGGTATTATTTGTCTCAGAACCATAATCCGGCTAGCGGTATGGTTGGCCTATTTATTTTTGCTGCTCGTCATTGACAATAATACCTCAGGTGGCCCTAACAGAGCCAGTTGAGACCGCCTCGACGATCGGGTCTCATGCTGGGTGGTCGGTGTGACCACCTCAGCAAGCTGCTTTTTTTTTCTTTTCTCTTTTTTTCTTTTTTCGAATGAGTATTTACATGAATGGACATTACACGTTTGATCTGCATTTGTCCCCAGAATCACTCAATCTTGACGAGCTGGCTCTTATCTATTTGCTGGCTGAAGATCTTGAAGTTCCCCCAGGGGGCATGAGCTTCATCTGTGCAACGAGCATCTTGATTCGCTTATACTTTTTCTAGCTTGCATCTACACCCCATGTTGGCCAGCGCAAGCTGCAGTATGCTTTTTTCTATTGCGTTGGAGCCCCATGAGGGCGCGGCGGGTCCACTTTGTACTCGCCCACTTGTAGCTCTTCTTTTCTTATCAATGCTTCAATTTTGTCTTTGAGGACATAGCAATCCTCTGTAACATGCCCCGGTAGTTGATGATATAAGCAGAATCGGGGATTGTCCTTTTTCTTGATGTCCTCTGTCCTTCTAGGCTCGGGTTGGACGATTTTGTTATGCCGACGCGCCCATTCAAAGAGGGTCTGCGTCTTATCTCTTGGAAAGGAGTATGGCTTTTGCATCTTCTCTTGCAACGAACCCCTTTTATTTCGCTTCATCTGTTCGACCATAGGAGAGCCATCTTCACTCCTCTGTCGTGTAAAGGCTTTGAAGTTCACAGTATGAACATCTGCAGGTGCTGGCCTTTTCCCAAGCAATCTGTTTTCCTGACTTGATGCATAGACAGGAGGATATTTGGAAAGGAATTGTTCGATCTCGGCCACAACTTTATTTAATCGGTCGAAGGACTTGATCTCAATGCCGATCATCCTTTCTAGGACATGCCTGCCCAAGTTTTGCTTGCAAATTTGGACGGCATCCTCTGGATGTAGTGGTCATCTGCATCTCATGCTGAGATCCCTCCACCTTTTAACATAGTCAAGAGCCGATTCATTATCTTGTTGCCTAGTTGCATATAACTCGACCAGTGTGATTTCTCTTTCAGCAACATAGAATCTTTCTACGAATTGTCTTTGCATATCTGGCCAGTCTATAATAGACCCGACTGGTAAATTCGAATACCATTCGAAAGCCAGCCCAGTCAGGGAAGACCCGAAGAATTTGAGCAAATATGACTCATCTGTGGCCAGGTCTCCCATTACGTTGACATAATGTGCAACATGTTCTTTTGGCGATCCTTGCCCATTGAACTTTTCAAACTTGGGTGGCTTGCTGATGCCAGGAGGTAATCTCTTTGTAGCATGGTACACAGGATATGGTACCTGGTACACCTGACATAGGGCTTGATCAGACCTGTCCATTCCAGATAGTTTTGTTTCTATGATCTGTTCCAACATTTGTCTATTCATAATCGGTGTCCGGACCATGTCTGGATGAGGAGGAGTCGACTGCATTTGAGCCATGGTGGCGGGCCCTTGATGTGCTGCTTGGCAGGCTATGGGCTGCTCTGGAGCTGTTGGGCTTGAGGTGCCCCCAGTAAGGCCTGATACCGACTGGGGCATTGTTGGTTGTAATAGGGTGTGGGGCAGGTTGGTGTCGACTTGTGGTGCCCCCACTATGCCCCCTGCTTCTCTTGATGCAAGAGCCTGGGCGTCCCTTTCTTCAATTTGTCTTTTCAACCTTTCAATCTCATGTTGGTATCTTTGTATCAGCGCTGCCACAGTAGGATCATATGCATAAGTGCCAGGGATATTAGATATCACTTCAATTGGAGCTCCTCTCGGCGGGGTAGGTGGCAGATTGTTGATATTATCAGCTGCTATTGTATCTGTTGTCTCTTCTTGGGCCACTGAGACTATTGGGGCCTTGCCCTTGGCTTCTTCCCTCCTGACAGGAGGATTCGGCCCTTCATTGAGCCTTGTCAATTCATCTTGTTCAGGGGGCGTATCCCCATGTTGACCGACCACACCAATCATACAACATGTGTATGTCTGCAAAGCTTTGTCTGTTCTTTTGGCTTCTTTGCATTCTACCTTGTCCCTGGGTGGCTGCGTCCTTTCAGACCCGTCCTCTGACATCTTCTGAGGTAGCTGCCGATATAGAGAAATTACATTTACCCCTTTTTGCCGAGCTTCCTGTCGGGCTGGGACTTCATGCGGGCGTGGCGGATCCACCTTGTACCCACCTAGTTGCAGCTCTCCTTTGTTGATCAATGATTGGGCCACGTCTTTGAATACATAGCAATCTTCTATGGCATGGCCCACCACTTGATGATAAGGGCAAAAGAGCAGATCACCCTTCCTCTTGGAGTCCTCTGGCCTTTTAGGACTTGGCAAGACAAGCTTGTTGTGTTCGCGGGCTAGCTCAAAGAGGACCCTTGTTTTGTTCCTTGGGAAGGAATAAGGCTTTTACAGTTTCTCTTGTAGCAGAATTTGCTTTCTCGGCTTTGACAACTTGGCAGGTGGGGAGCTGGCCACCCCTTTAGTAGTTGTTAAACCCTTGGGCTGTCTCTTCTCCTGGTTTGCCTCATTGGCAGAAGAATACTTGGTGAGGAATGCCTCGATATCAGATGCAACATTGCTCAGTCGGCTGAAGGTTTTGATATCAATTCCGACCGTTCTTTCAAAGATTTCCTCCCGCAGATTGTGCTTGCACATGCGGACAACATCTTCTTCACATGGTGGTTGTTTGTACCTTCTAGTAAGGTTCCTCCACCTTTGAATATAATTATGAGCTGATTCATCATGCTCTTGGGCAATTGCAAAGAACTTTTCTATTGGGACTTCCTCCTCAACCACATAGGGGTCTACTTTAGACATCGACCGCCTATCCGGTTGGTCTATCCTGGATATGGTGGGGGGATCTGAACATGTATACCCCATCGATGAGGACCCAGGAGACTTTGACCAGCATGGCGCATCAAGAGTCAAGCTTCCCATTGCATCGATGCAATGACGGGGAGAATATGGAGTCTGGTGAGCATTAGGTAAAGTAGCAGAGTTGTTGCCCTTTTCTGCCAGCTTCATCAAGCCACATATTAGTGTTGGATCTGCAAGATCTGGATGGAGATGGGCCGATTTATTGTTTAGAGTGTTGATGATAGCCACCGGCGGCACCGGGGGCGGCTCTTGGTTTTCAAGTTGCTGCTCAGGAGCATGAGCAGACAATGACTGCTGCTGCACGAGACAGCCTTGAAGCGACTGATATGGCTGCTGTTGCTGTTGGAAGAACCGTGGCTGCAGGAGTTGGTATTGAGTCTGTGGATGCGGCTGCCGAGCCATAGCCAAAGACATCTGTTGTGGTTGTTCATTTACTGGTCACACGACAGTGCGCTGAGCTGAGGCCTCGACTGACTCTGAGGTCCCTTTAGGAGTCTCCCCTGAGCCCTCAGCTTCTCGGGGTACATGTCCCTCAGTCTCTTTGCCTTTAATCTGCCTTTTGAGTTCTTTAATTTCAGCCTGGTATTGTTGCAGCAGCTCTAGGATAGCTGGATCTAGGGGTACAACAAGAGGAATCTCCCGCGTTGTGCCCTCAGGAGTCATTTCTGGTGGCGGGGGAATTTCACTGTTGCCCCCACTGCCTTGGGTGGTAATTGCATCGGCAATAATTGTTGTCATTTGGGTTGTGGAGGTGCTAGCTCCTCCATATGTGGCTGTTAGAGCTGCCGCAGCTGCTCTTCTTCTTGTAACGACGCCTGGCCTCTCAGCCAATTCCGCTAGCTCTTCATCATCAGTTGGTAGAGCTCCATAATGACTTCCTATGCCAGCCATGTGGCATGCAAATATTTGCCATGAGCCATTACGGCCCCTTTCGACCCTCTGCGATGCTTCATGCGGGAAGGTCAATCTTTTGAAAATAGATACTCTTGACTTAATCTTTTCAGGTCGAGTGTGAACATGCTCACAAGGCACATCATTTTCTCCTGAGCTGCTCTCAGCTTCAGCTTGGGAGGTCTTCATGACACTCGGTGATCTAGTCCACTGCAAAGGGGAGGTTGCGAGGCCAAGAATGTGGTCACGTGGCCTTCGCATCTTTTCTTGTTGGTGGCACGTGGCTAAGACAACAGGCGTCGAGAGGTTTCCCCGGATGATCGGCACACAAGCAGATCGCCGTAACTCTGCTCTTTTGTCATGGAAGCGGACATAAGCACATGCCCCCCCTTGTTGTACTTTGGCTTTAAAGCCATGAGGCGGCCTCTGATAGCCCGAGACCTCCACATCGGTCACTTCTCTTGGTTTTATCTCTTGCGGTGCAGGTTCCTCTTGTACATGCACTTGCACTTCTCTAGGCCTCCACACTTGCTTGAATTTAATCGGCTTTGGGGGCAGCTTGCCCTCGAAAGTGTTATACATTTCTCTTCTCTCAGCCAAGGTTTGGAACGAGTTCCTCACCAGTACGGTGAGGTGTCACTTGTTCTAGTATTGCCTCAGCTCTTTTGGCCTGTAGGTAAATCCTCATGTCACCGATCCGCACGCTTTTTCTTGAATTGGAGACTCGCGCGCGACAAGTGACAATGTTCTCAGCCTCCATTGCTTGTTGAGGATATCCGCTGGTTCTTTTCCCTTTGTTCTTGTTGTGGTCGCCATGCTCCACGTGATGAACGTGGCAACTCAGCTCTTCAGTGGTCTTTTTGACTTTGGCTTCACATTCAGCTTTAGCCTCGACTTTTGTTTCAGCTTTTGGATGTAAGATGTCGACGAACGCGACCCCCAAAAAGTTGGGGAACTCCACGACCGGAGGAAAGCTTCCAAAGCGAGTTGGTACGGCGAGATAGCCGTGCCGTGCATGATCCTGAACGACTAGGGGCCCAAAGCGCACTCCAGCCATTGTCTGTTAGTACCTGTTAGTCAAATCAAAAATGACAGTTAGCATTGAGTATAAAGGCCATAAGGCTTTCTATTCTGGCGAAGAGATGAAGGAAAGCTTGGTCCCACCGGGCGTGCCACGCTGTGGAAATGGAAATCTTAAAATATTTTAAAATCTATTTATCATGTTGTCTCATATTCTCATGGATGCATGCGTATTGCGAATCCAAGTCTCGTCAAATGCTACACGAGCAATGGCGACGTGAGATGAATCCACAATTCGCACAGCGCGGGCGTGACAGTCACCGAAGTGACAACCAAATGGTTTGCCTCCGAGAGTCGGAGGACTTTAGGTCTATTATGCGCGGCGTTTGACTTCGTCAAACGAAGGTGAGTGGTCAGGTCCTGGACCAAAATCCCGTCGTTGCCTGAGCGCAACGACGTTAATTACATCTCTTTTAGAAAGAGAAAACCCTTGATTAATCACCAGATTAGAAAGCCTCGTGACCTTAAAACGGGACATCCGATAAAGGGGTGCGAAGCATAATTTAAATAGACTGAAGTACTAAGGGATGGGACGAGCGCCTATCCGAACCCGTTAGACCTTACGCTCAGCCTATTATCGAATCTCTCTTCGCCTATTTGTTCATTTGTCTCTTTTATTGTGAAAACAAGTTCAATTCGGTCCTTCAAGTCTATTTGAGAGAGAGAATTTCGAAAAAGGTGGTCTTTTGTTTATTTGCCGAAGATGGGCACAATTTGGTCTTTTGTGTACTTAGAAAAGCTTGGTTTGAGCCTTTTGATTGACTTGAAAATAATTCGAATTTGTCCTTTGTTCTTTTGCAAAATATAAGATGGTCTTTTGCTCTTTGAAAATAAGGTTTGGTTTTTACCCTTCGATCCTTTGCAAACCACAAGGTTATTTATTTATTTTGTCATTTAGAAAGAGTTGAACTTGGTCATTTGAAGAAGGGGATTTGATTTGACCCTTTAATCTTTTGTAAAATATGAAGTGGTCTTTTGCTCTTTGCTTGAAAGGGGTTCAATTTGTCTTTGCAATTCTTTTATCATTAAACATTTTAATTTGTTGTTTGGGTCTTTTGAGCATTTGAAACGGAGTTCTATTCGTTCGGCGGAGCTCATTGGCTCAACGCACTTCGCAGACGTCTTCGAATCAGCGCAGCTAACGACAGAGAGCGAGTTGGCGCAGCCGGGCAGCAAAGACTGAGTCGGCGCAGCCCTGCTGAAGTCATAAACATCATTGAATCGGCGCTCGTTTGCAACGTTACCAATTCAATTGGAAGATAATAACCTCTCCTAAGGGTTTTGCGCCAACTCAACCTCCGCGGGGAAAATTTGGCAGCATTTCCCCTTATCGTGGTGATGAAGGGGAAAGCACGATGCTCATCCACCATAAATGGAGATGGCACCAAAAGAGAGAGTATACATCGTAGAACGACGTAACTCTAATGGCCCATGACCCCGATCCCCCAGGCATGCCTACGGAGATTCGGGCAATGTTATGGCCAAGCAACCCACGGGGCGGTGAATCATATGTAAACCCACCCGTCCAGACACAGACATTATATTGTCCGATCCGAGGACGTGGATGGGTCTAATGCTGTGTCTTTTGACTGTTTATCAGCCGGTGTCACATAGAGCAATGGTTTTGCTCATGTGATTTCGGCCAACGTGATGGCCAGGACGTCGAATCGGCGCAGCTCTGCTCTGGTCTTACAGGACTGCCAGAACCAGAACCAGGCTGAATCGGCGCAGCCAGTCACCTGTGCAAGGGGTGACAACGCCTCTCTTCAAGAACGCCCTTGCTCATGGCCGGGGTGATTTTGGATATTGAGACGGTATTGCAACCCATTGCTAGATGGGCTAAACAAAGGGATTTAGGCATCATTTGCCCACCCTCCTTGGTTAGCAAAATGGGACTCTTTAGAGACTATTCGGTGCTAACTTGAAATGCACATCAAAAGGGGCTGAAAACCGCAATAGGGGAGGTCCATTGAAAGGGTGAATCAAACTTGATGATTTCTTTTGAATGGGCTTTTGGAAATGGCATTTGAGCAAAGGGATATGAGCATTGTTTGCTCAATCCCCTTGGCCATGGCCATGGGTGCACATTGGACACAATGGGGATCTCTTAGGGGGCGGCTAAGGCAGTAGAAAACTGGTCTTTTCAGGCCCAGAACAACAGGAAACGCAATGCCTAATAAAGAGGATTTTGATTTGTTTGGGAGAGCAATTTGGCATGCTATGCATGCATTAGATAGGAGATGATGTCCCACACCCCATGACCTCATTTATTGAGGTATGGGAGCTATGAGATACTCTCATGTTGGAGGTGTTAGAGGGAAATGAGACATACTTCTATGAAGAAGTACTCCCATCCCGTAACCCCATGGTAAGAGAGAAAAGACATGGAAAACCCAAATGAAATGGGGGGAAAACATGCATTAAATGCCATGCATATAGTCTATGTCATTAAAGAAAGGTGAGAGGGTACAAGATTTGCAAAACCAAGAGAAAAGAAGGGGCGAAGAAAACCAACGTGGGAGACCCTCTTGCTCTCTCTTCTCTCTTGATGTGACAAGATAAGAAGCCCCCAAAGAAGGACTCCTCTCTCTCTTGCTTTCCCTTCTCACCTTTCTCTCTTCTCCTCTTGCCTCTTTTCTTCTTCACGGGTGGATCTTGAGTAGGAAACGCAAGGCCTTCTTCTGCTGGTTTCCCTCTTGGTGAAAGCCTCCTCTTCTTGGTGCAGGAAACCCACCACCAGCCTTCTTTCTTGGCCTCTCCCGTATGGCCCCCTTTGCTGCCCCTTTCCCAAGTCTTCTAGAAGGGAAGAGAAGGCCAAAAAGGCCCCAATTCTGGTCCCTGCGCAGGAGAGATGGCAGAGGCACCTTTTTCTATTTTTGGCACTCCCTTTTGGGAGGTGTCACAAATGCTTACTCTCACCCCCCCCCCCCACTTTATGGGGTGAGATAAGGGTTGATTTCAGATGGGCCTTGGTGGTCTTTTGAATGGGTCTTTTGGCTCTCTTTTGCACAGTCCATGAGGGGCTAAAATTGATGCTGGCGGGCTGAGTAGTGGGCCGGCGGTCTTGGGCCCATTAGCGAAATGGGGTGTCCACATGGTCTGAATTGGACTCTTCTTGGACTGCTCTTATTTCTTTGCTAATGTCTGTCTAATGGGCCGATGACTCCTAACGGACTTGGGCCGAACTGAGTTGAGATCCCAAGTCGGCTACTAGATCTAGGTAGAATATTGAGACCCATCAATAATATAAGGCACCCATTAATATCACAATTTTATTTTTGTTGGTGTTCTTAGATGTTGTTAACATAATTAAGTGCAATAAATTGCTCATAGCTAGTAGAGAGAATGGGCAAAAGGAAAAGTCAACATATGAGCACGTCATGGGGCTCAAAGTGTCGAGGATAAACAATTGTTCTCACCAAGGCAACTGACATCTTATGCAAAGAATTCCTCTTATTGCATAGTGCCCTCCCCCTTTTGTGAGCTACATATATATAGTGCTATGGTGGGGTCGTGCGATCCGGCCGCACCATAACACTCCACCGTTGGATTGGGAAACATTAAAAAAGAAAAGGAAAAAAAAAAGACGGTCATTGCTCCCCCCCCCTCCCTTGGGGCGTGGAGCCATCAAATGTGTATTCGACGACTCTTTGTGGCGGGGCCGCACCAAAGCTCCCCGCCGCACTGCAGCATATATATATATATATATATATTGTGGTGGCCAAATCTGGTCACCTAGGCCCGTGGTGGCTCATTACGGCCCATTCGTGTCCCGTCAACCCATGTGGCATCGTCATCGAAGAGCGCGCCCTCTCCAGGATGGCTCGAAGACCTCCATTGTGTGACTCCCGTGATCGGAAGCTATCAGGTTCCGATACGGGGTACCTCCGAGCAGATCAGCCGCCTTCCCTTGCCGAACAGCTATGAACAGCTCCCGAACCAGAACAGTGATCTCGCTCCATGAGACTACCCTCGATGTTACCGAACAGCATGTTCGATCCCCCACGAGGGTCACCTGCTCGGAAAGCATTTCCAAAGGGTTCCGAGCAGGCTCTCTGGCTTCCAGAACGGTTGTAACCGCCTCAGGCCACGTTCTCCACCATCAAGTGGCGTGAACTGCCTGGCAGCCCAACGGGCATCGGAGTCATAACTCCTCCCGTTACGCGCGTGCGTCAAAGCGCCTCTTCAGGCACGATCTGCCCAACGTTACGCACGTTGGCCTCTGCACCAACGCCTATAAAGGCACAGGTGCAGTACCATGCAACGGTACGCTCTCTTCCCCTCGCGAACACACTCTCGCATTCCGAAACCCCCTGCCTTACAAGCTCTCCACTGACTTAGGCATCGGAGGGTTTCCCCCGGTCTTCACCGGGCCTCTGATCCCATTCTGGTTTTGCAGGTTTCTTCGCCCTCACCAGCAATCGTCCTTCCTCTCTCATTCTAGTGGAGGCCCGTTTGGCTCAGGCCCAAACAGGATCGTACCACCACATTTGGCGCCGTCTGTGGGAAGCGACGCTGCCATGGCTCGAGGGCGATCCTCATACCAGAACGTGGGAAGCAGGGCGACGAGGTCTCGCCAATCACGAGGGGCCTCTCGTCGCCAATCTCCTCCTGGGGGTCGCCGGCGCTGCTACCGGCGCGAATCACGACGTCCCAGTACCAACGGCTGCCGCACCGGCGACGGCCCTCGAAGTGGCAGAGCTTCGGGGGCAGATGCATCAGCTGACGGGCGTCTGCCTCGCCCTACAGGCCCAGTTGGTGGGGGTTGCGGCTCCGGCGGCTTCCCTGCCGCGCGAGCGGCAGGCGGAATCGTCGCACCGCCACTCCCGCGTCCCCCCGGTGCCTCAGGAGCAGCAGGCAGAGTCGCCGCGCCGGTCTCACCGGCCCCCGTCGGAGGAACGGGCACCAGAGCGCCGCGGGCGTTCGCCCCGACGCTCTATCATCTCCCCTCGGCCGCCACGATCAGTCGTGGGGGGCAACTCCCACGCCTCTGGACGAGGGGGCCCCGCCAACTCCGAGCAGGAGCTCGCCAGGCGCCTCAAGCGCGTGGTTGATCTTGAGCGCCGCGTGGACGCGATGGTTCAGCGTGCGGAGGGGAAGGCTCCAGCGGAGGATGACTTGGACTTCCGCTCCCCGTTCAGCAGGGAGATCCTGGAGGCCCAGGTCTCCTCCAAGCTCCCTCTACCCACCATCGCGCCCTACGACGGCACAACAGACCCGGCCGATCACATCCACGGCTTCGAATCGCACATGGTGTTCCACGGAGCATCAGATGCGGCCAAGTGCAGGGCCTTCCCTGCAACGCTAAAAGAGACCGCCAGGGCTTGGTTTGAAACCCTCCCTGCGGGCTCCATTACTTCTTTCCGCCAGCTGAAGAAGTCCTTTAGGGACAACTTCCTGGGCGGGAGATCACAGCCGCGAACGGCGGCTTCCCTTCTGGCTGTGCGCCAGAAGAAAGGCGAGGCGCTCTGGGACTTCGTCAAGAGGTTCCGAACAGAGGCGCTTCGCATCTCGCGTCTGGACGTCCCCCTAGCCACCAGTGCTCTCATTCAAGGCACTCGTGATGGCTTTCTACAAAGGACTCTTGGCGTCCAGCAGCCCGCCACCCTCGCCGAACTGCTCTCCATCGCGCAGCGCCACGCGGCCTGCGAGGAGAGCCTGGCGGCGAGCAGGGCCGAACAGGGGGAGCAGTCGGAAAAAAAGCGGCCTTCCGACAACGGCTCCGACCGTGATCGGAAGAAGGGACGACGCAATGGCGATTCTCCGCGTCGTCCGCGCCCCTTTACCAACTACACCCCCCTCACTGTGGCCCCCGAACAAATCCTGGCAGAGATCAGGGATGAAGCTTTTGTTCGGTGGCCCCAAAGAATGCGCTCCGACCCCCGGAAGCGCGATCAAAATAGGTACTGTCGCTTTCATCGCGACCACGGCCACGACACCTCCGAGTGCCGCCAGCTTAAGGACGAAATCGAAGACCTTATCAAGCGCGGCTACCTTGGGCGGTTCGTGCGCCGGAACGAAGGGCGCCGGAATGAAGAGCGCCCCCGTCGCCAAGACCGCGCTCCCGAGCAGCCGATCAACAACGAGCCCAATGGGCAGGAGATCAACGTGATCGCGGGAGGCTTTGGCGCAGGTGGAGAAAGCACTCGAAGCCGACGCGACTACGCAAGGCGAGTGCATGTCGTAGACAGGCCTCCGACTGTTCGGCCGGCCCCATATCCTGCCAGTCCCGCACGCGCACAGCCCGAGGAGTCTATAACCTTCTCGGACGAAGACCTTGTAGGGGTTACGACCCCACACACTGATGCGCTGGTCGTTTCGGCCACCATCAACCACTGTAACGTGCGCCGAATTCTGGTAGATAATGGAAGCGCCCCCGATGTCTTGGCTTACGACTGTTTTGTCCTCATGGGTCTGCGAACCGATCAACTCGCCCCTGTAAACTCGCCACTTTTCGGCTTTTCGGGAGTTTCGGTCCAGCCCATGGGAAGGATTCGCCTTCCGATCACCTTGGGGACAGCTCCAAAGGCTGTGACCAAGATTGTTGACTTTCTGGTCATCAACAACATGCCTGGATACAATGCTATTCTGGGCAGAGGCCTGATCGGACGCATCAAAGCAGTACCTTCGTCTCTCCATCAGAAGATGAAGTTCCCTACTCCGAGCGGAGTGGGCGAAGTGCTCGGGTGCCAGCGTGAGTCTCGCCGTTGCTATGTCCTCTCTCTAAGAGACAAGCAACCACTCGCTGATCCAGCTCTTCCAACCTCCGATCAGCCTTCCACTAGTCGGGGGACGCCTGCCGAAGACTTAATCCCCATTCAAGTGGACGACGACCCCGAACACGTCTTGTACATTGGCGCCCTGTTGACAGAGGCCGAGCAGCAACGCTATACAGCTTTCCTGCTCGCTAATTTGGACGTGTTCGCTTGGTCTGATGACGAGCTTCCAGGCATTCCCCCGGAGGTCATGGTGCATCGCCTTCGGTTGGATCCACGAATCCCGCCAGTACAGCAAAGAAGGCGACCCGTGAACCGAGAGCGGCAGATCGTGATTCAGGATCACGTGACCAAAAGCCGAACTGTCGGGCTCCTCCGAGAAGCCCAATATCCAAGATGGATCTCTAATGTGGTCCTCGTACGCAAGGCCAATGGCAAATGGCGTGTGTGCGTAGATTACAAAGATCTTAATAAGGCAACGCCCAAGGATAACTTCCCGTTACCACGCATTGATCAGCTGGTGGACGCTACCTCCGGGCACGAGCTCCTCAGCTTTTTGGATGCCTACTCTGGTTACCACCAGATCAGCATGCATCCACCGGATCAAGACGCCACTACGTTCGTCACAGACCTAGGCTTATACTGTTTCACCAGGATGCCTTTTGGTCTAAAGAATGCAGGCGCAACTTACCAGCGGCTGGTCAACAAGATGTTCGAGCAGCAGATCGGGCGAAACATGGAGGTTTACGTCGACGACATGTTGGTCAAGACTCTTCCGAGCACCGATCACATTTCTGACCTCCAGGAAACCTTCGCAACTCTGCGAAGGTATAATATGAAGCTCAATCCCGCCAAGTGTGCGTTTGGTGTTAGGTCGGGTAAGTTCCTCGGGTTCCTCGTATCAAACAGGGGAATAGAGGCGAACCCAGAAAAAATCCAAGCCGTACTTGAGATGTCCAGTCCGAAGACGGCGCGCGACGTCCAGCGTCTAACAGGACGTCTTGCCGCGCTGAACAGGTTCATGTCCCGAGCAGCAGAAAGAAGTTTTAACTTCTTCAAGTTGCTCCGAGGCCCTAAAAACGCCTCGAAGCAAGGGGGGCAAGTACTATGGACTGACGAATGCGAAGCTGCCTTCACCGAGCTGAAGGCATATTTGGCAACCCCTCCTGTTCTCTCAAAGCCTGTGCTCGGAGAACCCTTGTTCGTGTACCTTTCGGTCACCGAACACTCCATCAGTGCGGTTTTGATCAAAGAAGTAGGAGCGGCACAGTATCCAGTGTACTATATCAGCAGGGTCCTCCAAGAAGCTGAAAGGAGGTACCCCAGAGCAGAAAAGCTTGCCCTTGCTCTTGTCACAGCTGCACGGAAGCTCAGGCCCTACTTTCAGGCCCATTCCGTTACAGTGCTTACCGATCAACCGCTGAAATCCATCTTGCAGCGGCCGGAGGCTTCCGGTAGGTTGGTTAAGTGGGCAATTGAGCTGGGAGAGTTTGACATCAGCTTCCGACCAAGGACGGCGATCAAAGCGCAGGCGTTAGCAGATTTCGTAGCGGAATGCACCCTTCCGGCCGAGCAGGATCCACCGTTGGCAGACGAGCCCCCATGGGAGCTTTATGTGGACGGATCCTCTTGTGTCTCCGGAAGCGGGGCAGGTTTGGTCCTCACCTCCCCAGAGGGGTTAGAGTTCCAATACGCCCTCCGTTTCCGCTTTCCAGCCTCCAACAACGTCGCCGAATACGAAGCCTTGCTTTCCGGTATCCGCATGGCTAGGCACCTCGGAGCCATTCGGCTTAGAGTCTTTAGTGACTCCCAGTTGGTCGCCAGCCAGGTGAGCGGACAGTTTGGAGCAAGGGAACCTCGCATGGCTAAATACCTCCAACAGGTCAAGAGCCAGACAGAGGGCCTCGTATACTTCGAGGTCATACATGTTCCACGAGAGCAGAACGCGCGAGCTGATGCGCTGGCCAAATTGGCATCTTCAGGCGACATCACCCCCTCTCGCTCTGTCTTCATTGAAGAGCTCGCCGTGCCGAGCACAGAGATTGATATAGCCGCCATAGAAACGGGCCCACCGACCCCAAGTTGGGTGGACCCTCTCTTGGCGTACCTTCTCCGAGGCGAGCTTCCTTCCGAACAGGATGAAGCTCGGAAAGTCAGGATGCGCTCGCAGCATTTCACCCTCGTAGAAGGCAAGCTGTACCGACGGTCCCTTGCAAGACCTCTTCTACGTTGCCTCAACCCTGAGGAGGCCCTCGCGGCCATAGAGGAAGTCCACGAGGGGTTGTGCGGAAGCCATCTGGGGGGCAGGACGCTAGCACGCAGCCTCATCCGAACAGGGTTCTGGTGGCCTTCTCTTCAGAAGGATTGCATGTCCTTCGTCAGGAAATGCCCAGAATGCCAGAAGTTCGGAGTACTCATCAAGCAGCCAGCCGAACAGCTTCACAGTCTGTTCGAGCCGCGCCCCTTCGCCAGATGGGGCATTGACATCTTGGGCCCCTTTCCAGAGGCCCAAGGGCGCAAGAAGTTCCTTTTTGTGGCCATCGACTACTTCACCAAGTGGATCGAGGCCGAACCCGTTGCCACAATCACCGAACAGGCCGCATGGAAGTTCGTATGGAAGAACCTTCTATGCAGGTTTGGCGTCCCCAGAGTGATTACTTCTGACAACGGGAAACAGTTTGACAGCACCTTCTTCAAGGAAAAGTGCGCCGAGCTCGGGATCTACAACCACTTCACCTCCGTCGCTCATCCCCAAGCTAACGGTCTGGTTGAAAACGCCAACCGAACATTGCTGCACGGGATTCGAACCAGAGTAGAGGCTGCAGGTGGATCATGGATCGATGAGCTCCCAAATGTCCTTTGGTGTCACCGAACAACTGCTCGGGTAGCTACGGGGGAAACACCTTTCCACCTAGCCTACGGCTCAGAAGCAGTTGTACCTTTGGAAGTAGCCCTTCCCACCATCCGAACAACCCACTTCGACGAAGCCGCCAATAATCGTGCTCTCCGAGAGAACTTGGACATGCTGGGCGAACGACAAAGCGACGCCAGCATTCGCCTCGTTTCTTATCAACAACGGCTTGCGCAATATTACAATGCGCGAGTCAAGGAGAGGCGGTTCAATGTGGGAGATTTGGTCTTGCGCCGCTGTTCGGCTTCGGACCCCCGAAGAGCAGTCGGCAAACTTGCCATCAAATGGGAAGGACCTTATCAGGTCACCCACGTCCTTGGAAAAGGCTCATATAAGCTAACTACTCCTAGTGGCGAGGCCATTCCCAGGACATGGCATGTCTCTAATCTTAAGGCTTATCATATATAAAAGCCTTCTTTCAGCATCCAACCTCTCTTCTCTTTACTCCTGTTGCTTCATGAGCATTTAGCATAGATACCTGGTCGGAACCCCCTTTACGGTACCCAATGATCTGTGTCTTACATGCAATACTCACGAAGCTAACGGATTCCGATCCGAGCAGGAACAACCACAACAAGGAGAAGATAGAGAAAGTGACGCTACAGAAAAACTCGTAAAGCAGAGGATTTCATTTATAAGAAATTCTTGTGCTTACAAAACAGCCTTCCTTGGCCGATGTTACAAAAAACGAAGTACAAGAAGACGTGAGGCAAGGGGATTAAGGAGCTTGTTCGGAAGGACCAGCATCCTCACCCGAAGGAGGCATCCGCCCAGATTGAAATTGTGCGAACCGCACACCATCTAAGCGGACGTCTTGGGTGCGGCGTCGGCATTCCCGAACAGCAGCCTCGAAGGCTTCTTGGGCGCGTTTGGCCCAGGAAAGCCTCTCCCCCACATCCTTCCCAGCATTAAGGCCCACTTTGTAGCAGCGAGCCCCATACTGCTCTAAGTCTTCCTTGTACTCTGGCCCAGCCTTATAGTTAGCAACGGCACGGGCCTCCGCATCTACTACTACCTTGGCTAGGGCGTCCTTTTCGGCCCGCGCCAAGGTAGCATCCAGCTGCGCGGCATGAAGAGCAGCTTTGAGGCCCTTCACCTCCTCCTCCAGCGCCGCCTCGCGAGCTTTATGCCTCGCCGAAAGGTCATCACAGAAGGCTACTTGCGCCTCGTAGAGATATTTCTGTCTCTGGCCCCGAACAGCTAAAGCCTTCAGAGTGGCCAACGACTTGGACATTTCGTCCGCAAGCATCTCTACGTCGACGTCACTCAGGCCATCTTCTGTCTGCCACTCCGGCTGGTACCCTTCCACTGACTTCTCTGGAGTCTGTTCGGAAGGAAGGTCCAAGCACCTTGCCAACCGTTCAAGACGAGAAGCAGTGGGGCTCGCGGGCAGCTCCCTGGGCGTATCTTCCATCCGGCGAAGGGTCGCCTCCAGCGCTGCCACCGAAGGAGCTCCAAGAGGTTCTCTCAGAAGCACCTCACTAAGAGGCCTTCGATCGTCTTCGGACCCTTCACCCCGGGCAGCACCCGCAGCCTCCCCCCCAATGTCTTCGACTCCTTTGGAGGTTGCTTCTGCATTAGCAACCACCTCGGAGGGGGGCAGGGGGGGCAGGATTCTCCCCCTTGAAGTGGCAACCTCTTCGGACGCCCTCGCCGTTGCGGCCGCTTCCGCAATGGTCCCTGCTGCAGGAGCCATTCCTGGCTCTGGAGGCGCTGCTGTCACCACGCTGCTCGGAACCACCCCAGCAGGCGCGGAAGCTCCTGTTGCGCAAGTGTCCTCCTCCTGCCGACCAGGTGACGCCGTAGCTTCTCCGCTCCTCCTAGAGGATACCTCCGCGATGTTGCTGGAAACACCGCGTTCGGCACCTCCAGCATTGGAAGCACCGGAGGGCGCCCTATCTCCCGCGCAGGGGGAGCCCCCGGCTTCTCCAGCGACAGGACTCTCAGATCCTTCGCTTACAAAAATGAGCCCCAGCTCGGTCGCCATCTTCTGTGCGACCTCGGGGCGAGTTGCGGGAGCCACCCATGGCACCCCCTCATCGGCCGATGGTACGGCCCTACTCTTTCTGCGCAGCAGTAACTGCGCCCCTTCTTCTTCCTCTTCGGTCCCCTCCTCATCTTGTGGAGAAGTATCTTGGACCGCCCGCTGCTTCTTTCGAGCACGGAGTTGTTCCGCTTCCTCCGCGCTCTCGTCAAACAGAACGGGCCTCTTCTTCGCAGAAGGCCGGCTCGCGTGGTCGTCCTTCTCTCGAGGAGCCCGAGCTCCGGCCGGTACCACCTCTCTAGTGGCCTTCTTCTTCAACCGAATCTTTCCAGGCCCCTTCTCAGGAGCCTGCGACCTGTTCGGGCGCCCTTCGGCAGTTGATGGAGCAACAAGTGCCGTTGTCACTGCGGCACCGACCCTCACTGCGGAAGGAACCCGAGCAACAGCGTCGACGTCGTCACCTTCATACACCCTGTGCGCTACCACAGGGATCTGTTCGGCGAACCCGTCATTCGCCTCCTCATCTCTTCCGGCCTCCAGCTCCGCAGCCGCTGCGCACAAAGAAGATGGGAAGAAGAAAGGTTAGTATGAGGTCATCAAAACTAAGAGTAAACCACTGAGAGACAGTATACTTACTCCATGGTTTGCTGAGCCCATACTTAACGAGCATGAACTCGGTTACATACCCTTCTCCATTCCGAACACCTGCTCGGAGAAGGGCATCTGATGCCCTAGCCTCATCCTGGATAAGCTTCGGAAAGCTATCCTTCTGCGCGGGGCGAATTACTGTGGGGAACCCCCACTCCGCACCACTCCGATGGCGCACGAAGAACAGCCTGTCCATCCAACCCTTGTTGTTGGAATATTTGCTGGACAGGCCGATGTGCATCCGGTCTGTTCGGTGCTTGGCGTAATAGACGTCTGCTCCCGACGCCCGCGAAGCAGACAGCTTGAAGTGTGCTCGGAAGACGTCCGCCGAGCCCCGGATCTCCTTCAACTTGCAGACAACACCAAAGATACAGATGTACCTCCAGGTGTTGGGCGTCAGCTGTATTGGCGAAACGCCCCAAGTATTAAGGAGCGCCTTCGCCACCTCCGGCAACGGCAGCCGGAAGCCTGCCTCCAGATGGTCCACGGACAGGAGCAGGCAACCTGGTTTATTCACCAGGATCGTGTCGCTTTCCCTGGCGTCAACGATCTCGTACTCATCTCCAATCCGGAAGCGCTCACGAAGACCACTGAAGTGGCGGTATCGTGGCCCGCTCGGCACTGCTACGGTCACCCCGCTAGCTCCGGCAGCGGCTTTCCCCTTGCTCGCCATCGCCGGAAGGATTGCAGAAAGCGGCAACGGCGCGAGAGGACGAAGCAGAAGACAGGGAAAGGAGAAGCAAGGAAGCACGAAGAGCTCAAAGATGGAGGGTTTCTGGGAGTCGTAGCGCCCGCCCTCGTCTCGTCCCCTCCTTATAAGGAAAGAGGAGGGAACGAAATTCGAGGCGGGCCCTAAAACGCCGCTCCTCCTAATTTTTGAAAGCGCCCCTTCGGGTACGTCGTTGGCAACCGTTCGAACGCAGCGGCGGCACCTCAAACATGGCGCGGCTTTGCACCCATCATGATGGGCTAGCTGTTTTGACAAGACCCTAAGCGGCGGCATCCCGCAACGGGCCCTCGCATTGAATGCGGAAGTGACGCCCTCGAAGCCCTCTTTTCACCAAGTCATTCGAGGGCGTGGGGGGCAAGTGTGGTGGCCAAATCTGGTCACCTAGGCCCGTGGTGGCTCATTACGGCCCATTCGTGTCCCGTCAACCCATGTGGCACCGTCATCGAAGAGCGCGCCCTCTCCAGGATGGCTCGAAGACCTCCATTGTGTGACTCCCGTGATCGGAAGCTATCAGGTTCCGATACGGGGTACCTCCGAGCAGATCAGCCGCCTTCCCTTGCCGAACAGCTATGAACAGCTCCCGAGCCAGAACAGTGATCTCGCTCCATGAGACTACCCTCGATGTTACCGAACAGCATGTTCGATCCCCCACGAGGGTCACCTGCTCGGAAAGCATTTCCAAAGGGTTCCGAGCAGGCTCTCTGGCTTCCAGAACGGTTGTAACCGCCTCAGGCCACGTTCTCCACCATCAAGTGGCGTGAACTGCCTGGCAGCCCAACGGGCATCGGAGTCATAACTCCTCCCGTTACGCGCGTGCGTCAAGCGCCTCTTCAGGCACGATCTGCCCAACGTTACGCACGTTGGCCTCTGCACCAACGCCTATAAAGGCACAGGTGCAGTACCATGCAACGGTACGCTCTCTTCCCCTCGCGAACACACTCTCGCATTCCGAAACCCCCTGCCTTACAAGCTCTCCACTGACTTAGGCATCGGAGGGTTTCCCCCGGTCTTCACCGGGCCTCTGATCCCATTCTGGTTTTGCAGGTTTCTTCGCCCTCACCAGCAATCGTCCTTCCTCTCTCATTCTAGTGGAGGCCCGTTTGGCTCAGGCCCAAACAGGATCGTACCACCACATATATATATATATATATATATATATAATATATATAGAGAGAGAGAGAGAGAGAGGAGGGAGAGAGAGAGAGAGAGAGAGAGAGAGAGAGAGAGAGAGAGAGAGAGAGAGAGAGAGAGAAATGTTACGGTGCGGCAGAGCCTTTTGATATGGTCCCGCCGTAGCATAACATAGATCGTTAGATTTCAATCTAACTGCAGAACGCTACAGTACATCCGTACTCGGTGTTCTGATGCTCAGAATGTTCATTGCTCGATATGTTTGGTGTTCCGTACTGCTCGATGAATTATAAGCAGACACCGAGCATCAGAATTTAATCAACGGTCCGCATTGATGATACGACAAAATTGTACCAAAAAACCCTATCGTATCATAGCATCTATACTATTATTATAAAACTCAGTCCTAGATGTACAGTGGCAGCACTAGAGTGTTTTGTTTCCCACCCAAACTGAGATATGTAATCTTTCTCTTTTCTTTTCATCGCCACATGTTATCTATTTACCAATCTTTCTCTCTCCCTTCCACTGCGCCTACCCGTTCGGTTTTCGGTGAACAACAGAGGACGTTTCACCTTCCATGCCTGCCTCTGCACTTTCCATACCTGGGGTTCACCTTCCATGCCTGCCTCTGCACTTTCCATAGTTGGGGCGCCTCCCTTTTTTCCCCCGCCAGCGCCGTCCTTGCCTATGTCGCCCTCACCCTCCTCCTTCGCCCCCTCCTCCTACACGGCCACTCTACCCCCCTCCGCCGCCGCTTTGTCCGACTCATCTCCCCGCTCCATAACGCCTTCCCCCTTCTCCTCTCCCTCGCCATGGCCATCGGCTGCTCCCTCGCCGCCGCAGCCCAGATGCCCTCTCCCTCCTGGCTTTTCTGCTTCCCCCCAGCAGCACCCCCGCCAGAGCCGTCCTCGCCTATGTCGCCCTCACATACCTCCATGGGTCCTCTCTGTACTTTCGCCCAGCATCTGCAGTAGCCCACAACCCCCAACCCTCCACCAGCTGTTCTCTCCCCGTCCATGGTTTCTATTTGGTTGTAATTACTACCCCCTCTCCCGGGTTCTTTGAAGTTGTTTGACCATTTCCTATCAGTTTTGTCCCCTTTTTCTTCTGGTTCTCTGTCCATATCCTCATCTATGACAAGATGGACCACTCTCCCTGCAGGCTAGCCAACCCCTACCCCCTGTGTTTTCCCAGATCAGATCTGCCCAGTGTTGGACGAGATGGTGCTGCAGGTGGAGAAGACTACCTTTGGACGGGAGTACAAGGTAAAGGACATGTCGCAGGCGGACTTCGGCCGCCTCAAGATCGAGCTTGCGGAGGTCGAGATGCCCGGCCTTATGTCCTGCCACGCCGAGTTGGGGCCCTCCCAACCTTTCAAGGGTGCCCGCATCTCTGGCTCCCTCCACATGACCATACAGACCGCCGTCCTCATCGAGACCCTCACTGCTCTCGGCGCTGAAGTCCGATGGTGCTCTTGCAACATCTTCTCCACCCAGGACCACGCCGCCGCCGCCGCCATCGCCCGCGATAGCGCCGCCGTCTTCGCCTGGAAGGGGGAGACCCTCCAGGAGTACTGGTGGTGCACTGAGAGGTGCCTTGACTGGGGCCCCGAGGGCGGCCCCGACCTCATCGTTGACGACGGCGGGTGACGCCACCCTGCTGATCCACGAGGGAGTCAAAGCAGAGGAGGAGTTCAAGAAGACGGGAAGTTGCCCGACCCCAGTTCCACCGACAACGCTGAGTTCCAGATCGTGCTAACATTTAATGAATTTCATATATGTAATATATATATTTCTAACTATGTCTTTCATTGTCCATATGTGCAGGGAACGGAGCCTACTAAACTTCTGTCCACTATCTTCTGAACTCATATATGGGGATTCTACCCTTAGTCTTTTCAACAAGCTTATTCTTTGTTGCATCCAAGAAGGAGGCACTCTGTTGTTTCCTGTAGACACAAATGGAAATTATGTTTCTACAGCTAAGTTCTTGAAGGCCAATATTATAACTATTCGAACGCAGATTCAAGAAGGATTCAAACTCTCAGCCAAGACGCTCATGCCAGTGCTTAAATCAGTAAGCAGAAAGTAAGCAGACCATGGGTTTTTTCTGTCTACTATATAGTTTCAATGTTGATTGCTTCCTTCCTGTTGGTTTATTGACGTTTTTATGCATTTTATTATATCTTCAATTTGTCTGCTTTATTTCAGTAGCCATTTAGTTAGATTCTTAGGAGAAGAGTCATAGCTTTTGTGGAGATTTGGTGCATGATGGTGGTGAAGTCGATGATTTATGCTGGAAGTTATAATAATAGTGCCATACTTTCTCAAGCACTTTTTTGACATAAGCAGTTATAAACATATATATATATAAATCATTTTAATATGCTAACATTTTATGAATTTCCTAAGAAACCCTTTTTTTTTAGAGACTGCAACTTGCCAAGATTGGAGGACCCACGATAGTTACATTGTCTTAACTCTCTCACACACTCTTCAGTTTTAGAAGCTTCAATCAAATAGTTACATTAATTTTAGAAGCTTAAATTAATTTATTGGTACTTGCCCAGGAGGAACATAGCAATTCCTCCCTTTTTAAAAATGTATTGATATCCAACAAGGTTAAAACATATAAGAATCAGGAATATCACATTTGTATATCATATGCAAAACAATGGGACAGAAGGCCTACTGGGGAGGAGATGGCAACAACCTTTTAGAAACCTGCTAGCAGCCCATTGCTGTAGTCAGTTTCTCATTAAATTCCAGGACAGTCATATACTAACCTGCTGAGAGAGTTTATAGTCTCCAGCACTGATTAATTGCAGTAAATAACCATTCCACCCCCACTCCCTTCTCTGCGCCTTCTCCTTTTCAACAACTCCTTTGTAGATCATCTACTTCATGTACCCAACCAGTGAAAATTGTGATAAAGAAAGAAAGAATTTGAACCTAATTGAACAATTGATACATGAACTAATATACTGGTAATGGTGGAAAATGGGAGGGTACATATCATCACAGAAGCAAAAAATAAAATGGGCAAGCACAGTGCATAAACCATTAGTGCACAAACACAATCTAAATGTGAGCCTACTACACAGACTAGCAGGACAGTTTTAAGGAGAAAAGACAACAACAGTAGGACATATTAACGTCAATAGAGGCACACATACCCTCTTAGGCTGCTTACAGAACTTAATTTTAAGCACATTATCCATTGGGTTTTATCTTCCGTTGGAAAACATTTTATACTGAAAGTTATCAAAGTGAAGTAATATAAATTTCTGATGTGCATGTTAATTTGTTTTATGTTTATGTTCCTAAAAATATAATTTTTCTCTATCTGTTTTATAGACTGTTCTGTTGCATTGAAATTTAAAAGTCAAAGGGGGGACGGCTGGATCTTGCCTTCGGTAGTGTGTGGACAAAGGTACATTTGCTAATCCCTACCAGTTTGATGTATCATTGCTTTAACAAGATCATTTCCTTTTTTTAAAGCAAATTTCTAAGTTTTCAGAATTATTTGCTTTTTGACTATTCATTATGGTTGTGTTTTAATGATTGATAATCCCTGCCAGTTTAATATCTATATGTTTTAATATGTTTATGTTCCTAATATATATATAGTTTGTATATTCTGGGTTTCAGATTTTTTGTGTTCTTAAAGCCGTCTATCCCTTATCAATTGTGAATGTGCTAGACCTGTAAAATGACAATGCCTTCACACTAGGAATTGGGTTTCCTTTAGGGAATACAGCAGAGATTTGCTGATTTTCTGCAGGTCCATTTGAATCACGTGAAGCACCCTTCCAAGACAAAGCGATCAGGAGGGGGAAACTTTCATGAACCTAACACATTAAAAGAACACCTTCCAACAACATCAATAATAACACGCGTCAGTAACTTGATGCTTTCCTCAAACCCTATCAGTAACAACATCAGTAATAACACGCGTCAGGACATCAGTTTGGATGTGGGAAAATGTTTATTCCTTCTTGGTGAGATCTGGATGTAGATTGATTGCAAATGGATATAGGAGATAGCCTGAAAGCCTATCTGGCTCTTAAAGACAAATTCCTCATTTGGGAAATTGCAGCACTTGAGGCTTCCTACCTTAAGTTTTGTGGCCTTTTTCATAGATGATGTGAGGCCTTCTTGCTATATCAAAGTATGAATCATCAACTCAATTTTGTAGTCTTTCTGAAATTCAGATCCATTTCCAATGTCATAACAAACCAGACTTTCCCAATGTCATTGTCTGCTGTCTTCAGTTTTAGAAGCTTTAATCAAATAGTTACATTAAATTTAGAAGCTTAAATTAATTTATTGGTACTTGCCCAGGAGGAACATAGCAATTCCTATCTTTTTAAAAAGGTGTTGATATCCAACAGGGTTAACACATATAAGAACCAGGAATATCACATTTGTATATCATATGAAAAACAATGGGACAGAAGACCTGCTGGGGAGGAGATGGCAAAAACCTATTAGAAACCTGCTAGCAGCCCATTGCTGTAGTCAGTTTCTCATTAAATCCCAGGACAACCATATACTAACCTGCTGACAGAGTTTATAGTCTCCAGGACATTGTGTTACTATTGTGTGGAATTGATATTGTTTCTGGGGTTTCATATTGTTGTTTTTCTATAGGAAAATAGACTTAACTTATTGATGTTTTTCTATAGCATCTGGTCTTATAATCAAACACCGTGCATTGCTTTGTGTAACAAAGTTTTATAGAGTAAGGAATCTGAATATGAAAGGATTGGAAGCATCTCAGTTGATATTTTCTGATAAGTTCTCATTTGCTTGAGGTCAAGCTCAGTTGTGGAACTTGAGCTCAATTTTTTGAATCAGAAATTGGAACAAGAATGCATGGATGAGAGGGGACTTTGCCTGGGCACATTAAGACATTACATGTTGCCCCCTACTATTCTAATTTTTACTGGATTTTTAAAACTGAGATGTTAATGTTTTTATAAGTTTAATGTTTTAAAACCATACATGCATTAGAAATGTATGTTACTAAATGTTTTAAAACCATACATGCATTATAACATAGTTGCTTTCTCATATTCCTGCTAAATTGAGGAAACTTAATTTTAGCTCACTAAATGTTTCCTAAGCTATTGAGTTCCCTACCACCTCCCAAAAACAAGCAATTGATGCCAGAGCGATGAATCAATGCTGCCAGCCACTGTACTTGACTATCAATTTGTAGGCTTATGTTTTTAATATTTTGAGGATTTCCAGTTGTCATATTACATTTCTTGGAGCTTTACTTTTTTGTTTCTGGTTTTATTTATGTTATGAGTTTTAAGAATAAACTCTTTGATTATATCTCTGTCATGAGTTTTTAAAGGTTATATCTCTGTATAGATTAGGATTATGAGGTCATAGATTAGGATCTCATTGAGGGCAAGTTTTTTTTATAAAAAAAGATGATATAAACACCACCCTTTATATTCAGTTAGTACTTGCTCTGTAGCATAAAGGTTGAAAGCATGGGAGTGTTTTGATTTTTATAGGCTTCACTAAGTTCTCTATCTCTGATCCTAAGAAATCACAGTTGAAAAGTGTATATGGATCAAGTATCTAATTAGTTTTGATCTTTTCTGATAAGTTCTCATTTACTTGAGGTCAAGCTCAGTTGTGGAACCTAAGTTCAATTTTCTGAATAAGAAAAGATCAAAACTAGAATGCATGAATAAGAGGGGAGTTTGCAGAAAGTGCAAGATTTGGTTTGCATTGCCATTACAGACCTATCCACTAAAAGATATAAAGTATAATACAAAACAAAAAACTCTAAAAAAACTCAACTACAATTAAATTAGGGAAATATGTGCCCAGCCCATCACCGTCGGCCCTCATCCCCTCCTCTTCATTAACTAAATGGATTCAATTACATTGATTAATTGTTTCATGTACATAAATTGAGGCAAAACAGTTATTTACATTGATTCTTTATGTCTGCCTATATAGTGAATATTTGTCATCTTCTTTAGTCTATGTACTTGACTATCAATTTGTAGGCTTATGTTTTTAATATTTTGAGGATATTTCCGAGAGTTGAACAAAATAGAGTTGTCTTCTTTTGGTGACAATTATATGAATCTTACCCTAAAGAACATTGGGTGCTAATGCTCACTGGATATAGAAAGTGGGGGAAAAAATGAAATCAACTACAAACATTAGGATGAGTACACCAAGAAAAGGAAATCCCACTAGACCAAGAAGAGTTCTGCATCCAAGGGCAGGAATCTATCAAAAAAAAAAAGTCAGGGTACAATCAAGAGGGAACATAGTGGCCTTTGCCTTTTGGATCTTCACATAGTTTCCAGTTGAAAAAGATTCTGTTTTAGAAAAATTCTTCTACCTCAATTCTGTTTTAGAAAAAAAAACTAGCAAAGTTCAAAGTTTTCAGGTGCCATGGGAGGTGCTTTTAGCAGGTCTTGCTTTTGGCTCCTCTTTTGGATTCCCCTAATAAGCTCACAAACCTATCAACTAAAAGATAGAAAATACTGCTAATCGATCTACTCTTTTGTAACATAAGGAGTCAGTCTATTTTGAGAGTGGGGCACTTCTTGGCCTGAATAACCTGTAGAAGGTTGATTTCAGCTTTGCCTATTACGTTTCTGACTATAATATTGTAAGTTGTAACCTTGGTTTTGGATTCTTTAATATCTTCCTGTGTTTACTGGAAGCTCAAACTCAGTTTAGACTACTATCTTCCCAGATGTAACTAGATTGTTTATGATTTTTTAGTGTTTCTGCTGATTCTTATTATATTATGCAAATATTTGATTCATGGGGCAGGAACATGCTCTATTCGAAAGAGGAGCATCCAGGTTTTTTATTTTCTCCATTTGATATTGTTGCTTGGATTTCTATGTCTCACGTATTATAGGTGGCAGATCAACTGTAATGTATGGCCATACTAACAACATGAAAAAGGACCCCATTCTGAAGGTCAAACACTAAATTGAACACTGCATCAGAGCTCAAATAAATGTCTGTTTTGGGTTGTTACAGAATATATGGTTCAGTTGAATCACTTAATATGCTATTCCAACTTTGGGCTGTCTATAAGGTATACCAAGAGTAAAGCCACCCTGTCCTGGATCAAGCATGAATCACCAATTGTCTGAACCCCAAGAAGGTCAAATGTCTCTCAGGCAGTGGCCCCCTCCCTCGACCCCAGAGTCCAAGAGGTTGAAACCCATGTGAACCTCGGTTTACATCTCTTTTAGATTCTTTCCTCTTTTGAAAATGATAGGAGAAGTTCATTGGGTTAATGTTCCCTTGGAAGAAGCTGCTACATCAAGAACAAAGAAAAAACACAGACTGAAGGCCTGAGGATTTTGGGTTAATATTTCCATCCTGCTGCTCAACTTTCGCAAAATTTTATTTCACATCTATGCATGAAACTTTTTTGAAGGCAACTGCATTAACATCCTGACAACATACTAAAGTAGACATGCTTTCAAACAATACACTTAGATCAAATTCCATTCCAGCATTTCATGCTAAATGCTTAACAACCTAGATCTTAGATAAGCAAGAAAGCAATGTAACAGAAGTTTAAAGTGGCATCTTTGCAAGAAATACCTACTTTTGAGGAAGGTCTATAACAACATCACTAAAATCAACACCTTCGATTATTGCATCCCCAAGATCACTACGAGTGAGTACCAATCTAACAAGTATGGCATTTGTGAAATTAGTGTAGAAATTCAGAAATAACTTCAGAACTTTTTTCAACTGCTTTTAAGGGAAAAAAGAAATCTGAACTATTTTCTTCAGCATTTAATATTGTTCTGCATTCATATTTGTGAATGCAATCAATATGTGAAGCCATTCTGCAGTTTATTGAGCGGCAAAAGCAAGCTACTGTGTTTAAAAAATCAGCTGTCAATTAGTTGACAATCACGTACATGCAATGGCCTTTCTCAATCGATCAGCTGCCAAAGTGGCTTTCTTTAGAAGATCTGGAACCTGTTCATGGTATTGGAACCAAACTGAAACTGGCTGAAGCAGAAACTGAACCAGGTATTATTTTCTTGGAGTCAAAAAGTTTAATTTGGGGATCCCATTATGACATTGTTAAATAGGATGAACTGGGTCAAAGTTGAACCTCACATAGTGACTGATATCAAAAGGTAGGTAAATATTTATTCATTTTTTAAAGTCAGAGTTGTGGCAGTGTTTTCATTGCATGTTTTAAGTGATTATAATTAATTTTACAACTCATTCAAACAAACTAGAGCAGGAAAATATGTAACTGAGATAAAAAATACAATTATATAGACACAATGTCATGCATAATATGCACATCTAGGAAAAGGGAACACTTTAAGAGATGCAATAACATGAACAATGTTCTAGAGGATTTCTCAATTTGCATAAAGCATACATTATAGGATACTATTTTGCACGAGAATGGGAGAGTTTCGATGTTCTGCCCATTTAATTTTTTTATGTCATGAGTTTTTAAAGCACAGATTTAGAATATTTAGTAAATCTAAATATAGTTTTGATGTGCATGTCAACATTTTATATGCAAGAACTGGCTATTTATATAGTTTGTATACTTCTGTTTTTCTTTTTTTTAGGATTTTCAGATGTCTTATTACATTTCTTCCAGCTTTACTTTTGTTTCAGTTTTTTTTTAATATCATAAGATAGAAAATATGTAACATAATAGAAAACTCTAGGAAAACATTGTTGTTTGTTGTGCATGGCACTCGGTATAAGTATAAGAGGCAACTTTCTTAAATAATCTATTCTTTTCTCACACTCTCACCAACCTTCATATCTGCCTCCATTTTCGCAATTTTCTCCAATAATATTCTCATCTGCATGTCACTTGCCATCCTTTCCTAACTGACATGCTCATGTCGTCTTTGCATTTCCTGCTGAGCAATAACAAGCTCTTGCCTCAGAGTTACATGGCTTGCTGCTAATCTTTGATTTTCTATAGCCATCTTTTAATGTTTTACTGTCAACTGTTGTATTAGAACTAGATGTTCTGCCCATTTAATTTTGATGTGCTTTACATTTCATAGACACCTACACAACCAAACAGAACCACAAAAAAATTTCTAATGTGTAGGGAAAGTAGCCTACTACCCAGCTTCTCTCCAATTAATCACTGCCTCAACATGTATATACTTGTGCTTATTTTTCATTTCACTGCAGCCTTGTGATTATGAAGGTGTTATTTACTGTATTTTATTGTGCATATAAAGAACAATTTGGAAATATGTTTAAGGTGTTATTTACATATATTTCAATTTCAGATTATATACAGATGTTCTCTTCCAATGTACAGATTATTGAATTTAAGCTACTAAATTAAAACTTCCAATGTACAGAGACATTTTCAGTGAAATTATAATTTTTTTGGGTTTGATATTTTTGGAATTTATATGTTTTAACTGTTTCTGAATTTTCTCAAGTCTGCATTATAGAATTTTTTGTTAATTGGTCATTTAAATTCTTTTTTTATATTTCAAATTGCATATATAAATACTGTTGTTAAATTATTATTCAGAGTTGCATCACAAGAAACAAGTTCTACTTCAAAGTAAATAGAGATAGTACAATCAAGAGGGAAACAAAGATTCATCTTCCTAAAAAAACAGCCCCCACCAACACAAAAAGAACACATATTCCCTACTATGTCAACAATTAAGTCTCCACAACACAAATGGAAAAGTACTATAGAAAGACATGAATAATCCTAGAGTCCTGTCACTGTGCCACAGTCCTCATCTGATTATGCTGGGATAGTTGGAAATCTCCTATCTTGATCCACCAACAACCTCCCCCAAAAAAAATGACCAAGAGTAAGCTTAATGAAGTGGACGGTGTACGTGGGGAGTAACACTACAACAATCAGAACTTTGATGCAACAGAGCAGGCTCAACTAAATGGACAAGTGGAGAGTAATTCTAACACAAACAAAATGAAGGGATGTAGACAAAAAGGAGTTTGTTATCCATCATGAAGCAGTTCATTGTCCCACACAGAATCAACAAAAGGGTCCATCATCATAAGCAAGCTTATAAAGAAACATCCCACATGAAAGAAGACAAATTTGGATTCATAATCTTCAGTATTAACAGGGAAAAATCTATGGTAAATTAACATGTTTTGACAAAAAGATATACCTGTATGTGCTTGAGAAAACCACTCCCAAGGAAATGCCTCAGAAGATTTAACTGTTGGAACTTGAAAGAGAAAAGTTGTTTGCATAATGACAACATTAAAATCTAAAAGAAACCTCACCATTGACAAATTTTAGTACCTACATCATTTGGGGACACGTTGATACCAGCAGAGGTTCATAGTTTTTCAAAATCTTCATAACATGTTCAGGACAAGTACATAGGCAAACCCAAGACCACAGTTAAAACAATAGAATTCTAATGAAGATTATATAAGATATGTTGGATAAATGGAAAAGTGTTTTTAGTTTCATGTGATTTTAGTTTCATGTGATCCCACAGTAGTGCAAGTGGGAGCATCAGAATTATTGTTAGGTCCCCTCTTCCTGAACATTGTACCCCTCATTTTTTTAGATTCTTCTCATAGATCAGCAAATTAATATTAAGGGAGGGAATAATGCCCAAGTGGTCTTGACCATTTTCTATTCCCTAGATATAAGAGTTGGAGCATAAGAAGGTTGGGCTCCACTGTCCTGAATAGCATATTCACAGAATAATAGGAGATGTATAAAAATGGATTAGTTAATGACTTCATTTATTCTGATCTGCTCACAGCATCATACTTATCATAGGTGAACTAGGTTCAGAAGTCAAAGGAATTACATCCTTAGACATTTTGTAAACAGGAGAGATAGATCCATGAGGATCATTCACCACCTTTAAATTTGAGAATGTGCAAGCTCAAGGAGGTCCCAAGCAGATGCGGGAATTCCATATACTAATAAATTTAGTAAAGATTAAACAAGAAACACCTCAAAGAGAAGTGCAATCCTACATTCTTACACAGGAACAAATGGTTCTAAAAGAATTACTAGCATACCACTCCATGACGGCTGCCAATGCTCAGGATGGTCATTGGAAATGCCCTTTATATGCTTACAATAGTTGAAAATGGATGGCCTCTCTGTGCAATTAAATATTAATTCATGATTTAGTCTATATGTCTGCCTATATAGTTCATTTTTGTCATCTACTATTATAAACATATGGTTGATAAGAGCTATATATATAGTTTGTAGGCTTATGTTTTTTTTTTTAGGATTTTCAATTGTCTTGGATATGTCAGAGATATGAGCCTTTTTTTGTATGTTTGAAAATTTGTGTCATAGAATATTCCTTCTATTTCACTTTAGGGTGGCCAGTAGCTTCATTGAGTTCATTCACACCAAACTTTGATTTAGTAGCACAACCAAAATCTTAGTCTATTCTTCTCTCTCTCCTACAAAGACATATTTTCTCTCTTTTTATTCCTCTTTTTTGTGTGTTTTATTTTATTTTTGGGTTTTGATCAGTTAGACGAAAGTAATGACTTGCCAATTTTCTTCAAGAATGCTTTAGCACAATATCATCCACAAAGATGGCCATGTGGATAGGCAAATTTATTTTTATTGAAGCAAAAGTTTATATTTGGGGATCCCATTATGACCATGTTAAATAGGATGAGCTGGGTCAAAGTTGAACCTCACATAGTGACTGATATCAAAAGGTAGGTAAATATTTATTCATTTTTAAAGTCAGAGTTGTGGCATTGTTTTCATTGCATGTTTTAAGTGATTATAATTAATTTTACAACTCATACAAACAAACTAGAGCAGGAAAATATGTAACTGAGATAAAAAATACAATTATATAGACACAATGTCATGCATAATATGCACATCTAGGAAAAGGGAACACTTTAAGCGATGCAAGAACATCAACAATGTTCTAGAGGATTTCTCAATTTGCATAAAGCATACATTATAGGATACTATTTTGCACGAGAATGGGAGAAGATGATGAATTCTTGCTCCTGTTGGCACCAGATGCCATATTAGGATGTAGGTGATATGAAATGAAGAAAGGCACAGAACCATGCCTTGCATCCTGCAGAAACTATTTTGCTGCAACCTGAGGCCATGTGTGTCTGTGCAGCCATGCCAAAGAGGATGAAGGAATTATGTTCACTTTTTCTTTGTGGTTAAATTACACCGTTAGGTTAAGGCTGATTGTAAGGTCAAGCCAACTGAATCTAACCAAGGGCGGTTCAACAATCAACACCTTCTCAACCCTAGCTTAGTGATTGATGTGTTGTCCTATACCATATTGCCGGGACAAGGAAAATTGATAATTACTCATACCAAGATAGCTTCGTGTTGTGGTTGATTGTATCAAGATCAGATCCTATTCTCCTACATCTCCTTTCCCTTTCTAAATGCCACAACTTAATTCCCAAGGAATCCTAACAAAACATTCTGTGATCATTCAGGCCATTTCAACTCTCCTCTTCGTGAACCTTCCTGTGAGATCCCATTAGTGTTTGACATCGATGCTTTTATCCGTTCTCAGTTCAGATGGTTTTCTATCAGATTTTCCATTCATTTGCTTTTCTGATTATGATGGTGAAACGTCAAATATCCATTTGGCCTCATTACCAGGTGTTCACAATTCACTCCATGCCTCTTCCTGGGTCCTGGATTTCTCCTTCTCCACCTACTACCTTAAATTTTGGGTTTGCTGTTTGGTTCTGTTTTGCTGTTTGGTTCCAGTTAGCTCCCTGGCCTATCTGAGGCTTTAGTGCATGGTTTTGAAATTGCCATTTGACATACCAAGATGGGGGAGGTGGAGTTGGTGAGCATTTTAAATCCTTCATTGTGTATTCATGAGCCATTTCTCTTTGTACTTTCTGTTTAATAGAATGTGTTTCCCATTACTTGGGGGAACATTTCTGAAATTTGTGTATTAAGTAGGACTTCTATTAGTTTTTAATAAAGTGAAGGTTTGGAGCAAAAAAAATACTATGTAATGAGTCTGAAAGCAAGCAATTGTGCCTGGATAAGTTCAGTTATGACAGAAAAGTGCAAGTTTTGGTCTGCATTGGCAGTTGAATAGATAAAAGTGGAGGAAAAAAATACTATGTAATGAGTCTGAATAGTTTTGGTCTGCAATATCAGAGTCTCATTGATGTGATATTTTCCTCTTTCTGGTCTTATAGGTATCGTTGGAGGAGACATAAAAAATCAATATTTATTGACTGTTTAGAAGCCTTCTGATTGATCTGAGTGGACCCCTACCGTGTGAGAGCCCAATTTAGTGTGGAAATCTGATGCAGGATGAAGAGGCTTAGACCCACAATATTTGAAGTTAGGCATCATTTTGATGATCGATCAATAAAATGATGACAAGTTGGTGAACAGATATTCTCATATGCAATTCTCTTTATACCTTAAATCTTCCGAAAATCTTCCGAGAAACATGTCAAGTCTTCTATCCTGATCCAACATCTATATTCACTAGATGAAACTAAAACAAACCATTCTGCTTTCAGCCATGTTCAAGGCAAAATTAGAGCCGAAGATATATGGAATTTGAGCAGAATCAGCCATTAGAAACCAGGGAAAGGTTGATGAGGTGTCATGCTGAATTTTCTATTGGCACAAAGGGAAAAAGCGATGCCATGAAAACAATGGCCTACCATGGGATAAGGCAAACAGTATGTAATCTAGAACCCTCTATCTGGCATTTGATGATTGTCGATGAGCTGACAAGCTTGCAACCTCTTGAACAACCAGAAAGTGCATTAACATCAACAAATTTTTGTGAAGACTTTTTATGTTTTGACATTTCGAATTTATCACTATATACATTTTTTATGTTTCTTACTATGTTGTTAGATATGTTGTTTCTTTTTATATACATAAAGATGTTGGGAAAGTTGTATTTTCTTGACATCTAACTTGAAAATTATATTTATATAGAATCTTGGACAAATTTTTTTACAGTCATCGTAAAAATATTATTTAGACTAAATATGTAATTCAATCTAATTTCAATAAAAAGATATTTATATATAGAAACAACTAACTATGTTAATTTTTTAGATATTATTATTTATTAAATTTAAATATTTAAAAACTTTCCGTGCATCGCACGGACAAAGAGTTACTATATATTACTATATAGATATATATATATATATATATATATATACTGCATTTATTATTGCGTGCTTCAATCAAAACTTGGTGTTCCAACTGTGATTCTTGTTCTCTTCCCTTTATAGTTAAGAGTATACAATGCATTAAACGACTAAGAGCAATAGAACAAGAAAGAATATTCCAAGAGTCTAGACGAGTTAGGTGGTCTAATTAAAATGGCGAGACTATCATCCATGCGAGGTTATGGGTCAACAACATAAACACATGCATGATCGACGGGGCTGATCTAGACAAATCAATCCGATCATCATGTTCACGATCAGTTAAAATCATGAATGGCGAGGTCAGGGTGAGGAGCAAATTAACATGTAAACAAGTACTACATCGAAATTCTTGAAGGTAATTCGTATCAAAGGAAAAATTGTCTGAGATCTTAAAATTCTCGGAAAAAAATCTGTTTTCCCTTGCAAACAGAAGCTCTATTAATGCTTATAATTAATAATTAGTTAGATGTACGTAGCTGTCAGCTCAAATGTGTGTACATTAATTAGTGCTTAAGTTTCTCCAATATTTTCCATGGTATATATAGAAGCCGATAGTACTGACGTCTATGGATATTGTATAGTGGCGTAGTTTAGTTTTATATTGGATGTGGAGAAAATAAGTTTGTGATTATAAGTAAGATCATTCTTCTTCTCCTGAGAGAATTATTTTTTTTTTTAAAAGACAAAGCCCAATTGAGAATAATACCTCTTAAGAGGCACGCTCAAATTTTCACTCTTCATTATTGATGTGTTGTAGGGAACCAAACAGTCATGTGTCCTATTGAATGTCTTGTTGTAACAAAATTCACGTTTTCTCACCAGGAGAGCTGTGTGTAGATGCATAATTTAGTCTATATTGAATGTAGTGAAAAAAGTGTGTTTATAAGTAAGACACATTCATCTTCTTCTAAGAGAGTTCTTTGTTAAAAAAAGAGGATAAAATCCCAATTGTGGACAATACCTACGAAAAAGGACAAGTCTCAACTAGAGACATATCTCTTGAGAGGTATATTAAATTTCACACTTCATGAGATATTTAGTGAGATTTATGACCCACACTCCATTAGCTTACATATAGCGAGGGTACTGTTCACAGTTTAGTTTGATCCATTTTTTGCTAAACCGAACTAAATCAAATGAAGCTCTCAAACCAAAGTTCTGTTCATACAGAATTTAATATTTAATTAAATATAGATAGATTTATTAATATTTATACATTTAAATGAAGAAAAAAATAAAAAAATCTACATATTTGTATTTAAATTTAGCTATATAATGAATTTTTTATATTTATAACATATAGTTATAGAAATATGATTATTATTATAAAAAATTCCAATTTATTCAATTTATCTAATTCGGTTCGGTCTCACAAGATGTGACCCAACTGAACCATGTAAATCGAACCGAACCAAACACCATGCATGCCAAATCAAATAGAATATGTCACAATTTAATTTCTCGATTTAGTTCGAATAATGAACAGCCTTACTTATATACGCTAACGATAATCATATATCAAATACTTTTCTGAGTACTACGTTCAATCAAAAATCGACTCCACATGAAATAAAATTTACTTTGATGTTTGAAGATTAACCCAATTAACACACTAACACAAATAATAGAGATCGACCCATGCCATTTTTGAGACAAGAAATCTTTTCTCAGTCTCATCATGCGTGCACGCATGCTTTAATGGCCATGCATGCATGCATGCCCCATTGGGGGGTCTACTGCAAGCATTTCCCTGTAGTACGTACTCTTCACATGCGATATACAACACATACATAAACGATATCGAGCACCAAGAAACGCAGATATATGAAGACATATGATCAAACACCTTGATATATGCGGCAGATATGCCTAGCTACAAGCAAGCAATAAACATGCATATATACAATTAACCAGGGAATCAAAAGGGATAAAGTTTAATCTATATATATATATATATATATATATATATATATATATATATATATAATATAAAAAAGATATATATGAGGTTTGGCGTGGGGACGTCGTTTCTTTCTTGTTTACAATATTACCCATTCGATGGCAATACTGTCAAGACACCATAACTAACC